>OU426978.1:194065055-194390055 GCA_911387785.2 Aelia acuminata
GTTTTTTAAGATTTTCTATGTTTTTTTGAGTAGTTCTCTCATATAAAAGGGTTGCAGGTATAATGTTTTATTTTATATTTTCGCTTTCGTATAAAAAAAAAATAAATAAATGCAAATTGAAATTTAGGGCTGAATTAAAATTTATTTTAAATAAAATGAAAAGTTTTATAATTAGTTTAAATCGGTTTGGTCTGCTGTTAAGTGGGGAAAAAACTAAAAAAAAAAATTCTGTGGCACAATCCATGATGTGAAGCCCCTCTACACTAAAAATAACAGGATAAGCTGCAACATAACAGATTATAAAAAATAAACCGCCTTTAAACAATGTTAGCATACGGTAAACAGGCATTAATCAGTATCGCTCCTTTGGTTCGATTATACTCATATTCATTCTTTTTTTTTTTTTTTTTTTTTTTTTTGCTTTGAACGGATAAGAAAGAAAAATACAGTAGCAATGTTGGTCCGCCGTCAAGTACTATTATTCCATGAAATTAAATGAAATATAACCTCAAAAAGAAATTGAATAATAATAAAAGTCAACAGAGAGAGCTCAGGGAAATATCCATATCAGAATAAATAAAAGAAAGGGGAAAAAAATAAATAAATAAAGAATTAAAAGATCAACAGGGATGGGTATTAAAATATATCACGAATGAGATCACACATAGCAGAAGTAATACACTTAAAACAAAATACGATGTAGAGGGGGGCGGGGATGCGAAATTGACTCTGTTGATTACAATAACAACGTTTTTTTTTTTGTTTTTTTTTTTTGTTTTTTTTTTGTTCTGGATTGTAGCAGTTTAGGATATAGGATGAAAAAGGGGGGGTTGCATTGTTAGTTGTCCTGTTAAATATTTGTGTTTTTTGTTTCGATGAAAATTAAATAATGTCAAGGGTGACGGCTCCCTCTGCCCGCCCGTCCATGAATATTATATTAATATGACCGTCAATAAAATATTAAAAAAAAAAAAATCCGATCCCTCTCGCCACCCTAAAAAATAAAAAAAAAATATAAAAAGCCCAAATAAAAAATTTAAAAGTCCTCTCGACGAATATATTTCTGAATTCTAACTCGCTCTCCACTTCCGAACCGCTTAAACGTTTTAGTGAAAGTTTTATTAGGGCTTTATTATTAATTAAGCGAATTAATTAAAATATAAAAAAATCACAAAAATAAATCAGGTCTAGATTATATGGCCTTCAGATACATTTTATATCATTTCATAAACTAAAAACCATAGAATAAAATAATTTAATGCGTCCATTATATTTATTTTCCAGAAAGAAAAAATAAAAAAAAAATTATACAAATTAGGAGTGATGGATAATCATTCATAATGGATGAAAATTATGAGTATTTTTCCCACAAGTAGAAGCTTCTTGAAAAGATGATTTTAATTTCTTTCACCTTAATAGACCAGTTAAAAAGCATGCTTCAATTTTTTTTTTTGTTTATTATCAAGTAAGCATGTGGTGACAATTTTATTTAAAAAATTTAATATTAATGATACCGCTGTGCGTACGACATAAAGTATGGCAAACGTTATGGCAATAATCTTTGTTGAACAAAGACAATGATTTTCATATTCCTTGCCATTATTTTTATAGACCTCGAATAGGCGTGTGTGAGTAAGAAAGGTGTTTGTCTTTTAAGTCAATATGACCAAAAAGGCAAATAAAAAAAAACATATTAAATGAAATATGCCAGGGAACAGTTATTGCGTAATTCCATAATTTTCCATTTTCTGATTGTTGAGGATTTTTTGACAGGTGCAAATAAATATATGAAGACAAAAAAAAAAAATTTAAAATCTATTATTAGAAAATATTATTAAGAAGAAAAATAATAAGATGAACGATACTTTACAACATAAAGTACAAAGGCGAATTTTTAAAATATGTAGAAAGAACACTTTATATCTCAAATAAAAAAAATAAAGACCATAGTTAAAAAAAATCCACGAGCAACAGAGCTCTGTCAACGAATATGAATTCGTTGAAAAAATATGAATTTTTCCTCAGTTTGATTAGATGATGGAAGAAAAATTCCAAAAGAAGAAAATATTTCATTGATGCATCATGAGGTAACTAAATAGAAACCCTAGGTATAGCTAATTAACGATAAATCATTTTATAATTTATGAAATGTTGTTTGTACAAGTGTATCAAATCTAAACAGCCGATTTTGCCTGGGAAAAGCAGATATAATTTTAAAATCCTTTAACTGTAACGACGCAACCGATTTCAATGATTTTTTTTTTCTTTTAGTGAATTTATAGCTCTTTTGATAAAACCCACATAAACATGGGCATTTAGTACATTTCAGGAAAACATGATCAAAAAAATATTTACACAAGTGTAGTTATCAAATTGTATCCGTACGACCACACGCATCCCGATATGTACATAGAAATATTAATTGGTAAGCATTAAAAGTTAAGCGCAACTACAAATTAAGTTGTAACAGTGGCTTGCGGAATGCCTCATAAATGGTCCCTACGATTCGGTAACCCACTTAGCCTCCGAAGGGTCTAAAAGCATCTCTTACAAGCGCGGGAGAGTTTGAGAGTGCGCACGTATTATTAAATTTCACAACTTCAGGGACCATATATCAAATACATAAGGGCTACACGGAGGATATTTTATGGAAATTACACCCTCATTATGTATTAATTCCATAAGTTGCTAACCCGTTTTGGGGAGATGCCTCGACCGTTTAGATTAAATTTTGATGCTAACCTCGCGAATAAAATATATCCTGCTAATTAGGCCCGATGCCTAAGATTAACACGCTATCGCATTAAGGTCAAATATTAAATTTCTAATTACTCAGGCCCGTGTTAAATATTCATGCTCCATTGCAGTTCGGTTTAACTTCGGATTGTAATATTTCATCGTGATGAGAAAAAAAAAATAATAATTTAACATTTCGTTTTTTATCATGCAAACATATTCATATTAGAAAAGCCATCATAATTTTGAAATATTTTTTGGCACTACTAACAAGATAAACAATTAAATAAGTAATGAAAAGTTTTAAGTATTAAATAATTTCATTGTGAATTCAAATATATTTCATTAAACAAGAGTCCTCTTCAGCCACACTTAGGCTTTACAGAATCCTTACATATATATCTACAAAAAACTCTAGGTGAATGAAATGAAAATAAACAAATAATATTTGCAAAGATATATACATATACTATTTTTTATTTTTTTATTTAACGTCACTTCGACTGCTACGGCTTCTGACTCTGGTTTTTATTTTATTATTTATTTTTTTTAAATATGGCAGATGAATTTTATTATTATTTTTTTACTTCTAATCGGTACCTTCGATGTAAACAACACCAAGTCCATTCTTTTAAAAATTAATGTTTGCAATGGACTTAAATAATATAATACTTTGTTATTATTTCGTTTTTCCATATTTATACAGACAGCTTAATGAAGCTATGTTATTGACATCAATAAGTACTTAATTGGATGAATTGATTAGTGGATAATTTATTAGCAGAAATACAACAATGCACACGTTGACATCTATGGCATTGGTATCATCTTCTTTTTTTTAATTATTTATCTTTTTTTTTCCACAATTATAGCTTATTAAGTGATATTAAGAGTTACATAAAAGGTGAGGAATATCCCACGGAATATCTTATTCATCTACCCCAATCGTACCTTTATGTAGTTATATCGGTTATTACTATAGTAGATAGTAAAGGAAAATTGGAATAAAATTAAAGAAAGCAGCATTTGAAAAATGCTATGTGACTTTTAACAGTCTTGCATTAGACAATGGATATGTTCCTTTACACAAAAACAACGCTTTTCATGCTTCTGGGAAATTTTGAGAAGTGGCCATTTATGTCACTAATTTAATTATGTATTGCTAATTAATTATTTATATATTTTAACGATCAGTAAATTGTTGTTGTAAAATAAAACTTTGAAAACATTTCCAAGACAACTTCATTGAGTTGGATTTCCCTAGTTTTTTTTTCTTCGTTCGTTTTTTCCCTGACTAAAACTAAGGAATAATCGATACAAACATGCAGAAGCAGCCAAGCGAAAATGTAGCCAGAAGTGGTTGGCCTGTGATTAATATATATTAAAAAGACAAAAAGACTCATATCGTGGCTAAGTACCGAGACTTTTAATAAGCACCCTTATCAGAGTTAGTTTTTCCTCGGCCGCTGTAAATAATTGCATGCCTTAGTTTTAATTGTCGACTCAGCTCTATTTCTCATCCGATTAATATTTACCGCCGTACCATAATTATCGGCATGGACTTCTCCCTTCCTCCCCCGCGATGAAGAAAACCCTGGAATTAAAAAGATCCGTTTCACTTTGCCTCGACGTCTCTCAGCGTTTCATTTGTTTCGCGGGAGGTACTCGACCGCCTAGGATGAAGAAGCTATTAACATATCATTATATCTTTATTATTATAATATATGCTAATACACACATTTAACCCAAAATCGCAATTATCCCCCTTCCTCCTGGTATCGAAAAAATATTATAATAAGCCTTTTCAGTCGTGTTTGAACACCTTGTTACAAAACATTCTATTTTTTTTCTTCACGGGATAGGTAACGGTGAAAGAACACGTCCATAGTGTGGGAATATCAGTACATTTTTTAATATGAATTGAAGGTAATGGATACTAGACTTCCTATCTTAAAACATGATACAATGTTAAAATTACTTCCGGAAATTCCTGAAATTTCTTGTATCATATTATCCTTTTATGATATCATCATTCATCTCTATTTCTTGGAGTTTTTAACATTTAGCTAAGTAAATATCATTCATGTTTGGGCAAAAGGGCTTAATTTAAGTCATAAAAAATGTTTTTTGTCTCGTCTTCTTAAAATTCATAATTTACTATAATTTATTCGTTATTCATAATTTATTACAGTCTCTGTTGAAAGAATATAATTTCATTTATTATTCTGGAATAAAGAAATACAATCAGAAAGAATTTATAATGATTTTCAATAGCTCATTAATCGTTGTTTAAGCTTCACATTCGATGACTTTACCCATTTTGATCAAACACCAGTAATATAAGAACGTAGAAGTAGTAAAAAAACAATAAATATAATTAGGCATTATGTAGAGAAATTAAAGTATTTCATTAAATGATTTTTTTTTTTTTTTTTTTTATAACATTCATTGAAATTTACAAAGTTTTAAATTTTAATAAATGTTATAAAAAAACTGTAAGTATTAACTTTTTTTTTAAACTCTGTATTAAGTGAGTATAATATTGAAATCTTTTTTTTTTCTATAAGCCTATATTTTATTTGTAAATATCTATATAAATACGTACCCTAATAGTTATTTTCAGTTATTGTTTAAAGGCATTCAATTTAAATTTATAATATACCTAAGCTATAAGGAATATTTAATTTATTTTTTCCAACACTAAAAGTTTACGATATAATTTATTATAATTTTTTTCAGCTTTAATCATTTTGATTTTTTTTTTTTTTTTTTCATATCGCTCTAAGGCTAGGAAACCTTATAATTACTGTATAATTATTTACTGTACACTTTTTTTCTTCAGGGACTGGTCCGTGAACTGATAAATAAATAATTAATAATTATTATTTAAAGATATGTGTACATCTAGTAAAAGTTTTTTTTAATAAAAAAAAACTCATGAAAATACTTGTGGAGAAACTACCCAAACTATCCCTCTAATGATTATTTTAAATGAGAAGGTCCCTAGGTCATATTCTGTTCACATGCTTTCATTTCATTCTTTTCACATGTGAACTTGGCCGCATACAAAATAAGGAGATTGGGGATTTTGGATTTTATTGGTGGATATGAGAGGATTTTGATTTATGGTAAAGCCCCAAAATTCAATTCCATAAGTACAACAAATAGGTCTTATCATTGTCATGTATTAGATTATTATAAAAATATAAAAGTAATCCAATGAATCCCAAAGAAATTATTTATTTGTTCCATTCAGGACATCAACGTCGGAGCTTAAGAAGTCGCCAATTTTCTCATTGAATTTTATAGAAGGTGCAGTTTAAATTAGTAATTAATCTATAAAAGTGTAGTTATTGTGACTTCCCGCCTGTCTAAATCCCTTATTCTTGAATTTCATAAGAAAGGGATCTTATAATACCCAATTTTATAAAGTTTAGATACATATATCAGATTTACCGTTGTTGCTTCAATATCCTTCAGTTCCAATTTCAAATTCCATCTTTAGAGGATATTATTCGTCCATTGCTCCCCAATTAGGGAGCCATTAGGAATTGTTGGAATCGGAGCCGTTGGAATTAAAGCCTTTTGAAATAACAGTTTAACTTTAATTCCACCATATTTCATATGCAAAGCGGTCTCTAAGCTTACTTACTCTCTTCATCTGGCATCGGCCCCTCAGTTATACCGAGTTATACTTTTCAATCTTTTCTAATGTTAAAATGTTCCTTTCATACTGCTCGGGCATAGCCAGCATTATGCCTGTATTAATGACTCCCTTCGCCTACCTACAAAAGGAGTCCGTGGCTATAATAGAAACAACTAATATTAATCAAACCACTGACAGTGGAGTCGATTGTCTGTTCTAGTCCTTATTTAACCTATAGTTTTCTGATTGAGTGTCCGGTCCTATCATGAAAAAAAAGAGAAAGAAAGAAATTATAAAGAGAAAAAAAACATCCCTATAGAATAAAAAAATCTTTATAATTTAAATTTGATTTGAATCCTAAGCAATTATGCATTTTTTCCTTCAGTCAACTAATATCCATTTTTCCTCACTAGCCTGCCTAAGTAATTTTTTTTTCTTAATTAAGTAAATCAATATTAATAGCCCGTAATCTTCCTAGCATGGTTTTGATTATGTATATTTTATTTTATGTACAACAAGTATACTTAATAATTTCGGTTCCTCTTTTCTTTTAATATTTATCGTTTCATTACCTTCAATAAAATATAGTATTATTTAAGAAATAATTTTTCAGCTCCTTTAACCATCTTCAGGTTTAAAAATAAAATCAATTTTTTAATGGACTATTCATCTTAAGAGTAAAATTTCAAATAAAAATAACCATATTTAGTTTGAAAAATGTAAAATTTGATTTAACAATACAATATTTCTATATTGCATAATATGTAAAAATACCTAATAATTAATAGTAAGTCCAATTAATGTGATTAAATATATAATCATAGATACTTTATGTAATTAAAGTAAAAAAAAAAGTTTTTTTTAATTTTAAAGATGCTTGTTTTTTTTTTTTAAATTAAATCATTATTAATATCCCCTAATCTTTTTGAAACTAACCAAAAAATGAGGTGCTAAATCACTTCAAACCAATTCAGAATTCAATTATTTACCTAACACCTTAAAATAATCAGAATCATTAACCCTGACACTTTGCCCTAAGGAAAAGTTCATTTAAATAATTTAAATATAACATGATGTTATTTCCACTATTCGAAATATGATACCATGAAAAAATTAATGATGATTAATTCTTTTACTTTTTTATAAAAGTGAGTTATAACCTTCCACCAGAGGCTTCAATAGAACGTCTAACTCCTTTTTAAGAAGGCTTGGTATTACATCGACTATACAATTTAAAAAAAGATAATTAAATTAATTGATATAAAGAGTGAAAACTTCAAAAAGGGGCACACATTATTTAGGTATTAAACATAATTTAAAACTCTAGTGTCGTTAAAATGCAAATTAAGAACATCACCTCTTTATTTTCTGCTAACTCTGTAAAAAAACCAATCTGAAAGCTAAATATATCACTCCATATAAAGTCTATGGAACAACAATTCGATAAATTAAATTTATTTATATCTATTTGAACTAAAATAATTTATTAATAAATTAATTTATAAATTTTAAAGCTAGAGTACTTCAGTTAATAATAAAACAATGGCTAATCAGTATTGAGGGGGGCTTACATGACTTCACCATTTTATACGAGAACTTTAACTGAATAGTTAAGTTCACTTCCATTAAGTAGTGAATGTTAAGTTTGCAGAAGCTTCTACGATAACTAAATGTAAGAGTAGAGCATACATTGCAAGACTTAAATTGCTTACATTAATAATGCTGTTAATCTACTAAAAGAGTTATAGTTAAATTTTCAACGAATCGTTTAAAAATTGACTGAGGGCTGGTGGGCCAAGCATTGAGCACAGTAAAAAAAAAAAAAAAAGGAAATTATTTTATATTTATTGATATCGATTAAATTTAAATACTATTTTAATTATTTAAAATAATCAAATTTATTTATTATTATTTGATAAAACCATAAAAAATAATTAAATTTATTTATTATTATTTGATAAAACCATAAAAAATAATTAACTTATCATCTTGGTTCAAGATCGTTTTCAATAAATAATGTTCTTGGATTATTAAGTGCTTAATTATCGTTCAATTGTACTGAAAAACTGATCAAGCAATTTATTGTAGAAGAATCTAATTTATTTGAACTTCCAACCATAAATTAATTGTTTTATTATTCTATAAATATATCCCAAGATTCAACATGGAGCTCCTTAGTTTAAACGGAAATAAGCAGTTATATAAATCAATGTCTATAAATGTTTAATGTCGTAGTTGTTAAACATCGTTTCAACTAAGAATGTAGGAAATATATAATTCTGAAAAATAGACCGACACAATTGTCTTATTTATTTTTTTTTATTTTTAGATATCTATTTCCGTCATATACAAATCACTAAAGTTTCTAATTTTCAACTAACATTTTTAATTTTTTTAAATATTGAAATTAAGGTACACACATAGCCTAATAATTTTAGGTTCAGACCCTTTCTAAAGAATGTTTACATCATATAATAATAGATGTCTATTTGGAAATGCATATTGTACTCATGTATAATTCATTCCATTAAAATTAATGAATTGTTTTGGGGCCTGAGAGAAAAGGCTAGAATTTTCTCGTGATAGCCGACAGTCTATCAACAGAGAACTCAATAAATTTTGGGTGCCGTACCGACTTGGTTGTTATGGCTTATTCAACCGATGTACCATAATTCGTCTTGTTTACTTTTTTAAATCTCATTAATGCGTGTATTTGAGAATGGTTTTAGGTTTTTTTTTTTTTATTTTTACATTTTCAATGAATAATATTTACATTTTTTTCAAGTAAAAAAAAACATTGTAAATTGATAGCGAACAACTGTTCCCTACAAATCATTCCGAACAAATAACAAACGCTTAAGGAATTATGTTCACGTCCTAATAGAGTTTTCTTTATTTCGATTATTTTAGAAGTCATTGCTTCCAATCGATTCATGTTTACTAATCGGTTTCGTTAGCTCTGGTGTGAATTATTTATTTCATTTGAATAACCTTTCGTGTACATCAACATGTTTGCATTAAGTTCTTGGATTTTCATTTGCCTTTAACGAAATAATATTTTTTACAAAAAAGTATTAACTAAAAGAATTTTTTTTTAAACTTGTTTTAAAAAAATCTTAAAAACATATTTTCATTTCGAAAATTAAATACTTTAATATCCGAAATTGTGAATTAATTATTTATTTACTAATACAATGATATTATGGTGTATAAATACCAAGAATAAGACATATTCAGCCGCTTGTTAGTTAAATAATTAACAATTATAAAAGTGGACTTTGGAAGAAAGGTGTAATATTTCATAATACAGTAAGTAAAAGTAATATTACGGAATTTTACAGTAGAAATGCTACCCTTTTGATTATTAAGAAATCTAAATGGATTTAGTGAAGGTGATAAGTTGTGCTAAAAGCGATGAAATCGGATATGGAAGTAAATAATTAATAAATATATAAAAATATGTTTTCAAGTTTTAAAATTTACTCGAATTGGGAGATATGTCACATGGACCCCTTACGAATCAAAGTCCACATATTGTACAAATTTCGGCGTGCTGTGATGTTCACTTTAATTTGTTCTAATAATTTAAATGATTGCTTATAAAATACTTCTGTACCTATACATAATTATAATTAACAAAGCGATTGATATATTATAAATAAAATACAATTATTCCACTATTACATGTTTTTTTTTTTGTTTTTTTTAGTGGTAAACTGGGGTCATAAAAAATAAAAAATTCCATCACACAGTCATACTTAAAACAATAGTTCAAGTTTGGAAATTGTTTGTTCAAGCAGGAAACTTTAGGGGAGAGTGTACGGAATTCAACTCTATATTATTGATGGAATAGTTTAGCCTCGGTTACGTAAATAAAAATAAACTTTACAATTGTTTTCGAATTCATGCACCGGCTTCATATAAAGTTGTGCAGAGAATGCAAGATACTGGAATTTCTCCATGAAAAATACAATTTAATATAAATTTGCTAGCTCATTCATTAACGTCTTCATAACTCGTCATTAATTTCTAGTTTATTTGATTTTTATCAACCATAAAAATAGTAGCTAGCCGACTTGTAACGCTTATAAAAAGAAGTAAAATTTATATTTTTTTTTTATTCTTTAATAGTAAAGATACATAACTATAGGTAGAATAAAATAGATGCTATTCGTCAAAAATAATACAATGTGCGAGAATGCGCCGGGTTTCGTAGAACTGCGTTTCGTTATTCTTCTACACTGGCGCCTTCACGCTCTGCACTGAATAGTATTCGCTGAAAAGAGTTTTCCTTTTTCCCTTTATTTTTTTTTATTCTTTTTTTTTTTTTTTATTCCTTAACTGAAAAGGTATTATATGGTCGATGGATATATCATTTTACGGTGGGGCCTAGCACAATCCAGTATTTACAGTAAAGGCGCTTGGTGGGTGCTCTTCTGTCAAGCGACTACTAGAGTAGGGTGAGTACTATTTTTTGTTTGTAATGTTGGTTTTCAAAATCCACTATTTTTGTTCATATTTTTTTGGATCTGAACTTTAATGAGTTTTTATAATTCTGAACTCATATGAATAAAATAAAGCTTCAATAGACTTAAATTAGTGATTACAGAACTAACTGCTTATAACTGAAAAATGCTAATAAAATTTCGTATAAAGCAAATAAATAAACATCTTGAGCAAAAAAAGAAAAAATTATCTATACATAAAACGGAAGAGTTTAATGTAAACATATGACAAAAAAATAAATAAAAAAATAGCGTTGGTAAAATTTTAAACGTGGTTGTGGTAGACATTTTATAGTGCTCTGAATTCCCAATGTATGAGCTTTCAAAATATGTTTTTTTTTTAAATTAATTATTTAAGATTATTTGAGTACTATAAGAAAATTAACCCTGAGGAACATCCTGCTGAAATGTAAAAGAGAAACTTCATTGTTTTAAGAGTAACCAAACCTACAATGGCACATAAAGAAAATTTTCTCCACAAACATTTAAGTCGAGGAACAAGAGGTTTTAGAGAGAGAGAAAAAAATATATACTCCAGTGCCTTCAGGATAAAATAGATAAACTGGTGCATAAAATTTTAATTAGCGCTTTTTATACATTTTTTTCCACCCTTGGAGAGCTGAATAGTAAAAGGCACCATATTATTAGAAGGGGGTGGAGGTTTGAGAATTAAAAATTCAGGCGGAGAGATTAAGAAGGGTGTGCAGGGGGGGTGACAATATGTGAGGACAAAAAGGTGCGTGCATAGCCTTAGGAAGAAAGGGGACGGGAAGAGAGGGGGGCATTTTTACTCATTAACAAGGCTGGAAGCGGCCCCCCTTCCGCCCCCCCTAAAAAAAAAAAAGTGCAAGCTAACTGCGAGATTAGCCCTATATAGGGGGGGGGGAGCTGCATTCTAGTGCAGCAGAGCAATATGAACCGCCGGCGGGGCGCAGGGGAAGTAAGTCCATTGTACCCCGGCCCACTTGAGTTCTCGAGTAGCTAATGCCACCTCCTTTAGCTCAGTACTCAGCCACCATTTACATATTTCCTTCTCCTGTTATTTCGGATTTTTCTATGCGCCTTTAAAGCCGCCCCCCTCTCTCTCTCTCTCACCATCAACCCCCCTTAACTTCAGCCTAATTATTGTAGTACTCACATCTGCTGTCCTTTGGTGAAACGAAGCGAAGAAGAGCGAATTTTGTTTTTTAGCTGGACTAGTGCATGTAATGATTTAAAATAAAGTGTATTTATATATGTACATCGCATGTCGGCAAGAAGAAAATTAAAACTCAAAAAATATCAATTTTGAGTTTTTCATAGCGTTGGAATCAGAATGACCAAACCTGCAATGTCGCAATACGCATTAATACTTCGGTCCGCGTAAATCGCAATTTACCATACTCTTTACTTCACGGAGGGAAAGATCGTTTTAAAGCAGGCAGAGTTCTAGTTTTGAGTTACAGATAGTACCAAGTGTTAATAACTGCAACAATGGTAGACTATTTGTGATAATAGACTATATTACCTAGTTGCTGTTTGTAGGTACGAAGTAAGATTGAAAATGCAATTGGAACTTCACATGCGATTATCCAAAAAAACAAACAATTTTTTGAGTTTTGACCATCTTCTTGCCGAAGTTGACATTACGTACCTACAGTGGGCAGCAAAGCAGAAGTCGGAATTTCCCAGGCTGAATTCATATTTGGTATGATTTCAAGACCATGATTTTATTTATTTATTCGTTTCTTTCCTTTTTTGAGGATTATTTTTTTCTAGTAATTCTTTTATTAATGTATTTTTGTAAATAAGTTCTTGGTGATCTAATATTAATGCCCTTGAACGTGGCAGAATGCATTATTCCTTTTTTAAAAAAAATATATGTACTAATCCTTGTATGACCCAGTCAGTCCTTCGGGAATGTAGATGGCGTGTTCCTCTCAATTTTTTTTTTCTAGAAACCAAGGAAAACAAATTTATTGAAAAATGATATCGACAAGGCACTTGCACAATTTTTAGGATTACATTTAAAGAACAATGCAGCCGTTTAAAAGATCTAGTTTTAGGTCAATGAAATATTAAAAAAAAAAAAATTATTAGATTTTAACGAAACAAATTACTTTAGATTTGAATTCAGCGCCCTCAAATACATTGAAAACATTTGTTCAATGTTTTGGAGGATACATGATTCGAAATTGTTGTAATTTTGCATTATGATTAAATATTTAAACTCACGGCTCTCTATATATTGATGAATCAATTTTGATCCGAGATAGAGGAACATTTCTACAGCCTATTACTGTGCTGCATCAGACAGTTTGTGACAATCAGCCGAGTCCAGCCGACAATTTCCGACTCACGCACCGCATATTTATCTCTGATTGATTCTCAAATAATGCAGTTACTGCGTTGAGCTTGCACTAATACACAATTCCAACTTCATCACTATCTACCCCCTCCCCTACAACCCCAATAAATAACATATCCCAATCGATCGTCCAAACTAATCAAATACCTGGTGTTTCGGGTTTCCGAATCGATCTAAAAAAAAAAAAAAATACAAAAATAATGTTTGCTCTTTATCGAGATGCGAGTGGATTTATTAGTGTTATATTTAGAAAGCTTTTACGGAAGGCTGTTAAGTTGATTATATTCCATCAAAGAGATCAGTAGAATGCTGCCAAATATAAACGTCTTCGTCCTAAGTCCCTCAGCCCAGATTGTGTTTTTCTAGGGAATAATCCTCTGAAAAAATAAGCTATTATCTTTTAAAAAGTTTACGATGGACCTTTACCATGTGTAAAACATATTTTATAGGCAATAACGATAGTGGAGTTCCATTAAATTCAGAAAAAAAAATATTTAAAAATTCAGTTTATTGCGAGCAGTTTTGAGATTTTCTAGCCAATCATCTACCTTCTTCACACTACCTTGATATAAACAAAACCGTTATTTAAATTTTTTTTGAAAAAGAACGAAAATCAACTTAAAAAACAATGAATTGTGCGGTTTATTTCGTGTTACTAAAGGCTTATTGAAGGTGAGATTTCAAACATTTATTTTTTTCAGATCAATGGATAAATGGATTAAAAAATAAATAAATGATACCACTAAAGTGAATTTTTAGGCCTTGATAACATGATTTTTGGAATTAGTGAAGTAATCCTCTAAATTATAACAAATTAACTAATTATACTAATTTATTTTTTAGATGCATATTTACAAATTAAATCGGTTTTTCAATTAATTTATTAGTCTGACGCTTATTTCAGAGGATATGTGAATTTAAAAATGTTCATTATAATTGATTACAAAGGTTAATATTGAATTTGATATAATGCTATACAATATGCAGCAATATTCTACACATTTATCAAGAATTTTGTTTTTTAACTTCCAAATAATAGGAGCTATGTTACAATTTTTGGTCTAGGAGTGTTCAAAATGGGCTGTTTAAATGAACTAAACTGATTTCTCAAATAAACGAGATGCATACACAAGATTAACACAAATCCGAACCACAATAACATCAAATATAGGCTAAGGACCAGGAACACTTAACGTTTAATATAAACAGCTTTATGCGCGATGATATATCGGTTAGGGGTGGGTGAGGTTAATAAATGGGAAATTTCAGAGTTATTAGTATATTACCCCACATCAGGGATAATTAACCAATCAAATTAATTGTGCACTAATAAGTGATAGTATTGGTTTAATGGATGCTTTAGTTTGGCATTGGTCGAATTAGTCTACGACGTATTAGCATTATTAATTAATTCATACTCGGAGTCCAGGTATAAGCCATTTAGTCGGCCAATAATATCTAAAAATGTATAAACTTGATCCCATTCGATCAAGTAAGAAATAATAAAATTTATAGATTAATTTATATTAAAATTTAATAAGAGTAATAGAAAGTAATTAAGAAACATTTGGAAATCTCAAAAAAAAATTAATGAAATGTTTTCATTCATTTATTGCTTCTATTGTAGAATAGATTATTCAAATTAAACTCTTTGAAAAACACTAAAATTTAAAATTTAGCTTAATTAAACAGGCACCGTAGGTTACTTAAAATTTATTTCCAACTTTAAGTCTACCATAAACTTACTATTAACTTTAATAAAGTCTACCATAAATCGTGCAATGCAACAGCAAGACCCATCTGCAAAGTTTTTCAGCTAAACAAAAACTAAGGGTACAACAAAAACTAAGAAATTCGAGGCTTATTTTTAATATTTGAATTATCATTAATTTGGTTCCCGTATATTATTCGTGTATTTTAAAATATCTATATACTTGAAATACAGTTGAATTGGGCTTTAACAATTGTAAAAAAAACATAAATAGTTTATTCTGACATTTTGAGAATCGAGAATTTTCTGTTAGTGATTCAAACATTTGTATTACACCTATTGATTATTATCACAAATTAAAATTTAATTTTTTAATTATGTAGTATATTGAAACAAAAACTGAATGTACTATTAACATTTAGTAAATCAGGTGAGGCTAATGAGACTTTTCATAATTTTCTTAATTATTTTTTTAATTTTAAAAAAAGGACATGGATATAACATTGAAGACGATGGTGTAAACATTTAGTAAGCCGAAAGAGGGCTGTGAACCATAATTGGAGAAGGCACGCAAGAGATCAGATGCGTTTAATACTGCCTGGCTTCAATATAGTGAAGTGCCATCCATTACTGTTCGGGTAAACAGTCCTGTAATCATCTTCTTTTCTTTATTAACTAATATCCTTTTATATCCCATTCCCAACTTTTAATCTTCCATTCCTTGTCTTTTTTTTTTTTTTTTTTTGTTCTTCTTTTTCAATTCAGACTCCATTTATTTTTGTTTCCTAAATTGCTAAGAACATTGCTGAGGTTTTATGTGCTTCTTGACTTGATTTGGGTACTTGGGAATGGTCTTGAGTTTAAGGATAAACTTGAATTATCTTGGATTAGTTACTGTTGAGTTCGTTCAGGTACTTGTTCTGAAGATATGGTAAACGCCTTTCAGTGAGATTACATTTTACAATATTCATTGAAATGTTCCTTTTCGTTTTATTTCTGTAAGAAGTGGAATGGGTCATAGGACTGCGAAGGATCTGGGACCCGTTTTTACGGACATATCCAGGACCTTGTTAGCTCTAAAGACGGGCGTTGGCGATGCAGAGAAGGAAGGAAGACGCAGAGAGGGAGACCGAGCACGGTGGGGCTATCAATCAAAATCTCCTCACACACATTGTAAGCGGCCATTGTAATTCCCTGCTACAAAAACCTTCCACTTCTAGACAAAGAGGCGGGTAATGCATTCGCTCCGCCCGGCGAAATAAAAGCTACTAACTATTTTTGTTCTCTTCGGGGCCTAGCTAGCTATATACCGGAGAGCCGATGAAAAGACAAACAAATTGGAAAAGCAATACCCCCCCTCACACACACATCGTATCGGCCTGCCGATTGTAAACAATAATTTACAATGCAAAGGTTGATTTCATTGTCCAGGATCATTGTGGATACCGGGCTCTGGAAGGCCCGCCGCGCGCGGAAAGGATAAATAATAAATTAAAAAAAACTCTGGGAAAAAAACAAGAGGGGGTCAGAGAAACGGGGCGAAAAAAAGCAAAAAAAAAAAATGGACCGACAAAGGGTTAGAAAGGTATCCAGAGGTGGGCTTTAAAAAATACAATACATCACCGAATAATGTTGCAGAAATCAAATTAAGGACTATTTTGATTGATGACTAATTTAGTCTGCGGAGGGAATAAAGTCCCTCTCTCAATGGATAAGTCGGCTTCACCCTCAGCTTTCTACACCTCCCTTCCAACCCTTCATCGGCTATTTGAAATGCCTCTACATCCACGAATACAGAAAAGAAGGATCCGGATAGCACGAGGGTGGGGATAGAAAATCAGAATACTGTCAAGAAAATAATCTACTAAAGTAATTATAAATCACCTTACCTCCACAACACCTCAATCATCCAATAAGTAGAAATTTTCACTTACCTGAAACAAGAAGAAAAAAAAATTAAGATTTGTTTTCATAACAGAAAAATATTATAATTCGCAATAAAAACAAAAAATGTATACACTTAAATAAACTTACCTAAAATGGATAGGTATAATTAGCTACAGACAATTTTTTCTCAATAGAACTTTGTGGGAATAGTTATAAAATAGTTCAAAATTATATTTCTTAAGGATAAAATATAATTCTGGAATCAATATTAGATGAGAGCAACACAACATTCAGGCAATGAAAAGAAGAGTATATTGTTTTGGTGAAATTTAAAAAAATGGATTATACTTTTTGTTTAGAAATAAATATTCAAGAGAAACTTGAATTGGAAAATTTTTGAAGTTAAAAAGCAGTAAAAGATGTTTATAAAATATAACATATTTATATATTTTATTGTAAAGCTGACTTTTATTGAAGCAACACAGAAAAAAAGATAAAAAAAATAGAGTATTTTGGAATCTCACCAATCAATTGTTTGAATAAAATATTTCAGATCCTCCTAAAAACAACTTTAAATACGTGAAATAGATGAGGTAAATATGGAAAAATGTGAGGACCAATTAATTATTTGGAGATGGCGAAGAAAATTTTTGGAGGAGTAAATATAAATTCTAAAATTTTAGAATGTTTATAGAAAAACACTGAAGATGGAAGCTATTTCCGAAATGTTGGTTGAAATTGTAATGTTATGACCTGCTTTTTATAAACGTATAAAATAAGAAAATATCGGTTGATATCCACCAATTAATTATTTTAATGTAATAAGTAGCATGTCATTTGGAATGTTTAACCATGTTCAATTCAACACAAACATTTAGCAGGCGACGCGAAATATAGTATCTTTCAAATGACATGTTACTGATCATTAAACGCGATTTCATAAGAAAAGAATAGACATTCAACTCAAATGGGAAGAAAAATTGCATTTAGAAGATTTTAATAATTTCTTCGGATTTATAATTAGATATTTCAGTAATAGTAATTAATGCACTCGATGTATTAAAATGGAATCGATGAATATTAAAAATTAAAATAAAAGAAAACGTATCCTCTTATTGGAAACATGGTTTCAGGAGCAAATAAAAAGGGTAGGGAACGTTTTTTAGAACTGACTCTTTTTTTTTTCTTTTTTTTTTTTGGTTTATAGAAAACTAGAATTAAAGGGTAGATAGGATACTGAATTAAATTTTTATTCATGCTGGAACGTTGGAGAATATATGAGAGCAGGAGGCCAATTCTACGACTGAGCGGGAAATGAGAAATACAAATGTTGCTGAGAAATATGGCCTCTTTTCAATTATTCCTGGATATAGGGGCAGGGGGCCGCCGATCAGGAGTCTTGTAATTACTTTAGGGCCTCTTCTGCCAGATTCGGTCCCCTATCCCCCCCCACTCATCCCCTCCACCCCCCCCCCCTATCACGGCTCCCCATTCGAGTTCCATCAACATCAACTCAATCTAAACATCATCACATCCCCCCCCCCCCACCAACAATCGCCGGATATTTCTTGAAACAAAGAGAAATTTGAAAATAAATTAGACAATTGTTCATTTAGATATGTCTTTGTACTCAGAAGTAGAAATAAAAAATCCATTGGAAGGGTCGGGGGGGGGGGGGGGTGCGTCTCCGTATAAAATATGAGAAACAGAAACTACAAAGTCGTACTTATTTACTATATTTATAAAGTATTGTATAAATAAACACTTTAAGGTTGTGAGATGGCCGGGGTCACCTGCGGTGTAGTGGTTAGCATAGAAACTTACAATACTAAAGGTCGCGCGTTCGCGTCCCGAGGTGGCCCTAGGATTTTTTTAATGGGAGTAAAAAAATCCTTGGCTATGCCGTCCCTTGGATAGGACGTAAAATCCCGAGCCTGTACGATGTCAGGTTCTCGTTAAAGATCCCTGTCCTAATTATACCTCGATAGGAAAAATTTAGGACTCCCACTGTAGCATCCTCCGATTAGCCAAAGCAGCATAAAGTGACGTTAAAACAAAACAAACAAACAAGCGGGATGGCCGAGAGAGATAACGCATAGGAAATTCGCGTTGCTCCTGACAACATATGATTGGAAACCTAAAGGTGACAAGTTCGAAACCCGGAGCCCGAGGACATTTAATAATACTCGGCAATTAATCCAGCATCTTCTCTGGCCCGGGAAACCCCGTATAGCCTAACAGGCGAGGAAGGAGATGATCTTTAAAAAATAAACACTTTAATTTTCAAATAACAATAAGGTTTTTTTCCCCTCCCGTTCCTCACCAGTTTAGTTTGTATTTTACACAGATATTGTTATCGTAGCAATATTATATGATCCTTATTGTGTTACCTAGGTTAAATTAGTTAGTTAATATCAATTAATTTTTTTTATTTATTTATAGGTTAATTTTTTTTATTACTATTGTTTACTTGAGACGAATTAAGTAATACCGTAATCAATGGGTGGTTTCGGATAAAATCGTCTCCGCAGTTCTGAGTTCGTCTTTTATTGTTATTATGAAAAAACATCTCAAAAGTTCAAAAACCTAAAAATGCTATAAATTCTATAGACAAAAAAAAAAGTAACTGACTAAGGCGATTACATTTTTGGCGCACAATAGGCCCATTGGGGCCGCGGTGCATCTGCCACGAAGAAAAAAAAAAGGCAATTACATTAATTTTCGGGAAGAAATTGAACTATGTCAATTAATTATAATCCCAACTAAGACGACTGGTTTATAACAGAGAAATATGCCTTAGCTAATTCTGACATGTCACACACACACATCAACCTCGGAGCTATTGCATCTAATGGGCGGATGTCCAATAACTCCCTCCAATTCCTTCGTCATATTCAAGAAGAAATTTACAAAATATATGGCTTGACATTTGGCTCCTTCACTACGGCGATACTTCATTACTACTGCCTACTACTCCCGGCCAATGGAGTCCAGGATGAAATATTATTTTTATTAAGGACCTCATATTTTATAACAGATAATATACCAATATTTCATCTGAACTGCAGCTAAATTTTCTCGATATATTGCGTTATTTTATATGTAAAACAAAATCTTGAGTAAATTCCTAGTTCTATGTACAATTTATTTATTTATTTGTAACTATTATTTGCTCTTCCACCACTTGTGTCATTTAAACCTCTATAGAGCATAAGGAGATTGAATTTGTTGAAGTGAAAAATACAAAGAGTAAATAAAAAACACACAATAGTACAATCATATCAGCAAAATATAAAAATTATAAATGACAAAGTGCAATAAAGAAGGTAATAATTTACAAAAAAGATAATACTATAAATGAATTAAAGTGAAAAACGAAAAAAAAAACAATGAAAATTCAATCAAATTTTGGCTTAAAGGTTATTTTTTTTAAGGAACAAGAACAATTTTACGGCCATCATCATAGTGTTGCTTAGTATCTCGCCTATGTACAATTATATCCATGTTTAGGTAGGTAAATGTATTTAAGAAAGTCAAGAAAAATGCCTGAAAAATATATTAGTACACAAAACAGATACCAACAGGTATATAACATGTCCGAGCCTGAAACTACCTTAACCGGAAAGGTACATATTTAGATATTTGAGAGATTCTTCTAGCATTGAAAGGTGTTCAAGAGCAGAGGTGTAGGTACCACCGATAAATGCTGATCAAAGCTAAATAAAAAAATAGAAAAATAAAAAATATGTCAACAAATATGAAAAGCTGCATGAAGCCGGTCACACATGAGACGATATTAAAATGAAAGTACATATATACTTAAAGCCTAACCTAAAATATACTCTATAATAATACCTACATTTATTTGAGAGGAAATGTTTTTTTGTTTTAACTTCGAATTAAAAATAATCGAAACAAGTATTCAGGAATTAAATTAAGTACTGAATGCTTCCATTCTCATTTGTACATGTAAAAATCATTAATGAAACATCAAAAACTAGAGCGAAAACAAGAAATGATTCCCATTTATGTATCGAATTAAATTTAACACTATTGATTTAAATACCATCACAAATACTATTTTAATTTTTTTTTTTTTTTCGTTATTTATAGAGACAGCTTAATGAACGTTTTTAACATTATCATTGGCGTTGATAAGTAATTTGAACTATTTATCGTGCTTTTTAAATCTATGAGGGAAAATTCGTTACTTAATGAAATGAAAATGTTATTTACCTTCGGGGTACATATATAGAAGTAGCTATAGTAAATGAAATTTCTTGTATTTTGTAATATCCGATAGCCCTTCCTAAAGAAGAAGACTTATTTCAGGTAGGTTTTTATAATAATTCAACGAACACTCTGACAGTCATGAAAAACCTTATAATTAAATATTCATATAAATATAAAATAACAATATATTATACAGATGTATAATACAGAAACATATATTTCTACAGCTGAATATTGACTGATTCCGGAGGGCAACTTTATGCAGGACATGGTTTTAACTCCATATAGAGAGCTCGTGCCTATGAATTGCTGATGTGGGAGCCGGGGAAACGTTTTGAGCTTTCAAAAGAAGATGTAAAGGTGCAATATATACTGCCTACCTAATTGAAAAAAGGACCTCTTCTAAGAATAATAAAAAAAAAATCTATTTATTTCTTTTATGAATTTATTCATAAAAAGTTTTTATAATAATAATTTTATAATTGAGGCATTTTGTAATTTTTTCTTTTTGAAAAACTGATAATCCCGGTTTTAAGATTTTGACATACATATAATATTATTAAATATGGAGATTGAAGACAAGCAACTTACAGAATCAGAGTATTCATTCGGAACGGAGGAACCATTTTATAAAACTAATGAAGAGTAGAGACAGAGAAAGCATTATTAGCTGCCAAGAACAGATTCAAGATATTAATAGTATGTTTCTCATTATAACTATTTACATATATATATCCTTATGGGTATAAATAAGTTTCAGAACTCAACTATTTAAAATGAGTTATTTATTCGAAGGAGATAATTTATAATCCTTCTACCAATTATACGTTTGAGCATATTCCAAGTGCAATGTCATATTAAATAAAACAATTTCTGATAAATATACCCGTAAAAATTTTAATTTTTTTATTATTTATTTGATAATAATCAATAAGGAACATTATTGGTATAGAATCTAGTTTTCGTAATCGTAACCGTAAAATTATCGAAAATAATGTCTCTATTTGCCGAAAGTTAAATTAGTTTTCAATGTTTGGGCATTCAAAATAAGGAGTTGCATTTTTTTTTTTTTTTTTTTTTTTTTTTTTTTTTTTTTTTTTTTTTTTATAAGCATTGTCTTGTAAATTGCCTTGTCATTGATGATCAGAGAAATTGTAGTTCATTCATTCACTTTTTTTTTTTTTTTTTTCCATAGGTTACTTGAAGCAAAATGAGAGAGATTTTGAGTTCCATTTTGCAAATTACGAGTATTAAAGTATGAGTACATCCAGTTAGTCTCAGATTTCATTTATTTTTATTTTTACATAACTTTTCTACGTACAAAAAAAGGGATGAATATGACCAACACGTCCGCCGCTATTTAAAAATAAAAATAAATGAAATCTCAGACTATAACTGGATGTACTCACATTTTAATAATTTCAAGTAAAGGATGCAGTCTACAAAGATGATATGAAAGATATTTCTCTTTGTGCAAGCATAGTGTACTACTATGTGCTGTTGCTAGGTATACCTATGATCGGGATTCGCACAGACACACAAATACATACTGATTGGGACAAACACGTCATAATAATTACGAATCCTACGTGCCCTCGCGGCAGACTCAGAGAGGTTTGATTACAAATGACATCGGCCCCAAGCTAATGACCATACTAGGCCTGGCGCAGCACAACTATCTAATGTAAATTAACAGCATTAAGGGGGGGGGGAGAGGTGCTGTAGTATGGGGGGGCACACTAACCCTCTTATCACATGTGCTGTCTATTATTAAGTTCTCTCACCAACCCATACCTCAAATTTAATTGCATTAGCCTCAAAGTTATTTCAGCTTCCTCGGCATCATAGGGCCTCCAGGTAGGCTCTTCACTCCATTGTCGTCGCCCCAGATCTTATTACCATCCGAAGGGGGAGGGAGGGGTCTGCGAGGCCGCTAAATTAGCGCACTCTAGGGTCATAACGCCCTTTAACCCAAGCTACAAGTTAATGTACCACATAACAAACAATATAATCCAACGGTGAAGCATGAAAACATTGATAATGATTAACATATTATCATTTATCTTAATATTGTAACGCTTATGTGGGTTAATAATAATTTTTATTCAAAGAAAAATAATAATTTTCACAACACAAATATTTCAACAGGTTACAGTCTATCCATCCTTATACGTAGTGGTAAGGAGAACGGTCCAAAACAGGTATTTATTGGTCCAAAAATATGCCAGGGGGGGCATATTTTCTCGAAGTAAATCTTCAGGAAGCCTCTAATAGACAATGAATGTCTCAACAATAGAAAACAAACCTCGTTGTAGGCCAAAAAAACAAAACAAATCACTGCAAAACTGTATGTAGCCAACTAGAAAACTTAGATCGGAAGAAGAGGAGAAGGCTGATTCAGGCGGCCAAAGATTTACAAGGTCTACCAAAACAGAAATGAAACCCATTTATTTTTCCTTAAAATATTTAATTAAGTGGTATATAATATTCTTTTATTTTTAATGTCTGTCTATTCAAAAATTCATATTGTGGCACTCTAAAAATTCTGCCATTTATAACAAGAAATCGTAGTTAAAAACAATTTATTATCATTTATTCACAAAAACCAAACGTCTTATTTAATTTGGGTTCATCAATCAGAAGAGTCGGATGGTAGAGACTATCTAGAGGACTTTCACGCATAAGATACTCGCGGCTACGCGCCAGATTGGTACAACAGGAAGACCAAGACATCATAGACAAGCCTTGAGGAGTCAGGTTGTTGCCATAAAATCTTCTTACGGACAAAAAGCACCTCCATTGCACTCCCTGCATAGATAGCAAGACACAGGACGTAGCCGATGACATCAAGAGCTCGTAAAGAACCCTTCGGCTAATTTAGCGGGTAATAGATTGGTGTAACTACCTCGGGAGGGGAGGAGGGGAATGCAGAAAGATCGCATCGAGAAATTCCGCCATAATTAAATTGGCCGCGCAAGAAAGCCGGGGGACCTCCAAATGGACCATACGGGACGGGTCCCGGTTTTTGCCCTGGGACGCCAAGGACATACTCCCTGAATCATAATTGGCTTTTTTTTCTTCCGCCTTGCATCTGATCACGTACGGGGAGAGATAGTCATCGAAGACTGTCATAAATAGCAATGGCCGAGCATTTTATTTTTATCTTTCTTGTATTATTTTTTTTTCAATTTAAAATTATGTTATAGTATTGCTCCGGGAAGTCGTATTTTAAAAATCAAGGTAATGGTCATTCTCCGCAGGTATAGATGCTCTCGATTTTTATGTCTCAAACAAGTCTTACGTGTTCCGAGTACATGTCAACTCGAACAAAAAAGTACACAGACTAGTAACTTAAGTTACCTTACATAATGTACGTAAAAAAAAAAAAAAAAAAAAAAAAAAAAAAAAGGCTGCGTATATGTTTTCTAGGATATATTATTTAATTATAAGTGTTTTTTTTATTGTAATTTATGGTCTTCTACTTTCAGATAAACTGTTATTAGGAATTTTCGAGTAGTGTGATTATTTTTTTATTTATAAGAATATAACAACATCATATATAACGATTAAATTTAAGTTTTGGATATTTCTTTCAATTTTTATAATATTTATTTATTAATTCACCGATTATGATTTCTTAAATATTTAAAGTAGATAATTGGTAATTGTAGGACAATTGTAGTTTAACGTCAATTGAAGCTACTAAGTCTAATGGGACGATGCTACAGCGGGAGTCCTAAACTTTGCCTATCCAGGTAGGTATAATTAGGATAGGAATCTTCAAAGAGTCCTGACATGGCACCTCCATTTTTCGTCCTCTCCGAGGAACGGTAAAGCTAAGGATTTTTTTACTCCCTTTAACAAATCCTTGGGCCGCCGCGGGAAGCGAACCCGTGACCTTTAACTTTGTAGGCTGCCATGCTAACCACTACACCTCGGGTGACCCTTACATGTGTTTTTTTTTTGTAATGTAAGTGTTGGTGAAATTTTTTTTTATACATCGATTTATTATAATTTTATCAATAACTCCTTAAATATAAATGAGTAGATGACTGTCGACTGGGTCTATCGCTGAAAGATATTTTTTATTTTTCTTCACTAACTCTTTTGTCAATCTTCTTTTTGTATATGCATAAAACTTTCAATGCAAAGTAATATTTATTTAATTTCTTAGCAGATAAATTAAAGCAGCTGCAGATTTTATAATTTCATACTGACAAGCTATTGCGTCAGAGGTAGGCTGCATAGAATAAATTAAAAATGTTTATAAGTGTTTTTTTTTTCTTTTACAATATTTTTTAATTTATGATTTAAAAATGAAGAAAAAAAGCTCTGATGAATGGTCGTGAGTAATGAGTAGGCTAATAATAAATGACAAAGAAAATTCTAAATGAAGGGTTATATATCTTAATCAAGAGGAGGTTGGAAGAGATACTCTTTCAACGCAATAGAAACTCTAACAATGTAGAATTACTTTAACAATTATGCTGATTGAACATAATAACGATAATAAAAAAGACCTTGGCTAGATGCTTTAAGTGGAATCTATATCTTTTAGTTCACTCGGGCCTACCTAAATATATTTATATCGATATGAAACAAAAAATTATATATTTAGATTATACTCTTGATAAAAAAAAAATATAATAGAAAAATAATCAATCGACATGACTATAAAAATATGGTCTTCGAGAATAATCTTAACTTAGTTCTAAACACAAATTATATCCTTTGATATACTGGTTTTTGTTATTTTAATAATATTTATACCTGACTTTCACTGATAATAATTATGAAAAAAAATTGTTAATAAATTTTTAGAACATTATGCAAAACTAAACTATTTATTTAATTAACATGAATCAATACAGCAAATGAAAATAATAAGAAAGTATTGGAAATATATCAGGATTGCATCTTTTCGATTAGTTTTACGAGGGCATATGTCCACTGCAAAGAAGATCATAAAAACTGCGACATTTTTAAAAACAGTACATTTTTTTAATATTCTTTTAAATATATAATTATACGAAGTTATCTCTTTCTCTTTAGGATAAATAATTCCTATAAAACCGATTAACAATATTTTCGGCAAGAAGCACTGCTAATTAATGTTTGTTACCATTTTTCACCACCATCATTTTTCATTTTAAAAAGCACATGAGAGTTCTTCCATTTTTTAAGATTTGGGTTTAAAGAAAAAGCTGTGTAGTTAGGAAAAAAAATCATCGTAGGAAATTTTATTTTATCAATCTGTTATTTTATATGTTATAATTTTTATTTATGTATTTTATTTTTGGAAAATTAATGTTATAAATTATACCAATAAAAAAAAAATTAAAATTAGTTTGAAGTATTCAAACTCTTTTTTTTTTTTTTTTTTAATATTTATAAACGATTTATTTAAGATTTATTACATATAATATACAATATTAACCATGAATAATATATTAGACAAATACTTTATTAAAATACACTAAATTAGAAGTAAAAACTATTCAGGTTAGCCTAAAAAAAGTGTTTACGTCAGATTAACCTATTTTACATTTTTCTCACTTGTTTTTTGGTAAGGCTTTCTTTATTATAATTACAATATATATAATAATTATCATTCTAATTGTGGAATTAATAAAGGGAACATAATTTTCCTGACAATCGAGCGGTTACAGCTAGGAAGTAAATTAAGTTGCGATTTGCATGAGACAGATTAGGCCGACGGGATAGATGTGTAAATAGAGCATCATATGATAATTGACATTAGTTATGCTCGCATTATCATATATGTATATGTAATTGAGATATGTTCGTTGCAGCAGATAATGATAGGCTTCTCACTCACTCCCTCTCTCTCAAACTATCGATGCCTCGTCCTTATTGTTCTCTGCTAACAATTTTACATCGATTCTTGATAATCTGATTTTCGATAATTACACCACAGTGAACAAAGGGCTAAGGAAAAGAAACTTTGGTGGAAAAAAAAAGGAATAAAAATTTCATAGAAATTAAGAGAATACGCTATCGGTGTTTTCATAATTTAATAGGAATCGTATTCTTGTGAGAAGACACGGTTTTTTTTAAGTCAACCGAACAAACAAACCGAACTCACATTCGTCACGTGATGTCTAATATTTTGTTTTTAATCGTCGTATTCATGGAAACTGTTTGCTTCATTAATGATTTGAGTCATTACGAAGAATCATCTAAAAAAACGACAACAATTGGTTTGATGTGAACCTTAATAATTTAATACACATGAAAAAAGAAAAAAATCATTCAAGGAATATAGAGATTTATTTTAAAACATTAGATAAAATAGTATTGATTTTTTTCTAACACAAGTAAGGTGATTTAGACAAAAAAATATACCAAAATTAATTTTCGCCTTAAAATGCCATAAAATAATAATGACCCGACAAATCATTTTTATAAAAAAAAAAAATTAAATAGATTCCACAAAATAAAGAATTCTGTCTGAGCTGATGTAAGAATTCCTAGATCAATGACGACGATAACTCATACTATATTTGTCCATTACGTGTTAATTTGGATCACTTATCAGCTATTAAAGGGTATAATTATTCAATTTTTCTTGTTATGTTGTTGTTTTTTCGTACCGTTCCGACAGTTACAAAACCGTCGGTTTTAGTTTTATCTTGTATTATTTATGCTATGTATATTATTATTATTAAAGTGCTTTTATTTTCAAACATTAGAATACATATACATTTCTTTTTGGCACATACTCTTGGTCAATGACCATCAGAGGTGAGTACTGGTTGATATCAGTTACAATAAATAAATAAATGTTATTACAATAAATAACAACAACAAGTAAGTAAGAGAACAAACAATAAGTAAGAGAACCAAAACATTATCATTTGTTATATGAAACAACCAACATTAAATACAACAACCTATAATTTAATTTGTAACATTCTAAACATATGTCATTCATCATCATATAGTCATTACACTATGTTTGAATATATATATCAATTTTAACATACACTATATTACACAAATAGAACCCAACAAATCTTATCTCCATTATCTTTTATAAATATTATTATCAAATGGTATTTATATCATGACTAATAAATTTAAAATTTGTTTTAAATAGAAAATTGTTATTATTGATCACCCTATAATTATTATTGTTATTTTTGATGTTACTACTACCATTTTTTTTTTAAATTTTATATATATATATATATATATATATATATATATATTTACATAGGTATATATGACTTTTTTTTTTTTTTTTCCTAATTAACAGTTACATTTATATCAATAAATAATCAAACACTATGTTGGTCCCATTTACAAATATTAATCAATTAATAAATAAATAAACAATAATGGATATCAGCCCATTATTTAACCAGACACCTATATTTCCACGCCTCCCTTGCATATGAAATAATAGTTTTCCAATTCTTCCCATTTAGAAAAGTGCATAATTCATCCATTTCTAAAGTTTCAATCCCGAACCATTTAGATCTTATATCACTGAGAGTCGGACATGTGGCAATAAAATGAATCATATCTTCATTTTCTCCAGTGTTACAAATAGTGCATGTTGTTTCAGATCTTCCTGAATGCCTGCTATAGTTTAGGTACATCAGTTCCCCTCTTATTTTCAATATCCATTGAATCTCATGCGTTTTGTATGTATTGTTCATGTACTGAGCATTTTCGGGTAGGTCATATTCGAGATATTTATAAGTTACACTATTACATGAACTAACAGCCGCAGCTATATATTTGTTTTTCATTCCTTCATCTAAATTTTTAACTATTAATTTTAATATATTGCTATGTATAGGTATATTTTGTATATCAAATATTTTATGTTTGAAGATATAATCACATTACAAAATTCATTTACAAGATTCAAGTCGTCAAAACAAAATCAGGTGTAGATTGCAACTGTCTTCAAGTCATTTATTCCTCTTTTAATACATATTTATAATAAGATAATGTATCTCTGATATATATATTTATATTTTTTATTTATATTTTTCTGCCCTGCTGAACTTTCCTGAAGTGGTAAAAAAAAATTGATTGATTCCAATATAAAGACTTGAGGGGTGTACTATTACTTAAGGCCAACTATCAGCAGAAAAATAACACATCTTAATTTTTTTTCTTTCATGATAAACTGCCCAGTCATTACTTTAGACCACGAGTGACATGCCTAATGCGAGGCCTTATTTCCCAAACTATGTAACTAAACTTAGTCCCGGAAGAAGCGCTACTGAGCGTTATTTTTCCTCGTGCGAGGAAATGCCAGAATCATCACGTTAAATCGTTGCCGATTTTCACTTTATTGCGATAGATACAAATACAAGGTTTTACATAGTGAATCAGAGTTCTGCTTTTTAATTTTCCTTCATGCAACTATGTACATACGAATATCGAGGATATGAAAATTAATAATAATAAAATGAAAATAAATTCTAGTACCCCCAACAAAGCTCTTAAATCTGCTCGTTCTTAAGGCAAACCTCGCCCGAAATTTCTAAATATCTTATTTGAAATGGGGCCGGGAGTAATTTATGAGAAGGATGGAGAGAGTGGAAACAGTTAGGCTTATGTAAACATGAGAGGAGTGTGTACTATGTAACTAAATATAAGTTCTGAAAGGCGCCTCCTTGGCGCACCGTCCCTAAGAATTTGCCGGGGCTCTCGAGTGGGGGCATTGCATTAACTGCCTGCGTCACGGACTATATATATATTTATACCGGCAGATGGCATTATCAATATGGTCTGCGGGCTATACGGGCTCAACTCCCAGGAGGAAGATAATTCTCGGGCGAGGAGGTCTCTCCCCCACACGGCGAAGATCTTGTGGGAACGTCTCTGATCATAGTATAATCATCTTCGAGCTGAGTCTGTGTATTTCAAATCGTCTTCTGTTCATTTAAATTATATCTGCAAGTTTAACTAGAACTAGAACGAAAAAATAAATCTACTAACAGTCGTGTATTAGAATATCTCAAGAACATTGGGGATGCAAGGGACGAGTTCATTATGGATGGACAGCTACCTGGATTTTTTTTGTATTATTATTTTTCTTTCTTCAACGTACGCATTTTTATTTTATTTTTTTTTTTAGTTTAATTATATTATGTAAATAAAGTGTGAATGAGTCCTTTTATCTTTAATATTAATGCCCTTAAATGTGTTAGATTGTCCAAGATAATTGGAGTAATGGATTAAAGTTAATGTTGTCAAGTTAACAACATATAGGACAATATGGATGGTTTAATTTGTGAAAAATAAGGAAGACTTTTAGAAGATTTTGAGCAGCATGGATTTGGAACAGGATAAATACTGGAGTAATTCTTTGGTTTATCGGAAGCCCAAGTCTAGATGACTTAACGATTTAGATAATTGATATGATAGTGAAGGCGTTTCTGTTAGTAATATAGGTTTTAATAGATAGATGCTTATATGACATTGGGCATATATTTTTGGATCTAAAATTAAATTAAAATATGATTATGGGATTGGTTTATTTGCTCATACTTTTTAAAAATATTTATTGCAACAAATAAAAAGTAGTTTCTATGAAGAGATGCGATGTATACTTACGTAGAGTAAAAAAACAAAATAATCATAATATTACATATATAATTAGTTATAAATTCAGTATGGAAATTTCTTTTTATATGTAACATTACAAATATTATATCAGAAATTCATTATTAAAATCACAAAACATGTTTGCGTTCTCGGACAGATGATAAAAACTGTTAGGAATTCGCATGTGTTACCTTGACGGTAGTTAACGGGGAATCAAGTGGACTATACCAATGCACTCTAGCGGCTACGGCTTAATCCAAATCTCATGGCTCCGTCACGAAATGCCCACTGTTGTATTTCTTTTTTTTTTTTCCTATTATATAGGCAGGTGTTAAAACACGGGTTTTTCTTCGTTTTTTCAACCTTATGAAAACTTCCTCAGAAACAGAAATGTCAAAAAAAAAAAAATTAAATAAAACAAATAAATAATTTAAAGCTTCCAAATTATTACTAAATCATTATTTATCACCCAGCTAACACTTTCAGAGCATCCGTTTCTATTCGATATAATGAACAGATAAAAAACAAAATTTAATTTAAGTATTTGTATTGTATTTTTTGTATTAATATATTGCTCGTTTCTCCACCTGAAAATTTCTGGTCATGAATTAAAAATAAATGAGAGTGTCTAGAATCGAGCTGTTTAAACACTAAAAATAAAAATATAATTTATTATAAAAACCATCGAAATTGAGATATATGAGTTATAAAATTCATTTTTCATATTCCACACGATTTTAACAAATGTTACAATTTAATCTATTCGCACAGGTCATCAAGATTTATTCTTTAAAAAATATTTTCGTTAGCATTTAAATATTGATTTAGATTTAGATTTATTTTTATTATTGTTATTTACACATTCATAATTATTTTATCATCGTTTCTTATGAAAGGATGAACAAGGCCTTATCAATAACTCCCTCAAGAAATGAGAGCGGCTGAAACAAGAAAAAGGAAATGGATAAAATGGATACTACAGGGTGCGTGAGACAATGACACAAACATGTTTTTTGTTAATAAAAACTTGTAAATGCAAATGAGAAAATAAAACATTTATTATTATTACAGCAGGTTGCCATCCTTCCCTATCATTAACATGTCTTAAGCAAAAAATAAATAGGTTGTTTTCTTGCTTTGATTTTTGCCCTGATGAATGCTAAAATCATTAGATCGAAACGTCTGCTTATTTTTAATATGCGAATATTTCTTGCAATTCTCATTCTGTCATCAGATTCCAATTTATTTCTTTAGTACTACATTTATTACAGTTAATAACATTACAGTTTTATAGATAACCTACATTTCTCTTCCATATCTATGTATATCAATTAGGTATAAATCCGGCATTAGCTCCATAATTAAGAACATCAGACACGCACCTCTGAGGTCAAGAAGGACGAATTGGAGGAGGTTGACCCCAGGCGCGCCCCAAGATCACATCTTATCTTCCGTTTCCCTATATTGGGCCATTGTCTCGTTTGGGGGCAGGGGGTCTGTATCAGCGGGGGAGTAGCCGAACAATGGTGCTTCGCCCCGGGCCCCTCGGCCCGATATGTTTTGAATCGTTTAGTTTGGAAGATAACTGGCCTACCCCGAGGGCAAGCTTTCACACGGGTCATGTCATCTCCCGATCCAGCGGGACCCGATGAGAAAGAAATTCATATTTTTATAACAGCTCTTTGTTAGAACGGGTCTATGAGAACGGGACCACAATGGCTGTCGGGGCCCGACGACCAAGCACCTGCATTACTCTAATTGCCCTAATTATCGGTACTGTACTCGGCCGCCAAGTGTGGGAAATGCGTTTAGTCTACATAAACTTTCGAGTCCTGTTATTAGTGAAGGAAATTAGCTAGATAATTAAAACTAATGCTGAGTGTTGTAGGATTAGCCTTGCACCAACCGATAATTTAGGCCGAGTGCAATGAGTCGAGATTTGTATATTGAGAACCGGACCTCGCCAAGATGTGACCTCGTGACCCGCGATTTCACGCTCCGCCTTAAGAAATCCGAGACCCGTGTGTATAGAAATACTTCAAACATGGGTGCGTCAATCCATTACATATATTTCAATCTTAATGACTTGTTAGACATGATTAGGAAGGCATTTACCAGAAGGGAACGGACTCCAATCGAATATGTTCTGCGCAAAACTCAAGTAAAAGTGAACAGCCTTGGATAATCTGGAACCTTTAAAAAAACTGTATTTACTCATTTTTGCAATGAACCAAATTTTTATTTCACGTTTTATACAAAATAGTGGCTGGATTTTTATATATTTGTCGGGACATTATATATTTAATATTATTTTTATAAATAAATGTATATTTTCGAATGTATTTTTACAAAAAAACAAAAAATAAAAGATATTTTTTATTGGATCTAGTGAAAGGACCGACACACAAGCGTCAAATAATCAACAAGAGAACGGAAACCCGACCGAAGGTACTTGGTGGGCGTGGCCCGCATACCCGTGACCAATGAGCAGTACACAAATTATAATGACAGTTGTAATGACAGTACTCGAGGAGGCTGTGGTGCATATGGTGCCTCATGATGTGATAATGCCCTCCCTCACACTGCAATATCACTATAATCAAATCCACCCGCAAAACAGGCCCTCGCCGAGTTCTGGGGCGACTCCTACGTATCCGTCACGACTTGCCACTGACCTCGGCTGCTGAAGAGATTGAGGAACGCTTGGCGCCGAAGTGACGGAGGATCCTGTGTTAAAAATTTATAAAAAATAGTTTAATCCCATAAAAAGTATTACATTTAAAAGGAAAACGGATCAAATACTTTAATCCTGACATCAACAGATAGCAGCTGATAAGGGAATCATCCAAAACATCAAATATGGCTGACTACGTAATTTAATAAATAAGTTGCACATAAATTTGTTTTATATTTTTGGGCAACATATTTTCTTATTACGCTAGTAGATAGTAAATTTAATAAAAATATATATTTAGGGTGTCACTGAATTCATTTTATTAGATTAACTGAACAGAATTGAATAGAATGAGTCTTCCAGTTGTCAGAATGACTTCTGGAAAAAGCATTTAAAACATTTCTCTTTGGAAAATTGGTACCTTTTTAATTTGTAACAGTATGAGAGAAATGCCGAAACATTATAGTTTACTAAAATATACGTACGAATACAAGTTCGAATTTTCTAAAGAAAAATACTATACTAAAGTGCTTTTCTACAGAATGTTGAAATTGGAGTTAATCATTCAGTCAACTAAAATACTCAAATAATAAAAAGAAATGCAATGCTTTATTGTTTAATTGCTTCAAGACATACCTTATTATTCTTGAAGATATAAAAATTTTTAGAACTTAGCAGTTAGCTGACATTTCTTCTATACCAACCCTGATATAAATAAATATACCAGCTTAATTTCGGGACTATAAAACTTTCAAAACCGGGGGAAAATAACGTAAAATTCTTAAAAATAAATATTAATTATTTATAAATACCAACATTTTTGTGAATATTAATCTAATGTAATTGGGATTTTTCTTTTTCTAATTTTATGTTAACACACACAAAATAAAATTTATCGCAAGGATTCATCTGTTTTTTGTTTTTTTTTTTAGTTTTTTTCCCGTAACGGCCTTGGTAATTTTTACCGCATCTGACAAACATCTGTTGTGTCATTATCTCCACTACTTTTAAACTCTTTTATAACATTTTATTTCCTTCCAATAGAGATGCATAATAGGCCTTACATTCACTTAGGATGTCAGAGCTGCATCAGAATGCAGCGGATGTTAAAGAAACAAATGAATAAACAAAACCTATTAATGACCATAATAAAATATACTGTTTAACTGTTTAACGATCAACAGATGAAGGTTGAATTAAATTCAAGAATATATATTGCATCAGCAACGACCATTTTCCCTCTTGAGAACACAATTAAAGCATTTGAAATCGATTATCTGACAAAGTATACAATTTTTAAAACGTTGGAATAATTATAGATTTTAAATATGTTTAATTTATTTTTGCATCTAATAATTTTATAAGTTAATCACATTGCTAATTACAATAATGATTAAGGGATGTATAGCATACAATGTAAACTAGAGCATTAACATTAAGCCCAGTGAGCGAGGGGGGGGGGGGATGAAAATAAATTGATTTAGATTCCAGAGCAGGTTCGAAAGTCCGGTCAAATTACATAGCTTACATTTCTAAACGTATGACATTATGAAATGAAATGTTTTAAATATTTGTCCAATACGGAGCTCAAATATTTGACGAAATTAATTAACGACACCACAATTACACCGTCGCCTGGGCTGCTTGCTGGAGAGCCTTTCGTAGGAATTAATTTCATCGCAATATAATGAATATTATTTTGGAGGAAGATAAAATATTATCAAGAAAAAGTTGAATTATTGGGAAATAAAATACAATCGTTTAAAATGATTTTTAAGCATATTTTTTTTTTTTTTAATTGTCATGCATCTGCCAAGAACTACTTAGCTTGTAAGATTCTGAAAACATTAAAATATATTAAGTAATAACAAAAATAAAATGTTTTTTTTTTTTTAATATAAAGCTGATTTATTTCAATAGTATTATATGCTTGAATTTTTAAGGACTTTTTTAATTTACTTTTTCTTTCCGAAATTCTGCTGAAAACTGTGGGTCAACAATAACCAATTTATTGACTTCACATAATATTTCATTCAAATTGTCATAATACGATGTGTTATTTTCATATTCTTTTTAAAATATTTTAATAAAAAAATAACTGTTAATGGAAACTTCTTCATGCGGTAATTTAGATTGCATAAGTTACATAAGTCTATGACTATATTTTTTATTTTATTTTTTTTAAGTAATTAGCAGTGAATAAAACAAATTATTAAAGCAGATAATAAAATAATATTCTTGCCCGAGAGCTTCAATATTATAATGTTTAATCCAATTTATAATATTTATTTTTTATTTATATTATAAAATATTATATTAAGTTCCTAAGATGTCTAAGAAATTTAATTGCTCTTCTAATTCATAAATGAAAATATTTAAAGCAGCTTTCTTGACACTTAATACGATAGAAATATGACCTGAAACTGATTGACCACTGACTTAAATGAACCACTGATTTAGTAATTTTTGCTGATGGTTTCAGAATATAGTTCTGCTTCTTGAAACTTAGAGAAAAATTGCTTCATCTTGACACAAAGCTTATGTTATCTTATTATGATTAATAAGATATTCCAATCATTGCTGCTCATTAAGAATCCATCATTTTAGTCTTTAAAACCCAGGCATTCCAGATACAGTAGACAAAAGCTCATAATTTTACGAGATGTTACATTTACACTGAAATTAAAAGGTAAATCATCCAAGACTTCAATGTCTCCTAATATTTCGTTATTTTTTATTTTTATCAGTCACCTCACTATAGTTGATTCTTACGATTTTCAACGATTTAAGAAAATAACCTCATCAAGAATTATGACTAGTTAAATAAAATATAAAGTAGCATATATACAGAATTAAACATATATAAATGTAATATTATGTAAGACGTAGGAAGACCTCGCAATCTACAGGGAACCACTCGGTTCTAATTTAGTGGGCACCAATCGAAATTAAATTAACTGCCCACATGGTTTGAACTCGGAGCCATTTATATCTTTAAGTGGTTTGCCACTAGAGGCATACGCCCTCGCCCATGCATATTCCCTCTACCTTATCCCAACTTTCACAACATAATGCACGTAAATTTCGGACAGGCTAAATTTTTTTCTTCCTACGAAAACGTTATAATATATTAGACTATCTCGATAAGAAGTTTTTTTTTTTTTTTTCTTTTGATATAAGTAAGAGAAGGCTTCCAAATCGAGGAAAAATGTATTAATACGAATTCCTCCTCTGGGTTAGCAGAAGAGAGGGGAGGAAGATAGTGAAGAAGAAACTCCAGGATGAAGGAATTATTTAGAAGGAGGATAAATATTAGATTGAGAAGGATTGGTGTAAGACAATGCTAAGATGTGCGGCCTGGGCTCGGCTTATGCATTATACATCTCCCCCCGGCGAGTAAGGAAATGTGAGTGGTGCTGGATCTCCTCAAATATCGAGTGATAAATATCGATATCTCGTCACCGCCTTTCAATTTGACGCCACTACGGGGGAAAAAAATAAATTCCGGATTTAAACTCGTAGAGGCGATGAAAATCAAGGGTCAGGTTTACAGTTTTGTTTTATGCGAAACAAAGTCCTAAATTAGGCATAGTTGTCCTCGAACAATAATCTGTATCGGTCGACATGTACAGCAAAACAAAGATATTGAATTGAAATTAAAAATATATTATTATAAATTACCATAATCATTATTGTTAGAAGCTAATAAGCGTTGTTACATAAAGCCCAAAAATCAATAATTAAATGCCTATTATAACATTTAAAACTCTTTTATTTCTATAAATTAATTTATGATTTAAGACCTACGAGTTATTATCATTATTTAAATAATAATAAAATCAAGACTATAAGAAAGAGAAAAATATTATAAAGTTGAAAAATACTATTATAGCGACTGCAACGCTCGGTATCGATTGGAGGCAAGTGTAAGCCGGGACAATTTTAACATCGTTCTGAAATAGGGTGTATAAAATATGAAATACGCCATAAAATGGGGGGCATTTGACTAAGCCATAACTGCGAATGCGAGGGAGGGGGGAGAGAGTAATGCCTGAAACCTATCTAAAAAGAAGAGAAATTTTTTTATAGATGACGTTTACGAGCTAAGTGTATAATATTGCGAAGCGGGGACACTGTAAGGGGATGTCGGTTAGTATATTGTCCACCGGATGGGCTCCAATTATTCCTTCTCCGTCCCAGTAAAATGTAAGTTGATGTAAGCTTAGGGTTCGAGGCATGCTTATGTAGATGGAAATTATAATTTTCAATACTTTCGTTCCAATCCCCTTTTTTGTAAACTCTAATCTAATTAATTCCATCAACCAAGTGGAAGACACCTGTAATGTAGGTTGATACCTAAGTTTTTTTTTTTTTTGTGTCCTTATTTTCTTTGTCTTTTAAGCCATACGGGGTTTACTCGAGCCGGGGGATAGGGCGGGCCTAATGCCCGGTGGCTTCGGGTTTTGAACTGGCAATCTTCAGCTTATCAATCATATGTTTTCAGGGGCAACACGTATTTGCTCACGCGTTAGCCCATTAGGCCATCCCGAAAGACCTAAGTTAGAATATACGCTCTCTAAATAGGAATCTGAAGACATTTCTCAGACTATATCATTCAGTCTACCCTGCTAGACACCAAGACACTCTCAGAAGAGTCAACATTTGTTAAACAGTTCAAATCGATTCAAAACGTTCATATTCAGTTTTAATTTATGCTTTAAGCATACGTGTGTATTTTACAGTCTCCGCGGTTCCACGCGTGTAAAGCTTTGGTCATATACTCATAATATGAGTATATGACAAATGCGTTGTGGGGTGGCACTATTTTTTTTTTTTTTTTTTTTTTTCATTATTAATAATGGACCTACTTTAAAATCTAAGCACATAAAAACAAGACTGTAAATACAAATTATATGTTTAAATACAAATCGATTTTCACTTAAGGGCTACGCTTAGATTTATTGGGCATATGAAAGTTAGGTTAATTCGGAAACCAACAATCGAATGGTGTAAGGTCCGAATACAAGTGCGTCGAACATTCTCGAACATGGCCGAACAAACTGATCAACGTTTCTTGCTAACTGCTAATTTTCATTTGATATCCAGCTAAAATATATATGTTCCTTATACATATACACTTCATTGAGCATAACAGGTACGTATATAAATATACGGTTCCCGTTATGCTAAAGGAAGTGCAATTTTTTTTTAATTCAATAAATCATGAAAGACCTCATTTAAAATACGAGAACATAGCAACGTTTTAAATACTCATAAAATACTCCTGGATCTTTTGGTGATATGACTGTCAAATTTGTTCCACAATCTTACATTGAATGCTTTAATAATCGTTTAAAAAATCCATCGAACATGACAACAATATTCTCGCTGTATTATTAACACAAAACAAGTTTGTTTGAAGTAATGCTTAAATCTCGTTTTTATAATTTTATAAAAATGATAGCTTTAATGCTTCTGCGATTAGTGTATTAAAAAAAAATAAAACTGATTGTTCAATAGAGATCCATTTGATCATGGCACCGAATCGGTCATACATTGTAAATGAGATCCCTGCACTTTGGTTTCAACGGCATCGACTGTGAACCTACCTCAAGAGCAAAGATAAGGAGGGATCAATGACGTCCTCCCACCCTCCCTAAGAACTAGAGGAGACACCGGGGTAAGCTAAGAGTTGAAGAGGACAGGGCCACGAAGTAAGAAGAAGCAAGAAGCCCTCTACGCTCTGCTAAAATATACATGCCCCTCCTACCTCACCCCTTCTCTGTCTGCCTTCCTCTCCTCCTGCTTTATTTAAATCCTACCCGAGTTATTCAGCAGCGCACATTACGATTAGCCTCGCACACTCACATATAAAAACAACGCAAAAAAAAAAAATGTATACGAAAAGAAAAAACAAATGAAAAGCCGAAAACAGAAATCCAGAATGGCTCTTGATCTCCCGGATAATACATTTTTAAAAAAAAATTCTTCTCTACTACCTGCCCGTGTCCCTAACGTCGGTTCTTCGGTTCCGGCGTTGCGGTCCATAATTAATGGATTTCCAGAATAAATCAGGGCGTATGGATATATATTTCAGGGCGGAGGAGGCTAAAACATGGCCAAGTATTGACAAATGGGGTACTCGTTGTGGCTATGAGGATTATCTTTCCCTCCCTAAGCCTCTTTCACCTCTGTGTTAACTTAACACATCCCAATTCCAACATCCATCTTCTTTTCCCCCGACTTTTGGGATATTTGCTAATTTAATAACAATAAATTTCGAGGAAACAAAAAAAAAAATTCGGCCTTTTTTCGTGAAAGGCATGACGATAAATTTTCAAGAATCATTGACGCACCTCCTGGGTCTTATGCATTAAATCTTCTTCCAGAGAGAAATATTTATAACTTAAAAATCAAGTTTACATTAATTATAGAATTTATAATTTATCTATTTAAACAAAGAATAGAAACAAATCTTTTTTTTTTTTTCAATCAACAGTAATTACCCAAAACATTTCTCAAATATGTATGATTTTTTATATTGTAACGCTACCGTGGGTTAGAATAATTTTTATTAGATAAGAATAATATTTCATAATGTCAGATATGAAGGGGTCGGGGCAAAATAGTTCCAAGCGACATTTTTAATATAAATAAACTGTAGCTGCCGCCTCTTGTATATTATGTAGTATTATATATCTATGATGGAAATGCCACCTGAAATATGACTATAGAGCACTGTGTAGTCATATTTAAGTGGCATTTCCATCATAGACATATAGTACTACATAATATACAAGAGGCGGCAGCTACACTTTATTTTTTTTTTTTTTAAATGTTGCTTGGCACTATTTTGCCCCGAACTCTTCATATATTCACAAGCATTAGAAAACACAAATAATTAACAATGTTACAAAAAGTATCAACTTGTAATGTCACTGTAACAAAAGAGTAACCTTACGATTCGATCTTCAGTGTCATACTAACCCTCCAGTCCATCGCTCCTTATATTTAGTCTGAATCAGAAAAATCTAGAAGGTTCTCGATAAGCGTAAAAGATTTTGAACTAGTCACGAACATGTACGAGAACAGTTTTTAACTATTACAATAAACAGTCTAAAACTCTTTTCAATTTTTTTTTTTTTTTGTATTCTTTTTCACCTTACAATACTTTGACAAAATAATTAATTTCTAATAAATTACGCCATTCTAGTCATTAAAAATTCCACTATCTTTTAAGGAAAATAACTTTTGCTTGTGTACACTTTTTTATGTATCTTATAAAAATATGGGAAAGAAAATCTTAAAAAAAAAAATCAAAAAATAATCTACTTTTAAACATGATAATATCATTGTTAAATACAATAATAAAGTTTAGAAGTCGCTAGAGAAAAATGAGATTTATTTTTTCAAGATGGGATGTTTTTCTACAATATTTGGAGAGAAAAGTGGGGGGGGGGGGTATTAAAAATATGTGAGAGGGTAGGCGGTTCAGAGATAAATTTATTAGCTATATGACAAAGGTGACCAGACGAAAACTCCTGTCAAAGGTTTTTTTTATATTATATTTTTTATATATTTCACCACATGTATCTTCATCTTAACCATGGGCATCACGAATAATATACTTCATACTTTTAAAAACAGTGGTTGCTTGAAATTACAAATAAACTGATAAAATTAAGATATAATGATTCTGCAAGGTATTATTAGTTAATTAATTATTTTGTTTTATGGTTAATTTCGTATTTTTGCTTTGTTAGTTGAATAATAATACGAATTTAATTTATTATTTACAAGGACCAGAAAATTAAAATTATCATTCTTAATTATGAACTTTCTTATAATAATTTGTCCATAAATGGAGTAAATAGATATTAACCATTGAAAATAATTAGTAAGATATTTCAAAGGCCAATAAATATTTTTATTAAATGATTATTGAAGAATTCATTAAAAAAACAAACAAAGTATTTAATTTTATTTTTTAAGCATTTTCACTAATATCATTAGAAATAACAATATAATCTACCACTTGTTATTTCTTTAACGTTATAAAATAATCGTAGGTCTTTCATTAGCCTTATTATTATCTACAATTAGTTGAGCAGTAAATTTTATCCGAATATATGTATAAATCGCTCAAAATTTTCATTTCAATATTATACTGAAAGCTTAGTAGACAACGACATAAATCATAACTATGCTGCAGTAAAAGTTTGTACTCTTAAATACTTTAAATAAAATTACCTATAGAAAAACCCACTGCATTGAGAAATAATCCACTTACCTAAAACAAAAACAAAAAAATATATAAATATATAGTTTTGGATTTATAAAATAAGCAGAAATATAATAATGATACAACTTTCCGTTTTTTATAACATATATTAATTATTGGTAATAATAGAACAATAAATTCGATCAACTATTAGGTATATATCATGTAAATATGTACTATTACTTTTTAAAATTATTGACCTGGATGTGTGTACCTAAACCTATCTTATAATCATTACATATCTTATCAATCTAAACTACCCCCCTTAGGAACACGTGAAAATTTTATTTAGATGAGTAATGGAATAAGTCATTATTATATTGAAGGCTGAATTGAGGAAATGTTATTAGTGATTATATCATTGTCTATATGTTAATTACCGCAATAAAATACTAAAAACCAGCTTTTTATTTTCTTTTGTTGATAAGTAATCTCTTACGACTAGTGTGGTATTAATGGTTACGTAAATAATTATTGTGCCTCAGGTATAATAATAGTAATAATGACATGGATAAGAAACATCGGTTTTTTTTTTTTTTTTTTTCAAATTACAACACTAATCTCGGGAATACACAAAAGGAATTAGAATAAACTAAAAAAAAAAAAAAAAAGAAAGAAAAACAATAAATAATAAAATACATCTTTGTTTTCAAAAACGTCATAAGAAAATTAAAACAAAAAACAGATGGATAATTATAGGAATAATTAAGCTACCAACTATGAGCAAAGTAAAATATATTAATGTAATTTATTTGAATAAAGAAAGGTACTAATCGACGTTATAAATTAAAATATTTAATTTATTATAATCATGACGCAAATATTACAGAATATGACGGATTAGTTTTGAAATGGTGGGGGTGTTTGTTGTAGGATGGAAGGAATTTGGGATATTCATTAGGCGACGAACCAACCTCATACAACGTTCTGGGCGCACATCTCATTGAAACATTGAGGCTATGGAAAAGTTGGTAAATTCAAATCCGACAATCAGAAAACCGCCAACTGTGGGCTATTCTTAGGCTCTCTTTGCAATTAGAACATGATAGATAAACAAACTATTTCATTCAAGAAACGACAATACTAATGTCTTATCTGTTTTAAAACCCGTATATCTTACGATATTTTAACAGCTATTCGTATCGCTTAAAATTAAAATTATTCTAAGATCATCACAACAAAAATGTATAATACTAAAATGAAAATTTTAGTGTTCCTAAATTATTTCTGATTTAAAAAATATATAGGTAAGTATATAAAAAGTTGTTTTTATATATTTTTAAAAATATGCAACGAAAGGAATTTAACGAAATTTCTAACAAAATTAGTATAAAGACATTTTTTTTTTTTTTTTTTTTTTTAAATTTTATATCTAGAAACCGATTTATCATCGCAATTTTTTTCTAAAGATTCATGTGTGAATTAATTTAAAAAAGTTAAATTATATATTTGTGAATTCTAATTACATACAAGCATGCGAAAATCCATACCTCATGTACGTACTGAAATTCTTAGTTTATTCTCCTATATCCTTTGGTGGGGTTCAAAATATGACACCAAAATAATAAAGAGCATAATTAATACACTTTCGCTTATAACTAAACAGTAGTGATAAGCGAGATTATAATTTTTATATTTTTTTCTATTCTAATCTTCACATTGTGTTTGCTTACGATATAGAACCTAGATGAGTCCTTGAGCGTCCGCAGGGTAGGGACCATCTTTAACCATCCCTCCCTCCCCTATAAATTTTATGAAACAAAAAGTACTAATTAAATAAATAAAAAAAATTGACTATATTTAATGGCTATTATATAAACACATATTTTAACTTTTAAATATCAATAAGTATCATTTGAACAATTAATGAGTCTTACAAGAATACCTCGTCCCCTTCCCCCAGACCCAAGAATTTTACCAGTCTGCCCCCTCCTAGACAAAATCCTGCTGAGGCCGTTGGAAGAGTCTAAGAAGTGCGTGTGACGTTCATTATAAAGAAAATTTTCTACAAAAGAAATAGACCTTTTTTTTACCATTAACGATTTTGCAAAGCCAACTTCCGGAAAGAGGCAAATAATCGAAGTTTGAATCGGCTCAGGAATCGTGTGATCAATGAAAGGCTACCATTATAAAGACGTTTATGACTATTTAACGATCACCCTGTCCTCCCCACACACTCCCAAGAAGGAACCACCGCTAAATAGATAATTCAAAAAATAGCTGCCCCCTGGCGTGAGAAAATGGAAATAGATAGCAATTTATAATAAATATTTAGAGGGCCTACGTGGCCCGGTGAGCTATCCTATTTATAACATTAAATCACCCCATTCTTTCCAATTTATGTCTGTTTAAGCCGACACTACATTACGCTGAGAAGACACCGCTTACCACTTTTGTCCCTTACGTTCTACACTGCAATCACATGAACGAGTCCCTAAGTTATGGAGTAATTTCAGAGAGACGAGTCCCTCATACCAGTAAATATCACTGTTTAATTATCCATAAATTTAAAAAAAAAAACTGCCCACGTTTTAATAGTGGTCTTACTCACGACTCAGATGTGTGCGCAGGACGAGTCGAGTTCTGAGCTGTATCTTTTTTTTTTGGCATATAAAATATTTAAATTTATATGCAAGCCATTAAACGCGTATATATGTAATGGTATAAGTACCGATGTTTCATTTAAAACCTACCCATAATTTTCAGGAAGGGCCTATCATATTCTTGTCAATCTTCTATAATAAACCCCTTTTTTTTTTTTTTTTTTTTTTTTTTTTTTTTTTTTTTTTTTTTTTTTTAAATATTATTCCAATGGTATTCACTATAAAAATCTCTTCTGGTTATATTATTGATATCTGTTGACAATGGAAAAATTCCAGGTTCAGTAGATTATGCTACTAAAATACACTGTTGTATGTAGATGGCTAAATATGAAATATGAAAGAATTCGTTAAACAAATAAAGGGGAAAAAAAGAAATACGTTTCCACAAGAAGAAAAATTCAATTTCAGTTAATTGGTGCAGTAATATATACGTATAATCCATCGGTGGAAAGCTGTGAATTACAGAAATAATAATGTTTAACTCGAAAGGAATGATGTACGAGAATAATAAGTGAAAACAAATAATTACCTTTGGATTTGTATTTTCCAAAGATTGTAATTTACAAATGATTACAAGTACTGGATCATCAAAAGAAGAAATCATAAGAAAGAGGCGAGATCACTAAAAATACACACTGATTCCTTCTTCGACTGCTCATAAGAGATGCCAGTTTCCACAAAATGATTTTTACGCGTTTGGGATGTCTGCTTAAATTTTCGTTATAATGTAAATATGCAGTAGGAAACTTTTTTCTCTCGCCATCATGATTTGTTTATTTTATTGTTATAAATGAATAATTTGAATAGGATGGTCGTTCCATAGTTTTAATTAATACACATTTTTCAACACCAAGGGGACTTGTTTGACCAGTAAATTTTCCCTTGAGATAAATCTCTTTTCTAATAAGATTCATCGCTGATTATGGTGATTTCGGACGGATTAGTCGATAATGGAGATAATAGAATCGATTTTATTCAGAAAAGAAACAACTCGGGCCATGTTCCCGTGTGATAATTGGCGTGATCAAACGACGCACACACACACACACACAAAAAAAAAAAGGAGAAAAAATCGATAGTAATTTTCCTGATAAAACATTTTAAAATAATGTAATTAGTGGGAAGAGGCGCCCTTTCGCTTGATAGTCTCCACAGTCCATTGTCTCATAAAGGTCTTGTATATTAATAAATCTTTTCTTTTTTCCAAAGGCGTCGTTAATTCGCTATCCGGGAATGCCTCGAACCCGCCTAAGGTTAAAAGATGAAATAGAAAACAGGCTGGTCCCCAGGTAGCAGTGAGGACAATTATGACAGGTGTGAAATGTCATGGCATTTGCCAACTCACTGTTTTCAGGGGGCGTTTTTATTCCAATTCAATTGTCTTATATAAACCAAATGTCTCCAGCACTCCCCTTGAACTATACAAGCCCCAGTATTCCACAAATTAATTTTACATTCCATGAAATATTTATTTTTAGGATAAATTCTAATTTTAAAAGAAATAATAGCGATGAAAAAAAGTTGTTAAAAATAAATTAGGAAAATAAAATAATTCGGAAACGTTTGTTCTGTTCAGGTATAAATGAAGTATTAAAAATGAATGAAAAATGTATATCCTCAAAACATAGTGTGATTATTTTTTTTTTTTTTTTTTTTTTTTTTGTGGTTTACAGGACAAAATGAATTCAAACCATCTTTTTGCCAGGAACTTTCATAATAAGTAAAATTCTGTGATATCAATAAACCTTTGATACCTGATATGAAAATAAGGGAAGGAATTGTTTAAAAAAAGGCCCACAGTTTAAAAGACATTTTTCTTCGTATTAGAGTTCGGTATATACGTATGGTGATTACACTCGTAGTTATGCCTTAAAAAGGTGCACTTTAGAGTTTTGTCTAAGCAATAAATGATTTAGTGTACAGTGCGAAGAGGCAGAGAAGTCTCAAAAGAGTGATAAAATTATTTCATGCTATTTTCCTTATATTTTTATTAAGTTATTAATGAATAAGAACTTGCATTTTTTTTTTTTTTTTCTTGAATCTTCTGAAGAAGTATTTTTGTGATCCTTTATTCAAGCCAAACTTTTTAATGTTTTGTTCCACGTTTCGGCATTTGCGCCATTATCAATATATAACAATATATGTGACCCTAAAAATATTTTAAATTAAATAGGCTGAATGCCCTTTCAAGGTAAAGATATAAAATTTTTCCTATTTTTGTAGCCGAAAACTAGCCTTACTATATTAAAGCTTGAATGTCAAAATTTTGATCAAAAAATAAAAAAATTGAGGCTTAAAAAAAGGATCAAATAATACTTATAAAATACAACTAGCCACAAATGAATAAAAAATTATCATTAGAGTTTTATGCTTAAAATACACTTTAAATTACATTTATTAGTGTTAGGTAAACATTTTTACAATATTAATTTTTTTTTGAGTGGGGGGGAAGCTTTATAATATTTTGTTTCTCTTGACAGTATCGCTGTTCGATATGATATGATATGATAGCAGTCAGGGACTGAGTGAGCCCACTAATGTTGGCTTCTGTAGCTCTATTACAGAACAGCAGGAGATAGTACTAAATTATTACTCCGGTCTAGTGACAGCTGTAGCGCACAGCTGCCCGATACGGTAAATAATAATAAAACACCATTAATGATTAATGACTTCAACGGGATTCCTAGCGGTGAGCCGAGGACTGCCGATACGCCATACAATAAGGGTCAGCCGGAGGAGAAGGAAGGCAAGAAGACATCTTGAAGTGGAGGATCCGAGGATACCAGAAGAGTGGTATAATAGAGCTATTTGGGAGAGAACAACAAACCCACAAAAGGAACGGGCCCATCGCTCCTAGCCTCTTTCAAAACTTGTCATATTTAAATTCAAGTCAGTTTGTAGCGATGGTTCAAACTCCTTCGTTAGCCACACCATTGGCGAGAGGACTCATCTTATAAAAGGCCTGTCACCGCGCATGCTCGTGGCCGTCTATTTAAATTTAAATGTCGTCGAGGGCGAGTCCGGGACCGTTTAAATTCTGACAAATGAGCGACTCGGAGATCAAAGGGTAGGCTCACCCGCGTTATATTTATAACGCCCAACTACCCCTTCCTTTTTTTTTTTTTTTTACTAATTGATTCACACTCACTAGGTGCGATGACTGTTTAATCATACTTAATTATGACAGGTGGACTCGGATGTTAATTTGTTTTCCGGTTAATTGAGGAGAAGCCCCGTCGGTTGCTGAGGAGGCGCCCGCGCGCACGGTTTTGAAAAAAATTAAATTTAATTATTCAGATAAAAGGAAGGGCCGGGAGAACGATTCAATCTGAATCTCAGGGCTCCCGAGGGACGGTAAACAAGACCTAGGGCTATGTTGGGCTTAATATTTAGGCACGGCCGAAAAGTTAACCCTTCCAACTTTTACTAATAAACAGCCCTTTGGAACAGATTGCAGGGATGGGATAGTGAATACTTCAGTAGCAGTTCTGCCTTCTTTATGGATATCATTTGTTTTGTTGTTTTATAAATTCGAGAGGCAGTAAGGAATTTATTATTTATGTTATCTGATTGCAGGTGTATATATAAAAAAAATGAATAAAAAATACCTAAGATTTTTTTACACATTAATGCTAAAGAATTGTAGCTTATAGGTAATTTCTGTTACAGTAGATTAAAATTACCGATCTGCCAATTTTAAGATATCGATTAATAAATAGTTTACTCTCCTTATGGAACCGAAAATAAGTCAAAATAATTTTCAAATAAAATATTTTTTAATTTATTATAAGAACTGTAAATGCATTTAAAATATTTATAAATAAAATATATAATCAAAATAAAATCAAAAATACTTTTCTAATGGTACATAAAGTTTTAATAAATTCCTAATATTAAAATACAAACAATCATATAAAATATACTACATACTTAATTTCTCTAATTTTTTTTTTTTTTTTTTTTTTTTAAACTCAGGACATATTTTTTTTAACATTTTTATAAAATGGGGTTTCTTATTATTTTTTTTTAATATATATTATTCGTTGGTTTAAATTATCAAAACAATCCTTGCCATAAATATTACGATGAAAAATGTATTATTAACTCTTATTCTCGAGCATAATATATAGGAATGATTTTATAAATATGAATTCTCTTGTTTTGGCCAGAAGAATAGGTATTACAATATTATTTAATAATAATATAGTTGAACCTAGCAATATTAGAAATGGTCAACCATGACAATATAGAAGACTTAGAGAATAATTATGTTTTAGAAAATTAATAAATAGTAAGATACAATATGTAAAAATTTTGATAATAGTTTTAATTAAAATTTTCCAATTGAATTGTTGTTTATTAAAGTAAAAGTGAATTTACATGTTGGAGGGGAAAAGGGGATTGGTATAATAATCCATTTGACTTTGAAGTTTGAGTAATAAGGGCTGTAGTTTTTAAAATAATAAAATTTTTAATTTTTATGACAAGGGTACTTAGCCTATTTTATTGAAAATTGTGGTCACAGGTGGATATAAACATATTTCATTACTTAATTGTTTTTAATTTAATTTGTAAAGTTGAGATACATTGAAATTCTTAGTTTTAGATGTTCATCTTGAAAATGGCATAGTTCCGAAACGTTGTACAAAATTTTGTAAAAGTTGAGGTTAATAAAAGGACAATAAAAATTTGACTAAAATTAGTTTTTATTTCCAAGATGTTACAGGGGTAGACGAAGCATTTAAGTTATGTATTTATTATATTTAAAAAAATTAAATTTACACCTTTTTTTCTTCATTTAATTTCTTGAATGAGGATCTACACCAGTTTGATTTAACTAGATGTGAATAAATAAATTTAATCTTTCTTTGGCGATTTAATGAAGGATTTAAACTTGTATCGTTTAAGAAAAAGAAGTTTTATTTTTAATATAAAATATACATATATCGTAAACATAGAAAATATTGACATATTACAGAGTAATGTTAAAAGGCATATTGATTTTTCTCATGTGGTATCAGCTGTCATGGACAGGTGGTTCCTGATAATGGCTGTCATTAACCGAAATAATACGCTAGGACATCACGAATGTAAAGAAACTCAAGACGATTCAAATAATTTATATTATTATTAAAAGGGATCCTGTGGATATGATGGACCTCAGCGTGTTGGTAATTTCCTACAGAAACAAAACACTCGACCACCAGCTGCGTCCATTTAAAAAAAAGGGGGAAAGTCAAAAGATAAGTACACTCATTAGAATATAGCCTGGGGTACATTTTTTAGTAATTAAAGTATGACACAAGAACGAGAACTTTTGACATTTTCGTTTTGGACAAACGACTTACAAAGAAACGTTCTGTCAGCCACACGGAACAGAAAAATCTTTAATAGACAATGATCGAGATGTTTAGGATCTCCAAAATCCTATTATTGATTTTCACATAAATCATATATACATAGGAGTATGTATAACAGATATGAAATATCTTGAACGAATTATAGGATAGTTGTAATACCGTGGTTATATAAAGTTTTACTGCCAATAATTACATATAATTAATATTGAATTTTATCCAAGGACATAGATGACAGGTATGTCCTGTTTCAATAATGAACTAAACGTGCTATTTAATTGCACAATTCTACATTTATAAACTTTCGATTATTATTTCCATTCGATTGTATATATCTTTATTGTACAAATATATTATGTGTAAGTTTATTATGTATTGAGTAAATATCGATTGTGTGTTACATCTTTATTGTATAACAAGTGAATCTATATTGGCATAGTAGGCCGAATAAATAATATTGTGTATTGGGAAAAAATGAACTAAATAAATTGTTTCTCAACTATACGATAGATTAGTTTTAGTATATAGTATATTTAAGTAATTTATTATTTGCTATAAAAAATTTACAATAATTTAAAAATCGTATTTTATATTTAGAAATATTATCCATAGTATCTATGGATATCCATACACTCTACATTTATTGTTGATTTTAGAATTTTTGTTGGTATCTTGAACATGGTTATATCTTAATTGATTTCTTTGTGTTTCAAATATATTATTATAATCAGCTTAACAACTTTAGAAACAAGATTATTACTGTGCCTTTTTTTTTCATTTTCGCTAGTTTTGTTTTTTCGCTATGTTTTCGTAAAATTATTAAATTAAAAAAATAATTATATCTGTATTATAATTTTATATAATTACTTTACATATATAAGTATCGTGTAATTAATAAATCATATAGTAATATCAATAATAATTTATAATTTCTCTTTTCTTTTTATATATTTTTTTTGAGCCTATCACACTAATTAGTGTCAACCCACTCTTTTAGTTATTTACAATATTTTATATCCACACTCCTACGAGTAATAATATGAGTGATTTTTAAGATTTCCATTATATTATTTCCTATGGAAAATTAAGAAAAAATAGAGGAATATATTAGGTCAAGATTTTCAGTTCTGAGTTAGTTGGGTTTTCTAGTAGAAATTTTATAAACTGATAAAACTTATTAATAAATATTTTCGTTATATATTTTCAATTATATATTTTTTATTAATGAAATAGATAAAGAATAGCATATATTTTTTTCCTAAGAGATAGACATAAAAACCCGAATAACTTAAAACCAAAAAAAAAAAAAAAAATTGACTAAATGTAATTCACTTTTAATCGGAAGATATTTTGTTACATATACTACATACTAGCTGTATGTTTTTATATGTATTTTTTAAATATATAAAGTGAGACTTTTATCGATCCAAACGGTCGATTTCGTAAAAACCAATGTAAAGCGAGATCAAAACGATTTGTATAACAATAAAGAATATATCCAGAGGTTGGCTGAAGTTATGCAATTTTAATATGGACAAGTGTTCGGACATGGTATCAAGGAACCACTGAGCGAAATTTGGAGAATTTAGGACAAATGGTATGGATTTCTATCTCTATTGTAACATGTTTTTGATCTGATTTTTATTATATAAATTACATTATTTATTAAAAGTTATAATTTCAAATGTGTGTTAATAGACATACTAGCCTTAAAATATTAACTCAATGATGAAAATACGCATACACGCATTCGACAACCTATTTGTCCGAGAGCTGAAACACAAGACAGCAATTTTCATGAAGTAATTGGACTACGCAGGCAACTCACTCCAAGTTATTAACCAAACTAAATAACACCAGAGGAGCCAATAAAGTTTATATACCACCGCATCAGAGTGAGTTATATTTATTAACGAATTTAAACTTGAGTCTTGTATACGTACGGGGGGGAGTGGAGGGGATGGGTAGGGGGTGAAGAGAGGGGGTGGTTATATAAAGCGGAAACGGAATCTGTATATGGGCTGTAAGAGATACGTCGAGTCTGTTGGGGTCTTAAGTGGCGCGGCCATCTGTTCTCTGCGTCCGACGGCAAGCAAGGACATCTTGCGAAATAGTCTCGCTCTCTTTAAATAATTCATATCGGTCGAAGCTAGGAGGGCATAACGGTGGATCTCATTGGCTAGTAGTCCACTTATAAAGATCGATTAGTACAACAAAAAAAAAAGAGAAAAAAATGGAGTACAATATTTATCCCGAGGATAAGTTATCGGAGCGGACTGCTTGAGTTTAATTGATTTATGAAACGAGTTATGACGCAGTTACACGCTTTTTATTGCAGTTTTTCAACAGAAAAAAGAAATGCCAAGAATAAATTATTTCTTGTCCGAACCGGCTGGAATGATAGTTGAATTAGTACCTAATAGATTTATATTGGCATTAGGGGTTGTCAATGTCGCACTCGACGATTGGAGCAATTTATTGACGTGTGCTAGAATATAAATTACAAAGTTATTTTTTGCTTCCTAATTATATTATAGGAATACCGTACCCACGTAAAAAAAAAAAAAAAAATGTATTTAAAATTTTATACTAATCCACTCCAATTACCTGTCAAGGACCTATTAACGATAAAATAGGATGCATAAATCCTATTCGAGCTAATTTTTTTTACAATTTGTGAACTTTTGGTTAATCAATTTCATTCATTACTATTGTTTGATAGATTGGTGCGTTAATGAATATTATATCGAGCTTTATTCCAGAGGCCTCAAGAAAACCTTCAATTTTGTGCCAAAAACATAGGTTAAAAATTAAATTTGTCCTCACCATTTTATAATAATTTTCCCATATTTTATATTTATCTGAAAAAAATTGTATTGACCCTAAAGAAAAAAATGGTAACTAAAGTAACAAAATTTTTATAGAAATTGATTACGAATCCAGAAATTTTAGCAATTAATTTCAGTTCGTCTAATCATACCAGAAATACATAAAAAAATAAAAAAATTTTTATTTCAAATTGAAATTTTGAATTATTTAAATGGACTGGACAATAATAAATAGTCTAAATATGGGAAGCAGGCAATAATGCACAAATCTGATTATGCAGAATTGGGGGAATATTATTTTATTATGTTATTGTCAAAACATGTATTATAATTTATTTTTAATAAACTCACTCGGCTTAACTGAATAGAGAATTTATTTCTTTGTAGATATTTTCTTTAGATTTAATAAAATTTACATTACTAGGTTACTACTACTATACTAAAGTTTTTCATTGCAATCATCTGATTTCAAATGTTTGCGCAATTTTCTTTCATTCCCACTGACGATTTTTTTTTTTAAAGTTTCGCATCAAACCAACATCTTTCAGTAATTTCTTTTTTCAAACCAAACTCTTTCATTTATATAAATAATAAGATTTTTTTAACTATTCCATCTGTGGCATATTGAGGGTTACTCTAGAAGTGTAATCAATCTTTTCTAACCATGGTACGAAGGTCGAGATTTATTCCGTGGGTCCCCCACGAAATAAAAGTCAACCCTTTCAGGGCGGATGATAATACTATCAAAAATAATTATGTTTTAATTGATTGTGGTTAAAATCGATTATTACCCATCTACACATACTTGTAACGATCGATTGCCAATAGCCAAATTTGGAGATTGGGATGTAATTGGTTAGTTTAAAACTGGGGTTTTAGGAGACGGCTAAAGGCAAACAGGGATAATTAAGTGAAAACATAAATCTGATGGAGGGCCGTGTTGACCGATAATTCGAACCCTCTCTTATAATAACACAATGTTCTCAGTGTCAGCCAATCTTAGCCAATTTCCATCTCATGGAAAATAATATATTACTATTTGCTTTCCCATCTCATAATATAATAACAGAAATCCACGTAAGGTATTTTTAAAGAACATTCATCGAACAAAAAACTATATTATAAATATTAATTCAAATATAAATCCTTGTATTAAAATTACTAATGATACTTAGAGTATAACTAAACAAAACTGCAAATCGGTTAAAAAATTTTCGCTCATGGTCATTCTGAACTTTTCAGAAAACTTTACCGTTTTTTATTAGTTCAATTAAATGACTATCTATTTTCAATTATTATAATTAGAATTTAAGCGATTTTTTTTTTTTGTGTGCATTATTTATAGTATTATAACACTAAAATGATTTTAAATAATTTTATTTACGTAAAGTAATAACAAAAAAAAAATGTCAAACGAACAATAAGCCAAGTAGTAACAACGTTAGAAAACAGTAAATACCGGTGACTCAAAAGTAAGTGTATTCTTCGCTGTCCATGCAAAGACTATGATAATAAACTAGTCGGACACTAAGTAAACACCAAATAGTTATGGCGATCCTAATTTTTAGTCATTTTCAAATGTAATGTTATAATTCAAAAATTTCATTCTTTCATAATTTTCATCGTAAAGAAGACTGTCAAGCATTAATTTGAGTACAATTAGCCTTGAAACTTCGTCTTTTTTTTTTTAATCAGAGTTAATCTCTGATTAAATCTAAACAACATTAGAAGGTGTATATAATATCAGTAGAGAAACCAATATATATAACTACACTTATACTGCAATCCTATTAAAATATAACTACAATGCAATAAATGTTTTTTAATAATAATTTAAAAAAATTAATGATGAATGATGGATAGGATTTATAGCAAAACGTTTATGATATTAATAAATTATAAGAAACATTTTATTTATATTTAATTCTATAGCTTATTATCTTCATATCTTTAGCTTCTTAAATTATCATTTTTTTTTTTTTTTTTAATGTTAACTAAAATTCAAAAGCTCAATAATGAATGAATTACTATTTAAAAATGTCTCACCATTTTTTAATACTTAAGTTAGTAATATTTTTTCAGGTTAATTGATGCTTATAAAAATATAATAGTCAAAATAAGAAAAGAAATATAAACAGGCTAATTAGCTCTAATTTAACGACAAATTAATTGCTTTCATTTTTGCAATAGAATGTAAAATAATTTTCCCAAGGGAAACTCCATGAATGAGAAACTGGAAAAGGTCATAGAACTATATTAAGAAGAAACATTTATTATGACATTTATGATACAATTAAGAAATCGATCTAAACTTGAAACTAGATAACGTACTGTACTGAATCAGATACTATATAATGAATAAATAAATATATGCTTGGATGTATTATTCGAACTAAAAGAAAAATAGTTAAAAAATACTTAAATATTGCACTTCTGAACAAACACAGTAATGTGGCGTGGTGTCATTTAGCTCCTGGGCCTAGGTAACTATTCTAAATTAATAAAAAAAAAATGTTTCTGTCCGGAGTCGGAAAATCATCAATTTTTTCGGGGAAAATTTTTTTTTAAAGATAAAAGTAGGCAAACAATTATTTTATAATATAATTTTAATATTTTTTTCAAATAGTTCAATGTCCACCCGAACTTTTTTGACTACTAGCATCAGAATATGAGATTAACAAAACCTTTTTGACCTAAGTTGTAATTATAAAAGTTATTATAATGTCTAATGGCTTATAATATTGTTATAAGGCCAAGAATGAGTTAGTTAAATATTTTGATTAATAAGCCTATGATGGGATTTACCATAGAGATAACATTCATATCATATTATTACACTCATTTAAAAATTGAATTAATTAGTGGATAATTGCTCTGAGTGAACTTTTATGAAAAATGTTATTTTCATAAAAGTTATACAAAAATCTTATCTGAAAGTTTTCTCAGTTCAATAAAAACTACATCTAAGGCCAAGGAAAAAGTAAAAGTGTAAATGTTATTCCATCAAAATAAAATTTAACGATTTTTATCATCCATTGGTTTAAAGCCATGTATCCTTTTAATTTATAACAAGATAATTTTGAAATACTGCTTGAGCTCTTTCACAATATAAAAAAAGCCTTTTAAATCAAATAAGTTCATTCAAATTTTTGAAAAATCGAAACTGGGAATTTTTTTTTTTTTTTTTTTGTCCCTATTACAACATTCAATATCCTGCCAACACATTATTTTTGGCCATCTCTTAAGTTTTTTTTTCCTTTATCTTCGCCTCTACCCAAGAGGGCATTTTTATTGTTTAAAACTGAATAAATATATGTTGGCTATAGAAAAAAATATTACTTTTGAATAGCCATGGAGTGTTATAAAAAACAGTTATACTGAAATGAAAAGTTGACAAAACCTGCGCACTCAATGACAAAATAAAAACAATCTGAAACCATTCCTAAAATTACAACATATAAATTCAACGATGTTTTTTCTCCCCCGATCACAATATTCCGATCATAGTACTATCCCCTCCAAACCCCGACTCTAATATAATTTTTATTCTTGGATCATGGGATAGCCAAACTGGGAGGCCGGCAAAGTGTAATGAAATGGGTCCGAAGGCGGTGGTACCCAGTTATCAGTATAAATATCTAATTCGGGGACCAGATCCGACCGGGCGATATTATTAAAAGTTGTCCCCCACTTGTAATCCGCAAGATCGCTTTTCGAGTGCAACTTTTTCAATCAGCGGGCGGGGTGGGGATGAGCCTATCCCCTCCAAGGAAGCGCCCGCCTTGAAGAAACATCTTGTAAATTTTTTTATCGTATAAAATATTTCATGTTCGGAAGAGGTCCAAACCTGAATTTTACCATAACGTGAATCAAAGCAGATGAGGCAATGACAGCAGTCAAAAATAAATCTATAAACACAACATTTTGTAACACTAAAGTCGGTTTAAATAATTTTTATTAGAAGGAAATAACAATTCACAACGCCGAATAAACAATGAAAACTTAACAACTTTACAAGAAGTCACTGCTTGTAACGGGGACCCATATGCTTCGATCTTTAGAGCCAGACCAATACTCCAGCTAGCATTACTCCTTGTATTTGGTCCGAAATAGAACATCCTAGAAGGACGCAGAATATTCTCGAAAAATCTAGAAAAGTTACAAAAACAGTTAGGTAGCTGGTTCAGCAAAAAGTCTCTTCAATGTAACAGACAAAGCTCAACATAGATACATAGTAAAAGTAACCAAATAATTTAAAAATGGTTAAAAAAATACTATATAAAGCAAAAGCTAAAATCGTTGAAAAAGAAGTTAGACGATGATGAAGCATTAAATTATAACAACAGAAATGAACCGATAAAACAAAAATTAATACAAAATTTGAAGCGAAAACGGTATCTTTTTTAGACATCTGAGAAAACGTTTTTATTTAACTTTGTATTGAATATTACAATAGTTCAAAAATATGTTAAATAACCAAAAAGTGACTTTATAACATTTTTTTTTTTTTCAGTAACCATTTTTCTCAGTTATTATATGAAAGGACATTTTTATTGAATTTATTTTCTTTAACTCTTTAAAAGAATGCTCCTTGTCATTCTCAATTTACTGAAAAAGTTTCTTTATCAAAAAAAAAAAAAAAAAAGGCTTAAAACTTTCTGCTTACCCCCCCCCCCCCCTCACTGCATTTTTTAGTAATTTTTAGTATATTAAAATAAAATTCATAAATTTTTGAAATGGAAACGCGTGTTTTGAATAACCTTGATAACCACCGGCTTGACATAAAGCCCGTAAGTATAGTTCGGTCTAAGGCCTGCTCCTGAAATTGACACATATAATATTTGTAATGCGACTAGGTGTTTGTGTAGCGAGGTAGAGTGGCGTAGGACTGACAGGAGGCGATAAAGAGTAGAGATGATACACCGGCTTTGCGATTGATACACTACTCGTCACAGAGAGGTTTTTGTGACCCCTCTATTGTGACGCTGTGTCGGATGTGTTCCTATCTTCCCTACTGTTTCCTCTTCACACAAATGGCTTATTTGTTAAAGGAAAAACCGGTTGCGGCGACTGGCCCGCGAGAACACAGAAATTTGATAAAATTTCAATATTGTGCGGCGGTGTGTTGGAGATGAGATATTGTCGACATGTCACATTCCCCCCCCCCCATACACTATACCCGATATAGACGAAAAGGGAACATTTTCATCATATTCTTGAATCGAATGTGATGTGGTTGATTGAATTTAACCGTGAAGATTTTACACGTACGTCACACGGAATTTTGATATAGGTCGCTAAAACAATATTAGTTCAGATTGTAATTGGTATTTGAAAACTCAAAAGCCAGTATTATCCCTTACACCAAAGATTGTGTATTTACCCAATTAATTAGTATGATCCATAGAGAACCTTAAGTATGACAAGAAGCAACATCAGTACAAAGTGACTAATCACAAAATAAAGAAATTTAAAAGTTCGATTCCTTCAACATTAGCAACATTTATCTTAAACATAAAGGGTCTTTAATGTCTTTGAACCTAGCAGAATATCCAATTTTAAACGAAAACTTAAGATTTTGTATTAAAGTATAAAATCACTTTAAATTTTCTGAGGTATTCAGTCTTCTTGATTCTATACAAGTGTAAAATATATTAATAATTGAGGAAATTGGGAAATGATTAAACTCAAACGATGCTTCAATTAAGTTAGGTAGGAAGCTTCAAAGGAATAAAGACGGGTCAATTCCGATTATTTGAGAAAGGATATAAAAATAATTATATATATTTTATCCCATCGGCCGTGGATCTCCTTGCATTCGAGAGACTCTCTGGGGCTATTATGTTCTGTACAGTACAGAAAAGCTAGGTACTGTGAGTATATTTAAACTAAAATCTAGAGGCTGGGCGTGATTCAATTTTTTCCTGGAAGAACAAACAAACAAATTTTTTGGGCCGGGATAGCCGAGCGTGTTTGTGAGCGACCCGCTTTAACATGCTCGATCCGAACGGTGGCGGTTCGAATCTGCTCTGGGATGGTTGACTTTTATTTCGTAGAGGTCCCACGGAATAAATCTCGACCTACCCACCATGGTTAGAATAGGCTGGTTACACCTCTAGAGGTAAGCCCCCCCCCTCTGTATGCCACACATGGCCAGGTATGGATCACCTGTGGTGTAGTGTATAGCAACCTACAATACTAAAGGTCGCGAGTTCGCGTCCCGCAGTGGCCCTATGATTTTTTAATGGGAGTAAAAAGTCCTTTGCTATGCCTTCCCTCTGATATAACGTAAAATGGTGGTCCCGAGCCAGTGCGTTATAACTAATCTTTATAATTATACTTTGATAGGCAAAATTTAGGACTCCCACTGTAGCATCGTCCGAATAGCCTTAGTATCATTTAGGGACGTTAAACAAACAACTAGCAAGCAGTACTCCCTTGCAATGTATTGAACCCATGATGCCTAATGGAATATAGTGATACATTTCCTTTTTACTAACTAAAAAATTTGATTAAATTTAAATGTATTCTATTATTTATTTACTTCCTATTAAATCCAATATGATAGGTTTAATATAAAAGGGAAGACAAATACAAAATAGAATCCGATTATAGAGCGGCGATTAAATTGCCAGACTGCCGACTGCCAAGATGACTCACCTTCGAGATTTGGAAAGAACATCAGAAAGGAATGCCAGGACCTATTGTTGTTTCTGGGCGAAGACAGCTGACGTCCGCTATACCCAAAAGGAGTTCTTTATAATTAATTCTGTCATATTTAAATAAAGAAAAAAAAGACGGATAATTAAAATTTTCGAACGCTAAACATAAATCATCGGCCAATTAACAGAGTTCCTCAACGGAACGGAAAAGGAACTATCAATTACGGATATATAATTTAGATCTTATCGCAAATATACAATCGGGAATACACAATAAATTAAATATAAAAATACCACCCGCATCGGATTGCTTGATATATAGTCTTAGGTCCGGAGATGATATTCGCTTTATAAGGCTATCTCTCATTGCATTCTGATGCACTAATTCTGATCGGACGTTTACATCGCAACGAGCAATAGAGCGTCTTCAAAGCCATATATTATTGATATTTATTAATAAATCATCGGATCTGTCAAATTTAAGGGTAGCCCATATACGGATTACAACTATTAGTGATAAATTCACGCCTTGCATTATATACAGGAAGGATAAACTAATGAATTTTATGACAATATTTGAAATTAAAACAAACAGTATTAGAGGCTGGGCGCACATTGAGACGCAGACGACGCTCTGCTCTGCTTCGCCTTCGTCTCTATAAGCGCTCGCGAAAAACATTCATACTTATTTGCAGGCAGACTAAGGAACTCTAGGTTAGGATTATGATAGCCTCCAGGTATGGATGCGTAAGCAAAGCTCCAATAAATCCCAGGAGCGTTGCTTATATTTGAAAACAAATTAAAAGTGGCAGAATGCACTAGTATCACATGTGCTCGGAACTAGTGGCTCGTAATTCAGGCTCTGAATTCAAAAGAATTTTAAACGCGGAGAAAAATAACATATAATATTTGCTCATTAGAATGTTATTTTTTTTTTTTTTTTTTTTTTTTGGTAGCGACCGTAACATTTTAAATACCATACTACTTAATAGGTCTCTTCAAACGCGTTATGCCGCTTTCGAGTTAATCACTTACAAATACTTTACAATACAAATCTATCTAGAATCAGCTAATGAGAGTCATTCCATGACACATCAACACACTTTTTTCCCTCACCATCTCAGATTTTAACGACATTTGGTACATAGGATACTTTCCTGTAGACTAAGAAAAATGCCAAATTTCAGCTCAATATCTCAACCGGTTTTCAAAATATAGCTATGTAAACCCATGGAAAGACGCACAATTTTGACCTGTCGCTTCATCTGGATATCGAAATTGCAGCTCTTCTAGGCGAGGTAGAGAGTTGAAATTGATGTCATTTTAAAACTGAATCTTTTATTTTTTTTTTTTTTCAAATTTTGAAAAACAAATTTCTCTAAAACCCTATTGAGTTGCATATCATAAGGAAGGTAAAAGATTCAGTTTTAAAATGACATCAATTTCAACTCTCTACCTCGCCTGGAAGAGCTGCAATTTTAATTTCAGATGACGCGACAGGTCAAAATTGTGCGTTTTTCCATGGGTTTACATAGCTATATTTTGAAAACCGGTTGAGATATTGATTCGAAATTTAGTCTACAGGAAGGTATCCTATGTACCAAATTTCATTAAAATCTGAGATGGTGAGGGAAAAAAGTGTGTTGATCTGACATGGAATGACTCATGAGTAACGTGTCGGCATTATAAGGACAAGTTTAGTTACGTTTTTTCCTTGTTGGATGGATTATTAGAAAAGTATAGCAGGTTTTCAGTTTCTAATTAAACGATTATTTTAGAGTTTAGTAGTAGCCGCTGTAACCATAGTGGCTAGTGCATTACTAAATGCAACACCGGTAGCTGCTAGGCGTCTTTTGAATGCGTTGATCGGGCGGTGTTTAGACACACCAGCTGGGGCCGTTTTGTACCAGCATTGTTTCCTTCCTTCTCTCCACTCTATCAAAAGCTTTGTGGTATTAGTTTGAACTTGTAACACTGAATGCGTTAAACTATATGTGTGTTTGGATTGTCCCTCGGCGGTTTGTATAAGGTTGTTGAACAATGTCGCCGACAAACAGGCAACAATGTGCCCCAGCAGAGGCCGGCTGCTCGATAAATAGTTTCGTTTGAGAACTAAATGGCTGATTTTGATGACGGAGGGAGGTGTTGTGAGGAGTGTAAACTGTGCCCACATCTGCACGCTTATCGTTTCACCTAATTAGCAACGTGTCCCCCAGGCCTAAAAACCGACCCTAGCACTCCCACTATTCCTATTTGCTTCGACTCTATCACTCTCTCTCTTTCCATCCCTATCACCCTCTCTCACTCTCTCACTCGCTCTGTTCGCTTGTATATTCGTTTTACATTACCTAGCGCCATCCTAATATTTGGCCAGTTCCATTTAATCCACACTGTTTGAAGCAGTCAGGGGAAAAGCTAAACATGTTATCCAAACAAAGTATTACCCGCTGAAATTATAAATAGACGATAATACCCTAAACTCGATGAAAACAACTGGGTTCGATTCTATGGCTTTCGATATCGACTTTGAAATAAAAGTATAATAGATAATTATTATTAGGTATATCTTATAGTTTTTTAACCTAAAGAGGTTTTTTTAATATTTAAAAATTCTATATATATAAAAGGTGTTCTTTATGCCGACACAACAATCAATCACACATATATGCTGCAAGTTCTCAAAATGAGGATCGAAACGGTATCTACGACAGGAGTGCAGAGACAACATTATTTACTTTCAATATTTATTCAAATTATATTAATTAAAACGAGAATTAAAATTAAAATCAATCAACAGTAAAAGAAGGCATGAGAAAATAAATAATTTTTGGTTAATACCTATGCATTTCAGAAGTGAATAAAATTATTGCAATTAAATAAAATATTGTATTTCATTAAAACTTAGTTTATAGTAATAAAATAAATTTAATAATCGATTATATAAATAAAACTTACCACACTAACATCTAACTGCATTAAAAACTTGAATAATCCACTTACCTGGAACATAGAATAAAAAAAAAATTTAATGAATGTGATTGATGGTAGCTATAAAAATTTATGATGAGCTCTTCAAAACGAGAAAAAAAGAAAATGAATATAATTAATTGACAGAATATTATTAATAAAAAAAATAAGTTAATAACAGATAAATTATTTATTTATTAATACAGATATGAATGAAAGTCTTCCGAAACTGTTCTATTAATTACATCTAATTTCATATTTCAATTAAACAACAAATAAAGAGCACTTAAAAAGGATTAATATTGAAATCTATCTAGGTATTCACATAGCCCCAAATATTCAAGAGATGTAAAAATAGACATTTGTTGTAATTTTTATTAGTCTTCACAGAATCATTAATTTAGTCTCAGCTAATGTGGTGTAAAAACAAGATATATTCATTTAAATTTATTTTAGATCACTTTCACAATTTTGTGCTCATAAGGGGGAAGCCAAAATTTATCATCTAATCGCAGACTCTGGATCACATGAAAATCTTTCTTATTGGTTTTTGCAGCATGCCCAAGTTTCAGTATGTGTTATGTACTAAATCTAATCGCGTCAAAAACGTAATAATATTTTAAAGTTTCAAATATGAGACAAACGAACGATTAGCAGAAATTATCCATTGAGGGCTAATCAAAAGTTGAGATGGGTTTTCTATTCGGTTCCAATTAATAACCGTCCGAAGGAATGCCAAAATCCGAAATAAGATTATTTTATCATAGCTAAATATTAAATCCATCATACCTATCCCTCTTCGAAGATATGAGAAGAGGGAAATAAATATATTACAGGACTGCCTAACGATGATGAAAAAAAAATTACAGGAAATAATGTGGTAACATTCATGAAGCCACCATAATTAGGTCTTGAATGACAGAGTTATAAAAATGGAAGACCGCTCAATGAAATATTTAATGTCTTCGGGAAGGAAAACAGTTCTGAAGAGGTATGGTATTATTCATTAATATCCTGCAGCAACCTGATATTATTTTCCCATCTATTGGAAACGTCTGAAAGTTTCAAGCCGGGAATATATACTTTTATTATAAATTATTTCTTTTTTTCTAAATATTTTAATGGCAGTATACTTGAGACGAGTTAGGATTAGGGGTTTTTCTACAGGAAGCGATGAGATTCGGATGAGAATTAGTTGTGTCACCATTGGAACTGGTGTAATTAATTTAGAATTGTTTACAGTTAATTCGCTTTGTGGATCATCAAGTGTTTGAAAGCCATTCCTATATAATCTTAACATATTTATATTAGATTATTATTATACCTACTTAAAATGCGATTATGGCATGGCTTTAGAAAAATAAATAAGGGAATATGAAAAAAAAAAAAAAAAATCAAACAGACTATTTTTACAAAGAAATTTCTTTACCAAAGCCCTATTAACATGGATAAGTTTTTTTTTCAATCCATTTTGGGAAGAAAATTTTTCAGTTCACTAATTAACCGGTTAAGAGATTTTCGTACCATGATTGATTATCAGATTGTATTAAATTGAAAAACATAAAGATGTGTATAATTTATTTATTTTTATGCTGGTAGTTGATGGTAGTATCTGTACCCCAGAGGTGAACTATACCTTGTCAATTTTTTTATTGCATGAAATTTAACACTATGGATTTAAATACGATGATAAATGCTTAGTTAAATAATTTTTTTCATAGCATATAAACAGTTTAAAAAACTTATTTCGAATTGTTAATAACGTTGATAATTAATTCGAGGAATTCATCCTCTTAAGTATTAAATTTAAATTAAATTAAAATGTTAATTTTAATTCAATAAAAAAATTGACATGGTGTTACGAGTGTTTATTCAAAAAATTGACACCTCTGGGTTAGAGATATAATATTGAGCACAAATATATATTTTGCCATTTAAATCTGTCATACCTAATTTAGATATAAGGGTAAATTGATTTTATTTTATTTTTTCTTGTATGGACATACTGCTCTTACCCTATTTGTATTATTTCATGATAAATATAAAAAAAAAAAAAAAACAATAAATATAAAAATATTTCAAAATTATTTTTCTATAGATGGTCACATAGAGACTAGATTTGATTTCTCAATATAAAGGAAATTATTTAAATTTTTTTTTCAGAAAAATTAAAACGACTTGTAACCGTAGCAAATGTTCCAAAAACAAAAACTGTAATAAAAAGATTTATACTAATCCTGGGGTGGTACCAATTCGAATCGATATATTATCGAATAATATAAAGGTTTATGGAAATGTAAACGTTTCGCAGTAAAATTGGATTTATAAATACTCGGCTTTTCGTTTAGCGGAAAGGGATAGAGGAAATTACAACGGAAATAAGTATCCTCCATGTTGCTCGGATTTGTAGAAATAAGCGACTCAAATTGATTGGCAATGTTAAAATTAATTTTTTCCTTCTTTTTTTTTTTTTAAATCTTTATTATATATATTTTATCTTTATTTTTATATATATATATATATATATATATAAATTTGAATATGATTTAACTTTTAAAAAACTTAAATTAAAATAATACTCCCTATCACAATAATGACAAATACAAATATATATTTTATATATTTAGCAGATAAATCTTCACAGTTTAGCAGTATATATCTTCTATATACTAGAATTCGAAAAAAAATAACTAACAATAATTTTAAGACATTACTATAATAATCACTAACTAATTATATAAATACAACACATTTTTTATTCATTTCCTTCACCTCACGCGATAATCAAATAAATTGTAAGTGTTAACATGAATGGTATGTGCAATAACATAGAGATATTGTTTTATGAACCTGATTAATTATAACGTATTATTAATTACATAAAAAATATTTATTATCGAACCAAAAAAAAAATATAATGTGACTCATAAAAGACAATAAATAAACAAAACAATAATATTAAAAGCATAAAATAAAAACCAAAACTTTCTATTAATAAAAGAAAAAATTGGACTTGTCAGGGATTTAAACCCGAATTTTTGCTTTTTGCAATTGCTTATCACTAGTAAGGCACTCTGATAACCTGATATTATAAAATTATAATAATAAATGTCATGTTATCATGACAGAGAAATAATTAAATTAATAATTTAAAAACAGTAGCGTTGCCTGTAATATTTAAAAAAAATCTTTAACATTGGTAAAGATGTTCACTTATTAGTTAGGTCTAATTGGTAGGCTAGCTTCTTGGAGAAGTTGAAAATTAACTTCAAAAATATTTTATTCTATAAGCCCTTCTCGGTTTTAAAGGTCTCAAGCAGAAAAATATTTGTTACGATCAGCAAAGATCTGACACAATTGTCACCTTTCCCAAAAATGAATAAATAAAATAAACACGGGTTTTATGTTTGATATAGTTGAAACACAAAAATCCAAATAGTTGAAAAATTTAAGAGATATTTATATCTTAAACAAGCCTACAGTCAAATGATCCCTAAAATAATTTTCCACAATCTTCTTTACATCAGAAAATTAGTAGTAAGCTACCATTTTCTTGTGGAACATTCATTAGCGAGGAGTCACATCAAATGATAACTGGCTTTACAGATGTCTTTCTCAATTATATTTATATATTGAGATATATTTATTTATATAGTTCGGAATCCTCAACAGCTCCGGAGGAGGGGCTCCTAACATTTGTTGAAACCCTTACAAATATCTCAGGAAGATTAATGAGCCGAGAGAACAAACATGCGTCACAATTTGGAAAAATATTACAGGCCCCTTATACCAAAATAGCCCCACCCAGTATCTAATGTGTATTATTTTGAAGGAATGTAAGCCAAGAACTAAGGCGTAAGAAGAAACAGATGCCAGGACGCCTTCAAGTGTTAACTCCAATCCGAGCTAAATATTTTTGTCGGCTTGTGTAAATGGGAGACCTGGGATTAATTTAATCGAGTCATCATAATATTGATTTTATATAAAGAAACTAAATTTAACTTCTATCATATATACTATGTACTCTCGGCGAGGAAACAGTTTGTTGTTCTTGAAGCCTGGAGCAACATTCGGCTCCAGAGGTTTTGGATAAGCGTTATCTCATCATATATATTATTTCTCAAGGCCTTTTCTTTTTTTTTTTTGTCGGTACGCCATAACTTCCTTTATAATTCATCAAATTTCATGAATGAAGCATCATTTTAGAGCTTTCCTTAACTGCTACACCGGGAAACTATACAAATCACTCATTTCGATTGCGAGTTATAAGTTTTGGCGAGAAGTTACAAGAAAAAACATGCGATTTCAGTAAATAGAATCAACTCACTCGCTTTCCGCGAAACCAATATGTGTATTTACCTATTCCAAATCTAATCTTTACTTCAACCCTCACATATATATATATGGCGCCTTGACGCCATATCACATATATCCACAATATACGGTATGTACATTAATTAAGTCGGATTTAAGTAGGTTAGAGTGCGAATTAGATTCTATACTTGTCTAAAATTAAATATCAAATAAATAAATAAAATTAAATGGAAAATTAAATATCAGTAAAAATAAATAATCAAATTTCTCAATAATCTAAACCCAATTTACGGACAATAAAAAAGCCTGACAGCAGTCGGTTCATCTATTTTTTTTTAATTAATGAATAATGTTTCAACAATTTTGTTTTTTATGAAATAAAATCCTTAAATCTGTTTTTATTTTGTCAGATAAATCTTCTAATGGGAGCGGGTTAGCTCATTTGTAAGGTATTGAGCTGTACTCAAGGTCTCGAGTTCGAATCTCACTTGGCAGGATATCTTTAATATTCCGTCACTCGGTGGCCGAAAGATCCTCCTGGGGCAAAACAGTCTCTATAAAGTGTGTACCCTAAATTGAAAAATTAAGGGGAAATACCTGGCGGTTGAGCGTTATCACGGTCAAATCACCTCCTTGCAGGACCTCTGACCAAGATTTTTTTTTTTAAAATCATCTATAGCATTTATTTTTGAAATGGTGTAGTAAAAATAGTGCCTAACAATGTTCCCTAACTAAACAACAAGTTGTTAACGAGTTTTTAATTTAGAATACAATATACAGCCCATCCAAAAAAATGTATATTTTACGTCCCATATCACTGAATATTCATAACAATAAACTACGAAGCATATTAAAAGTGGAAAAAAAAATTAAATATCGGCTGATAGGTACTCAAGATTCCAAATTCAAATCCAAATTAAAATTTAAATTTAAAAATAAAATATTATACATAAAAACAAAATTTAATAAAATAATAGAAGATACACACTCAAAGTTGAGTCCAAGGCGTTCAGGAAACTGGATAGTTAGCAAGAAGGAAGTCTATTGCCGGAAAGAGGAAATCTAGTTTATAAAATAAATCAATATCCGTATTTCAGGGCTACATAAAAATCCAATTTTATTTCAAGATTTAAATCCCACGGTAGACTAAAATCATTATTTTTGTAGCCTAAAACTTATAAGTAAATGATAAAGAGATATTATTCGTTCTTGATTTAGTCCATGACCCCAGGAGTAGGGTCCATGCATCATCTAGTTAAGAAAAAATCGAAATCACAACGAGCGATTCATAGAGACCGCATTCGGGTCAGCATTTACAGGAGCCATTGGCAGAGCATAGAACAAGCACTAGCAGATATGTGATGGACGATATGTTTAACCCAAGCACGCCCATCGCTGGGGAACCCAACTACCCACTGCTTTTATTATTGTTCGCCCCATAGTGTTCGCCGCTCGGATTAATGGGCTCACCACACACTCCATGTAAAATATCCGTTCAAAAGGACTCTACTAGATGAAGTGGATGGAGAGAGGTCGGACAATATCCTGCGTATCGTTGGCCTACGGATGGGCTCACAATGAGGATGGGCATTATGACTAGCGGACCTATTGACAACTATCCCCTGGCCCGGAGGAGATAACACCAAACAGCGCTAAATGTCCAATATCTCCGTGCCCATCATAAAGGAGAGCGAACAGAGCACAATGAGCTCCGGTGTCAAGTGTTTCAATACTACTCGCACCCGCCAACAAAACAAAAATTTGACGGGCAACAAACATTATCAGCCCTTGAGAGATTAGATTGTTTTCCGACAGCGAAAACTATCGATCCGGCCTGCTCCCTGGCTTCCTCTCTTATTTTGCTACGGAGCGTCAAAACTTATCGGCATGTCGTTTATAAACTTTAATTATTTCGGGGGGGAAAACTTCCGTCCGCCCTATCAGGGGTGTATCGAACATACCCCTCAAAACCCTTCTACAATATAACGAAAAGTAAAAATATAAATATACATTTATATATAGGTCAGAACTATGCATAAAAATACATCAATTCAGTATTCTATTGAACCAATTAAACAAGTGTTTACAAATGTTACTCGATTATGGCCAATTTTTACTTCGACTATTCTGCAGACCTATTTATTGATAATGAACCATTCAGGGATAAATTGCATGATCTCCCTTAGTCTCTTCCTTTTAAGCGGGAAAATAAGACATGAACCATGGCTGGAAGTTTTTCTGACAAAATACTCTTTAGTAAATATTACTGCATATGATGGACAATGACATATTATTAAAAAGGAGTCAAAAACTGATTTCCTTCTCTTTATATATATATATATATATATATATATATATATATATATATATATATATATATATATATATATTCTTAAAAGAAATATATATATATATATATATATGTATATATATATAGTTTTTGTTGCAATAATCTCTAACCATGTGCGCTACTATCATTGAAAAAATAGTTATGCCCAAGTTGTTAAAACGTAAATGAATTGACCGGTCGGCATCATTAATAAGTGATTTCACATATAAGTGTACTTTTTTTCAGACCACACCTCAACCATTTTTAAGATTGTATTTATTTTACGGTCAAATATCTCCCATTATTTATTTATTTTTTCTATTACTAAATGATTTTATTATGATTGCGAGAAAATTAAAGAAAAAAATTGGGCGACGGAGACCTGTTTTAATTTTGATAAATGAGATGTTTTTTTTTTTTTAACAAGTGACCAAGTGAAGTTACAGGAAATTAAATTAAGTCACAGAATAAGAAACTAGGCAAAGAGTCTTATAATGTCACAATGTACTAAAAATATCGAAATAAACGATCATTATATTTAATAAACTATTTAGATTTTCCTGGACATATTAAGCGAAGTTAGATTATACGTTTTCGAAATGGTAGTGCAGTTAACGGTGGGAAAATTGACAGTAAATATGTACTCCCAACACGTGCAAATTATTAATTATATTAAATATATCATCAATTTATGAAAGATTTTTTTTTTTTTTTTTTAACGTTATATCTATTAAATACTATGAGGTTTTATTACAGGAGATTTATATTGATACAGATTTATTTCTACCAAAGGATACCTCAATAAGACACACTCATTCAGGAAATAAGCAGAGAAAAAAGAAAAAAAAACTAATTGGGCGAAAGGGTAGCTAACCTTGGCCAATTACAAGCTAAAATCAAATAACATTTATTTAATTCGGTATCGGGCGGGACTGGGTGTGAATAAGGTGAAAGAGCCGAGGACCTAGAACCAATTTAAAATAAATACCCCACCACCAACCCTCGCCCCCCCTTCGCCCCTCGCCACCCCCCTAAACCCCCCCCCCGGCCTCAAAGGGAATCTCTTTCAACAGGTTAGCCCGCCCCCCCCCTCGCCTCACACCGCTGGAACTCTTTTTAAATTTCCTCTATCGGCCTAAAGCAGTTTAATAAGCCACGCAAAGCATTATTTCCTACCCTTGTTTTCCCTCGTTATTTTATTACTCTGTCACCTTAGCTTTATTTTATTAGGCCCTGTGTCAGAAATAAATTACATTTATATATAGCTTATTATATTTTTACCTTATTTTATTTTATTTATTAACGATAAAAAGGAAGACTGCGAAAAAATTTCTAATAATGCTATTAACAAGTAAACTAATTTTATTGATTCACAGCTCTTCAGAAAAAAAAAAAATTTTTGCCTTGAATCTTACAACTTATTTTAACTATGATTGGGGCGCTGATTCCAATAATGCAATCAGATTTTTTCTATCAGCTCTACTATTTAGCTTCAGCATTAACTTAACAGTAGTTTTATTTAAATTCAAATACCTATGATATAGGTAGCACAATCCGAAATAGAATGAATGAAAAATGAATTATTTTAGCACTCTCTTCTCCTTATTTTAGAATATTAAACTATTAGCTATCTGCATACACTTGTTTATAAGAATAAAAAAATAATAACATGTGGTAATAACTTGTAATAAAGCGTTGTAGTATGATTTTAACCACCGGCAAATCACTTTTGATTACTTTTTGTAATGGTATATACCCACATGATGGCAGATTACTGCAGGAACCTAAAACGAGACTGTTTGAAGGAAGATTCAAGAAAGTCACGCAGAAGAAGTTTCCGAAGTGTGAAATAGAGTTTCTTGGACATATAATTGGTTTAGTTGCAGTTATATAATTATATAGTTTTAATAGATTTACAATGTGTTATGTAAAGAATTTTAATATCTTTGTTTTTTTCCACCTGCTATTAACTTCCATATATATTCGATTAATTAAGTTTTAAGTCACGCCATTTATATATCTCAACAAGTAGAGCTGATAGAGGAAAACTAATTGCAAATTTAGATTCAGCGCACTCATAATACCCAGAATCAGCTATAAAACTTTTGTCGCCAAGACCACTGTGGACCTGTGTTTTACATTAGTTGAAGTTCTATTGATACAAGCGCAGAATAAGTGATTACATTCAATTTTAACAAGATAAACACAAAGCTGAAATATACTTGATAATTTTCATGAACATCTGTATACGAATTTGATCATTTAGGTTATTTCAGAGGTTGGGTCTGCCCCTCACCCTCTGAAACTTAAAAGTTGATCCCTAGTGCCTTCCAAACTTTTTCTGTATTTTAGTTTTTAATTAATGAAATCTTTTAGAATTTTCATTTTTCTTCCCTTTTTTTTCTTTAGGAAATGCTTGAAATGGGACTAACAATTCTTCTTTCGCATCACTCTTGCTTGTTAAAGATTACTTAGCATAATGTATCTAGTACAGTTCATCAGGAAAACAACCTTTTTTGAACCCTAGTGCTTAGATTCCGACTACATTATCTAAGACCCTTAACACAGTTAATGATATGAACATTAATTTTTTTATTGACTTATTATTTATTTAGTGTTTTTTTTTCTGTGCTCTCTAGAGATTTAATCGGTAAATATTTATAATTAAATACATATATATACACCCATTAATATCTATAAACCATATATATAGCTAAGGAATCAGACATGTGCATGGAAAAGCAGGACTCAAAGAGATCCCAGTGCTTCTCGCCCAGCCCCATCACTCGTATTAACCCTAAGATTACCAATGGGTATCTGACTTCTTAGTTTTACCAAGGGGGAGGGGCTCAGTAACCCATAGCTTTCTTTTATTTTAAATTAACTCCAAATATTTTTTTTGAATTTATTTCATTAGATTATTATATTTACATATTTATAAAACTGTGGATGTAAAAAAAAAAAAATATATATATAGAGGGAAATTAAAGTCATTTTTATAGATAATTAGAAATGTCATTTCAATGTCTTCTAAAATTCATCATTCATGATATATAAGATATTTGACTAATTTACGCTTTGAAAAATTGGGTCTTCAAGAAATTGACTATCAATGCCTTTATAAAATTATAGTTTAATGATTTTGAATTATATCCGCGAGCTCACAAGCGTTTTTCTTTTTTTTTCCACTCATCAATTTTTTATGGATATCAAGTGTTACAGAAAAAAAATTCAATTCACGTTTACATTAATCTTGAATGTTTTTCTGACAACTAGTATTTTTTTCAGATTTTTACTTTCACTTACCTATATATGAAATATATAGTAAGTGGAAGTATTGCGATCGTGAAAATTTTCGACTTCCGGTTTTCAACGGAAATACACGTTTTGGGACCCCCTGAGTCGAAATAACCAAGTCCCGCGAAATGGTCTGTGTGTGTGTGTGTTGTGTGTGTGTGTGTGTGTATGTGAACAGACTAGCTCAAAAACTATAAACCGTGGGAACCTGAAATTGGGTATTTAGTGTAGGTATATTCCCGCAATGTGACAGCAAAAATTTCATCAAAATTGCTCAAAGGGAGGGGGTACTTTACTTAATAACTTTTTACGTTTTTTTCGATTTTCTCAAAAACGGCTCTAACGATTTTGATTAAACTGAGTATTTGATCGATTTATATGCCCGAAATATGACTGTAAAAATTTCATCAAAATTGATTAACCGGAGGGGGGACTTTACTTAATAAATTTTGTATCATTTTCACGTGTTTTTTTTATTTACTCAAAAACGGTTTTAACGATTTTGATCAAACTTGGTATTTGATGTATTTATATGCCCGAGATGTGACTGTAAAAATTTCATCAAAATTGATCTACGGGAGGGGGGACTTTACTTAATAAATTTTGTACCATTTTCACATGTTTTTTTTTTATTTACTCAAAAACGGTTTTAACGATTTTGATCAAACTTGGTATTTGATGTATTTATATGCCCGAGATATGACTGTAAAAATTTCATCAAAATTGATCTACGGGAGGGGGGACTTTACTTAATAAATTTTGTATCATTTTCACGGGTTTTTTTATTTACTCAAAAACGGCTTTAACGATTAACAAAAATAAGATATGAATGTAGAAAAATGTGTGACTTTGGGAAATGTTAATTAGCAAAACACGTCAATTTCTAATCTAAGTAAGTTGGTAAGTGAAAGTTGTGTGTTGCGCGCACGCACCAGATTTTTTTATTTATAAACTAGTAAATTCGCAATGGAAACAAAATAAAATTTCCTCAATTTAATTATTTTATACACAAAAAGCTTAAATGAGGCAAAAAACAAAACAAAACATATTTAAAGGAAAAATGAGATCACCCATTTAAGTAAGTATGATAAATAGATTTTAGTAATGGCAAAAATTTCGTTTTTACTTCCACTTACCTATATATGAAATATATAGTAAGTGGAAGTATTGCGATCGTGAAAAAATTCGACTTCCGGTTTTCAACGGAAATACACGTTTTGGGGTCCCCTGAGTCGAAATGACCAAGTCCCGCGAAATGGTCTGTGTGAGTGTGTGTCTGTGTGTGTGTGTGTGTGTGTGTGTGTGAACAGACTAGCTCAAAAACTATAAACCGTGCGATCCTGAAATTGGGTATTTAGTGTAGGTATATGCCCGCGATGTGACAGCATAAATTTCATTAAAATTACTTAAAGGGAGGGGGTACATTATTGAATAACTTTTTAGGTTTTTTTCGATTTACTCAAAAACGGCTCTAACGATTTTGATTAAACTGAGTATTTCATCTATTTATATGCCTGAGATATGACTGTAAAAATTTCATTAAAATTACTTAAAGGGAGGGGGTACATTATTGAATAACTTTTTAGGTTTTTTTCGATTTACTCAAAAACGGCTCTAACGATTTTGATTAAACTGAGTATTTCATCTATTTATATGCCTGAGATATGACTGTAAAAATTTCATCAAAATTGATTAACCGGAGGGGGGACTTTACTTAATAAATTTTGTAACATTTTCACGTGTTTTTTTTTATTTACTCTAAATCGGCTTTAACGATTTTGATTAAACTTAGTATTTGATCTATTTATATGCTCGAGATATGTCTGTAAAAATTTCATCAAAATTGATCAACCGCAGGGGGCACTTTACTTAATAAATTTTGTATCATTTTTACGTGCTTTTTTTATTTACTCAAAAACGGCTTTCACGATTGTGACCAAACTGGGTATTTGATGTATGTATATGCCAAATATGTGATAGCCAACATTTCATCAAAATTGATCAACCGAAGGGAGGACTTTACTTATTAAATTTTGTATCATTTTCACGGGGTTTTTTATTTACTCAAAAACGGCTTTAACGATTAATAAAAATAAGATATAAATGTAGAAAAATTTGTGACTTTGGGAAATGATATTTAACAAAACACGTCAATTTTTTATATAAGTAAGTTGGTAAGTGAAAGTTGTGTGTTGCGCGCACGCACCAGATTTTTTATTAAATAATTTAGGTGCAAAATAGGGAGAAGAATTATTAGGGGGGGGGGGTGCAAGAGCTCCCCACCCTTAGTAATCCCAGGGTTAGAAAGTGGAGACAGGGTGAGAGTACTAGAGCTAATAGCGCTTATGGCTCGACTGGACAATCTGACCAATACAAAGCCTCCGATAGAATATTTAAAACGGGTCTCGAGGCCACATCCGTTTCAACCTTAGGGTGCATTGTAGGGGTGGTCGGAGCTGTACAGGGATTATACTTGATTGTGGTGAAGGCTAAGGAACATTGAGAATTTGATTGGGGTAACTTTGAGGAATAATCGGATGTTGATGTCATGTTGTAGGGTTATGCAGCATTAACTCTGGTTCAAAGAACTATAAGGATTGGATGCGTTTAGTATTCGATACTTATGGAAGTCCAGAGGGGTTAATTTGTTTAAAGTTGAGAGATAGGAGGTACTTATGATGCTACATAGCAGGACCTTATTGACCAAAGTACTAACTACCGGCTTAAATAAATTTTATAAAGAAAATCTCCACTACGTCCTTGGAAATAACATATTTCCTCTCCATGGGTTTAGGGTTTGGGGTGCACGATTCTTTTTTAAATACATCCCACTACCAACGGTTCAGTAGTCGAGACGTTTTTTAGCTTTACTCATTTTCCTTCCACTTCATTGATCCACCATCTTCCCCTATTTACCGAATAGAATCATTTCATTATCTTATACAAAATATAAGATAATGAATACAAAATATAAGACATATATTATATGTCGAGTCGGTAATAAGTACTCCTTTCATATCGAATAGAGAAGCTTAACTCAGATACGGATCAGTTTAGTATCGTCACAGAAGTCCACATTTCGTCATGCGTGTCACGGGGTTGGATATCCTTGCCCCCTAGACTAAGCAAGGCCCTTCTTCTCGGATGTACCCCCGTTCGACGGAAAAGACAGAAGGCTGACCGTGGACCGGATCGATAGAGGCTAAGCTGAAGGTGGGCAGATGAAGGGAAACAATTCAATTAGAAAACGGCGAGATAAGCGGAAACCCGGTTTATTAGCCCATAAAGGAGTGGGAGAACATTTCAAGGCGGTAATGCGATTGGCCGACGGTTGAGCGGGGGAGGGGGTGGGGGAGAACCTAACTCTTAACTTTATAAGAAATGTTTTAGACAATTTATAACCTTCACGAGTGCCACAAGGATGTAATTAATAAAAAACCTTGGAAGGAAACCTAATATTCCTACGGAGGGGAATAATTTTCTTCTTTTTTTTCCATTTTTTTTTTTTTTTTTTTTTTTTGAGAAATGAGGCCCCGCCTCCCGATCCCTTTCGAAGTAAGTTGCAAAGTATAAATATAATTTCATGGACTTCTTGATAAGTTGTTTCTAATTTCCTTCCGAGTAATACTTGATGGAATTTTAATTGTTTAGAATTGAATCCGCCTTATGTCAAGTGGTGGTCATTCCAAAGCGTCGTTATTCTCTCTTTTAAAATTATCTTCTTAAAAAAGATAAAAAAAAAAAAAAAAAAAGGTAATGATTATTTCGCGTTAATTTAACCTTAAAGAAAGAGGCTAATTAAAAGATTAAGAACTATGTTTTCAAGTGAAAAAGAAGAAAACTCAGACGATTGTGTATCGATTCCATTAATAAGAAAAACAAAAGAAAAAAATAGTTAAAATAATTTGTTCTAAAAATATATTTTGGAAAAATATCGAAGGATAATGATGATTTACCATTTCCACGAACAAATGTTATTAATTTAAAAAAAAAAAACTATATTCTTGATCAAATCAGCCTGCCTCAGTTCATTTGATGGATAAATTTATTTTTATTTTATTTTATTTATTTATTTTATTTTATTAAAATACTGGAAAAAACAAATATTATAACTCAACAAAAACTTTGAGGTTCAAACCCTTATTTCAGCGATATTAGCTAATTAACAAAACTACAGAATATTTATTAAAAATATATTAACAATTGATTACAAATCAACACTTTTTTGTTCTATAATATTCTTAATATTCCAAACGCCATAAATAATTTTTTTTTTCTAACTATTTAATCTTCAAGTTTTTTTTAATAAAAGAATTTTTTTGTTGAATGATACACGCTGCCTATTATTCTACTAAGCTATAGTGTCTATTTTTAGTCTACAGCAGTATATAATTCAGAACATAACAATCAATAATCAATAGCAATGTAATTATGTTTTAGAATTATTCATAGGTAAGAATGTATTTCTCTCTTAGTAAAAAAAAACGTTTAAAGTTTTTTTTTAAAGGTAATTTGTAAGATTATAAAAACTTTGTTAACAAAACCTACTTACTTAGACAGATTTTAGAGTTTTTTTAAGTATTAGCTTTCTTTCGAAATGGTTATGAAATAGAAGTGGTCTAGAAGGGCTTAAATGACAAGTTTCAAAAAAGAACTCCTCTGAAGTATGAACTTTTTTATTTGTTAGTAACGATACCTCGAAAAGTTTAAGAATCAAAAGATATCCATGTTTACTTAAAAACGTGAAATGAGATGCACTATTAATATTACACTTTAAAATATTAAAGTATAATTTATTTACTATACATATCGGCAAGCTGAATGATATATTTTAGTAACTTGTGTGGGAACAATGAAAGAATTAATTACCGTTTTGGGAATAATAACAAAATTAATTAACATTTTTAATTAGGTGTAAAAGTTTGATTAATATCATTAATTAATCATTTAGAAAATCACACTGTTAAAATTAAAAAACATAAATTTCGTAATCTGATTATTTAGTTTCCCATGAATTATTAATTGAATACATGGGACAATTAAGAAATTAATTTCTTGACTTTTGTTTCTTTTATTATAAATAACACCGAATATTGCGAAACTAATCATTATTGGCTAATTATAATCAGTCTATACTTAAAATTAGAGCATTGTTTTAAGAGAAATTAGCAGTAAAATCAAAAGTAATTATTAAGTAAATTAAAAAGTAATTAATTAATTAAAGTAAACCAAAACAAAAACAAAACTGAATAATCAATTGTTTTATTAGTGTTTTATATAAGAGTATATGTAAGTCTTGAGGGAATCACTGCCTGTTGTTGTTTTAAGAGCCTGTGCAATAAAAAAAATGAAAGAAAAAGAAGCTATTGTATTCAGGTGTAATATTTTAAAATTTAATAAGTGCAGAAGAGTTTTATATTGCATAAATCAAATTATTAATTCATATTTCTTGTGAATACAAATATTTTATGTAATACAAAGTAAAAAATATTACAAGGTGAGATTGGCATATATATATGCAAGGTGAGATTGGCATATACAATCTCACCTTGTAATATTTTAGGTGAAGGCAGTTGGTAAAAATCGTCTATGAGACCAACTAACAAGTGATGTAAAGCCAACAAAAAAAAAAAAAAAGAATAATTTTTCTAATTTTTTCAACGTTGAACGTACATAATTTTACAATAATATATTATAATATAATATGTCCAAAGATAGTTGAATTCAGTGTATGTTTCCATAAAAATTTATATTTGTTTAAAAAAAAAAAGTGTAAAATAAGGGGAAAAAAGTATTGACCTGTTATATATATAATCGAAATCTGTTTGACGTTGGAAAAAAAAAAAAAAACAACAGTATACAATTACAACAAAAAATGAAAAGAATATATATAATGGAGGAAAATGCCCTGAAGATTGAGGAAAGGTCCGAAATGTAGGGAATAGATTTTTTTTTAATTTGACTGTTTTAAATAACTACATTTACTGGAAGATTGTTCTAATTCACCAATTATTTTATCAGATACATCAGTAATCTTCATTATAAAATAAGTTGACTATTTCACACATAAAGATTTTTTTTTTTAAATTATTGAGATTAACAACCGAATTTTTCGTTCTTATGATGGCCAATTAAATTAAAATGTAGTTCAGGAAAAATATATATTTTTTTTGAGTCATTTATCAATGGGCATAAAATCCTTATTATTACACGGATAGTAATATGATAAACATATATTATAAAATTAAAAAAAAAAATTGTCTTTTAATGTAAACTATTGGAATAATTAATACAGCATACCGTAACAATATGATCTTTTTTCTAACACCTTCGCCCTCTGTGGTTGGCGTTTGGCCCACCACTGCATTCTAGGAAGATTTTTTTTTTTTTCCTGTTTTCTTTCTATTATGGTGTAAGTTTAAGTAGAATTTGCAAAAAATTTAGAAAATATAAATATGACTGTGCCTACATGATGTTCCCTCCCATGGTTTGAATTTCCCTCCAAATTGAAATACCCAAAACAATATATTTCTCTTCCAAAATTTAGTGATTAATTCTATATATTTTTTTTATAGGTAAGGCCATTGCATCTTCTTCAGTGCTGCACTGAATTTTCGAGAAATAATAAATCTATTCACATTATGAAACAACCCAATGTTATTTCAAACCATTCATGTGGATAGAATCCTATTTTGTTTTATGAAGTGTTTATCATCTTTATTTTTTCATTTTTTTTTTAATTTATTGTTATTTTGTAAGAATTCAATAACACCAAGGGGTGGGGGAGGAGGGGGGGGGGGGGGTGCCCATTTTTCCTAAGCCCGCCGACAGGCGACTCCTAACATCGATAGCCGGAGGAAAGCGTGAAGAGGGAAGAATAAGTTTTTTAATTGGCCATCTCCGGGGCTCCCAACTTGTCAGGAAATATTCCTCCTCGCCCCCCCCCCCCTTTCCCGAATATTCAAACAAAATAGACTTCGGTGGTGGAAAGGGGGGGGGCGCCGGGTGAGTTATATTTTAATTAAACTCTTGCCAAGGAGGCGGCCTAAACAATTGATGAAGGAAAATGAATTGTTTAATTAAATATTATATTATTCTATGCATGGGAAATGAGCCCTGATTGTTTCACCTTGCCAAATATATTCCCAGCTCTCTCTGAGGAAACCTCTCTCTCTCACTCCCACCTCATCGCATATCTGATAGCCCCGGTTTAACTTGGGTAAAATATTACTCTCTCTAAAGAGAGAGAGAATTAAAAATACAGCCTAAGGAAGGTGTTGATAACTAACTGAAGGAGTAACTCTAAGCTCAGTGACAGAAAAAACAATCTGAAAAGTTACACTAAGAAAAATAATAGTCACAGAAATTATCTGTATCATTTGTAGCATCTGTTTGAAAAACACTTAACTGGGAACAGATTAATCCTGGTACATCTCGGATAAGTCACAGCCTATACCCTGATTGATATCTTAATGAAATCTCGAATTATCTCACCCTCAAAGCAAAAGTGGGTTTTCTAGATTTTTTTGCACTTTTAGAGTTGTACCAATTTACTAAATAATCACAAGTATAATATCATTTATTTAAACATTATACAAACATAGTAAAACGCCAACGTTTTAGACTAATTCGTCCATCTTCAGGGCAATATTCTTCAGTTATATATTTTCTTTTATTAGTACCAAATGTGTAAATATATATAAAAGTCAATTACCTGAATTAAATTAAATATTTGATCAAAGTGACAATTAACATAAATTAGTACATAGATATTTTGATGGCTTGGTCACATCATATTTTCTATATTTCTTACATTTTTCCATTACAATGTAATAGTTCACATTTTTTTAATAGAATATTTTTCACTTTTTACACATTAAAATTACTGCCACATACATAGACCTAATTTGTCCTTTTATGTTCCCGTAATTTTTAGAGATCGGACAAGGACAAATTAGGTTTATGTATGTGGCAGTAATTTTAATGTGTAAAAAGTGAAAAATATTCTGTTAGAAAAATGTGACCTATTACATAGTTATGGAAAAATGTAAGAAATATAGAAAATATGATGTGACCTTACACCAAAATATGTATGTAATAATTTATGTTAATTGTCACTTTGATCAAATATTTAATTTAATTTAGGTAATTGACTTATATATGTACACATTTTGCATAACTGAAGAATATTGCCCTGAAGATAGACGAAATAGTCTGAAACGTTGGCGTTTTACTATGTTTATGTATTGTCCCAATTATATATTATAGAAAAATAAAAATATATTATTGTTTTAATGGAATTTATCTTAGAGATGTATGCTGAATAAATAGTCATAATACACCATCCAGTAATTAATCTATTGATTTTGTAAAATTTTATACATGTCACAGTATTTATTGCATTCCCTGCTTCCAAGACTAACCATTATGGCTTTGGACTTTCTAATATAAAAATATAACATTATATTATTATACGTGATCAATTGAAATGGTAAATATGTGTACACCCTTAACAGTTCATTTGTAATCGTAGTTTTTGAAAACCATACAATCATGAATGAATCTTTGGAACATGTAATAATATACCATGCAATGATGTGACATCTACAAAATTTTAATAACAATTAAAATATCGTGCATTATTATTGGAAGATATATTAAATATACCTTTCATACATATATACATAGATAAATTATGGTACTCCTTTGACTTTCAAAAATTATAATTGTAAATTATCTGTTACAATGATAAATAAATACATGCAAAATAAATACAATCTTGCATTGTCTTTATTTTCCCAGTGATTGTTTTTTTTTCCATTTTATCAAAAAATATACTTTTAGTTTAAATATTTTAATTTCAAACTAAGAGTGTCATGGTTATAATAACCTCATCTGATCCCTAGCAGTTCATTTGCATTCATTATTTTTTGAAAACCATGTCATCACGAATAAATCTTTAGAGAAGGTTATGCAATGCTCTGACATCTACAAAATTAAAAAAAAAAAAAAAAACGTACGTATTAATTATTTAGGTATTAATTAGAAGGTCTGTTATAAGTATTTGTTCATCATGTATCCTTAACTGACATTCCATAAAATATTATTATTTCATCTTCACAGCGGATACGAAGCGAAAAATGGATTTTTTTTTAGGATCACAGAAAGTTGAAAAATGTCACCTTCCTTTTTATAAAACTTGTTTTTTCCTGATGCCCCACTATTTCTTTGAGGTCGCGATATATTTTATAGAGGCGTGTTCATGAAGATAGCTATTCTATTACTAGCATACCAAATATAAACAGAGATATCTTATAAATATTACAACTAGTAGCTAAAGCCCACAATATATTAATAGCTTGTTTGTTTTCCGAAAATGAGTTTCTGTAGCAGTTGAAGCTATCACGATTTATTCCTATCAGCTTCACATTTATTCCTCAATAAATTTTTCAATGGAATTATGAGGAGAATTATTTTTCAAGTAAAGTATTTTGGTTCAGATAAAAGTTCAATAATGACAATCATTAGAGCAAATAATCCAACTCTCCGAAAATCAAATTATTGTCAGGAACAAAATTATAGAATGGATAGTAATAGAAGTAATTAAAGATATATATTTATTTAACTTTGTAAGGAGATTCAATGAGGCCTTAATTTATGTCTGTTTAACCTTACTTTATGCCACTAAGGCTAATCGTTCGATGCTACAGTGGGAGTCCTAAATTTACCCCATGCAGGTATAATTAGGATAGGGATCTTTAATCTTTAATGAGTGTGACATCGTACAGGCTCGGGAACTTCATTTTACTTTCTACCCGAGGTACGTCTTAGCCAAGAATTTTTACTCTCTTTAGAAAATCCTAGGTCAACCGCGGGACGCGAACCCGCTACCTTTAAATTGTAGGTTGCTATGCTAACCACTACACTACAAGTGATCCCAAAATTATTTTTTTTTAATTTATTTTATTTTTTTAAGCATTTATTGATATTCACGACTGTACAAAAAATACTTAAATCTAGTAAATGAGAAGAAAACAATAAAAATAAATAAAATAAAAATAAACTTGTAGATAAACTACACATCGGTATCTCTCTAATAATTATTCTAAATTAGAAGGTCCCGAGGCCATCTTTTTTTCAGACGCCTCAATGGATGTCAGGAATTGAGTAAGAAGGTAGGAGGGAAATAGGAGGGTTCGGATGAGTATGAAGTTCATTGTGAAAGTTTCATTGGTATATGCACTTGGCCAACTCAGCGATAAATGGAACAACAAGGTATTTTCTGAAACCCAAATTTAAAATAAGTATGTATCATTATTTATTAACATCTAGAAACTAAAGGAAAGAAATTGAATTTGTAAAATAAACTGTATTGCTTTAATTTTGTGGCTAATCGTCATAAGAGGTGTTGTTTAATACTACGCATAATTAATTCGGAATAAACCCATTAAGTAAGCAGATCAGGTATGAGTAGTAAATTTTAAATCAAGCAGAAGAATATCGATTCGAAGAATTTATTAATTCAAGGATAAGTAATATATTAAAATATACTCATTTCACGTTTATTAAAAATAATATAAAATCTTTACAGGCTTCGGGATACTAAAGATTTTATGATTTAAAAATAAGGCTTTGCCAAAACTTTTATAATAAAAAATTACTGCAAGCATAAAAAAATTTGAAGTTGTTAAATTTTATTAAAATCTTTATCAGCTCTGAAGGGAAAAGAAAAATAAGAAATATTAAAATATATTTGATGGTTATGATCCTCAGATGAAAATTAAGTACGAGAAAGAGAGAGAGAGAGAGTATATACCGGGAGTGCAAGATTCTTGAAGAAAAAAAAGATGGGAGGGGGGGGGGGTACTAAATGAATTTATATACATTGTACTTATTGTAAAATTAAATTTAATATTTTCATTAAAGCTCCCTTCCTCCCCCATCCTTTCCGAGTAGGCGGTGTATAGAAATAATAATAATAATTAAAAAAAAAATACAAAAAAAAATTATCTTTATTCCGGGAATTGTTTTCATTAAGAAATCTACTATAAGCCTTGGGACAGAGGAGAGAAGAGAGTTGGTTTTCCTTAAATTTATGTAGATTACATTATGTAACCCCTCAAAAAGGAATCCTTTTGTTATTACATTTCTAGCTCTCCGGCCTATATTTATAATGTAAATACAATAAAAAATGAGAATTAAGGGTGGGTGGCCCCTTCCTCCCCTTGAAAAATAATAAAAGATCCCCCCCCCCACAACCCTCCCCTTTATTCCAACTCCACTTTGTCTAATTATAACCCAACACAGCCTAAAGGAGAATCATAATATTACGGCAAAATCAATTAAGAAATGGTCAATTAAATAAGAAATATTAAAGGGAGTGAGGATTTCTTGGTAAGAAGGAAAAAGGGGGGGGGGGAAGAAGCCTCTTTCTTACTAATAAAACTCAAGGCTAAGCCACTATTTGTCCCTCTCGTTTTGATACTATCTTCTTCAATATTAAAAGCCACCGGCTTTAAAGGAAATGATGAAATAGATAAGACAAAAAAAAAAAAAAAAAAATTGATGCAAAATAAAAATTAGGTACTGTTATGTCTTACAGGTTCTTAACTGAAAAAGACCCTTTTTCGGGGTTTATTTATCTCTGAAGAGCGAGCATAGGATCGAAAGCTAAGATCCAAAAAAGCTAATAACCTCTTAAAGTTAAAGTTATAGGTAACTGAAAATACAATATGATAGTAAGCTTATGTTACCATCAAATTAAAAATAAAATAGAGCATTTTGGAATAATATCTTAAACAATATCATTGAGTAAAAAAAGGGACGTAATGACCGCTCAGTTGATCGCCCATATCAAACAAATTATTAGTTATACTAACTTGAGTGAATATTTTACTAACCATCACATAACCTTCCGAAACATGCCAATCCCAGAAGCAAAAAATGCTTTACAAAAAACTATAAAAAATTCTCTTGTCTCCAAAGACCTCAAGTTAAGAAAAAATAAACAAACTGTCAACAACTGGACCGATAAAGAACTATTTTTAATATCTTCAGTTTAAATAATTATTAAACATTATAAAGATAATAGTTGAGGTACAAATTGTAACTCTTTTCAAAAACGCTATACCTTAAAAAAAATTAGTTTTCAGGAATAGGGAGGTAGGGTAAACCGTACCGTTATTGACACTCAGTACAGTTATTGACAACCCAACTTTAACTTAAAGAAATAAGTAAACAAATCCCAATTTTATTTCAAGATATGCATAAATTTAATGTTTGAAGGGTCCTCTAAGTCATCTATGAAGTAAGATTTTAACCAACTAACCATAGGGAAGATTTAACAATTAAATCCACAGGGTGTCAATAACTATTTTTTGCTCTTTTAACAATAAATATTGCAATATGGTAAAAATAATGAACTTTTGACCCAAAAAAAAAACCTCTTGAGTCTTTATAAGGATAGATAAAGAGGAGCTATAGGAAGTTTCAATTTGATCCCTTCATAAAAAGTATTTTTTTTTGTTTTTTATTTCACGACAGAAATGTAGTCTTAAGGGTGTCAATAACTGTACGGTTTACCCTATCTGAAGTTAAAAAAGATGATGAAATATACAATATCTGATTATTTTTCCCTGTTTGAAGAAGAAATATATCAAGGCTGTAACGTTAATTCCAAATAATTTTTTTTAAATTACTTTGCAGATTTTTTACACATTTATTACTTTATTTAACACCTTACATGATTCGCAACCTCCTTAATGTTAACATTTATTCATCAATGTGTCACCTGCGAATTATTAAAAATCTACCAAGTCCTGCGCAAAAATATCGAAAAATTATTTTTTTGTTTGGACTTAAGACCCCTAGAGCAGCAGCCACAGATATATATTTTTAATTTTAAATAGCTGCTTTTGGTATATTATCCTTTCCCAAAAAAATTTTCATAGAAATTACTTAGATTAAGTTAAAAAATTTTAAATTTTATCAAGATATTTAAGATGTATGAATATATTTGTTTGTTTGGTTTAATTGGCGTAAAACTGCAATGATCATCAACGCCATCCATACTTATAATTCTAGTTGCATTTTTTGTTATTTTTGTTTTTATAAATGTGTTTATTTATTATGATGTAAAAGTGGTTGATGAGTAGGATCAAAAGAAATCACACATACCTATAGTAGGTGTTACATATCGCAAGTCAAATGCAACAATGAATTAACTTAAATATATGCGAATTTGATTTTTTTTTCTACTACTATCTCTTTGCAAGACAGCTTACGGAGTTAGAGACAGCCTAGCGTTTTTTATGATTCCTGAAACATTTTAAAAATCAGATAATTTTTCTTTTAAGATTAGTACCTCCTTTATTATAGAGATATTATAATATTCAATATTTTTTTAAATTATTTTTCCCTCCATCTGATTTCATAACTAACCAACCTAGAAAGCCTAACTCAAAATAATATTAAACATAATTTCTGTATAACTTAATATGTCCAATACTGTGAATTCATGTTAAAATATTATGCAGAACAGTGAGTGAAATATGGAATATTAGCCAGAATTGGGATTCCTTTGGAAAAACGTCAGCTTCAATTATAATACGGAAAATTTTCCAAAGCGCGACGACAATCGAATGATAATTGGTTTACCAAGAACCGAGTTTCCATCAGAGAAGGGGTGAGGGTGGAGTCTCAGCCAATTACAATTTTTATTACACATTTTTTTTAATCTTCTTCAATGAAGATAACAGTTAATCATTATCTTTGCAACTGAAAACGTCATCAACAATATAATTCTGTAAATTATCATGATTTTTTTTTTTTTTTTGTGCGGTATTTCTTACGGTGTTTCTTTCAATGTTACAGGTGTAATGAATTTTACTTCAAATTCAAATAACAAGTGTATTCATACTCATTTAGCCCTAATAAAATTTCGAATGAAAATCCTTTGATAATAATAATAATATTTTACTCTGTTTCTAGAAGATTAATATGTTTTGTCAGTCTTTAAGGTTAAATTTTATAAACAAGTAATAAAAAACCTTCCAAACGTTTGGTGGTCATCAGTTCTTTGAAACAGAGAAAAAAGAAAATGTCATCTTCAACAACTTGCTGATCAAATACATCATTCCAATACAGAGCTCATAGTACATTTCATCTGGATTTCTATGGTATATCCCTAACAAGAAAATTGGGTACCAGAGGATTCAAAGGCAAAGAGATAGAATCAAACAATTACGACTATGGAAGGTATCCAGCGAGGCGTCTGTAGAATTGTTGAAATAATCCGACAAGATGGCATTATGCATGTAGCCAAGATATCAATCCACTCTAATCTTAAAATCTAATTACAATAATGTCGAAACATGACGAGTGGAGGGGGAAGTTGTGAGGGGGGTAGGGAGAAAATAATCTATCATTAATTCTTCCCATGGCAAAGAAGTCTTCGGAGCCATCTTTCTCATTCCATTCCATCACATAATCCCAACAACTCCCACCAAATTACCGAATCTCGTTCTCCGCTATAATTTACAGCATGAATTATCTTTGGGCTTATATTATAACAACAATGTAACAAATATTCAATGATATCGTCGTATGCCTGCATCATATAAGCACATAAAATGAGACTAAATGTTCCAAACATGTTTATACAATTAACATAATTAAAAGCGGTTGCTTATATTTATTTTACTCATATGGCGAAAATAAGATAGATACAAAGAAGATGGAAAATAAATCGCGGTAATCAAAAATCATATTTTGGCAGATGAAATATTACATACTAAATTCTTCTCACTGGTTTGAGGAACGTAAAAAATCTCGAAACGGAACAGTTATATTTGTGAAAATCTGAGTAAACTTTAGTTGAATAATATATTTATAAATGAGTTGTTTGTCTGTTTATCTGTTTAACGACCCTTAATGCTACTAAGGCTAATCGGACGATGCTACATTGGGAGTCCTAAATTTTTCCTATCCAGGTATAATTAGGATAGGGATCTTTAACGAGTACCTAACAACGTACAGGCTCGGGGCCTCCATTTTACGTCCTATCCGAGAGACGAAATAGCCAACGATTTTTCACTCCCATTAAAATGAATGAGTTTATAAATATAAATTGTACTTATTTCTTTTGAAATTGCATTCTTGCTAAAACGAGAGAAAGCATGTAAGTATTTATGCAGTTAACAAAAAGAAGCTCATACCCGTTTTTAAAAATTGTATTAACTTAGAATATATATATATGCAAATCCAGGTTCAAATCCCACCCCGACCAAGGTTAAATAATATTTGAAAATTATTAATTTATTTATTTATTTTTTCCTTTTTTCACAACATATATAAAATCTTAAAAAGAACATTGTATTAAAAAAATGTTAGTAACTTCGGAAAAAATAAATTAATTTTCAAATGTACCTTAAATGTAAAAAAATATATAAATATATATAAAAAATGTACAAACATTTTTTTAATCCAAAACATCATTCTTTAGATACACTTGTTAAGCATTGATTATTTTATTAAATTATTGAGGTTGATATGAATCAGATAATAACTTTCATCTAAATATTGGAATGAATATTATTAAGTAAATTATGAGAGGAATTTTTTATCTATATTTTGACTTGGAATTTAACATTATATTTATTTATTTGAAAAGTGTTTTTCTATCAGTTATTAATTTATTCACTTTAGTGTGAAGGGATGTATTATTTTTCAATTTATAAAAATATTACTATATATGGCCATATAGGGGATTACTTATATAAATTTAATTCCTGGTCAATTAATGCAGAGTTTCGAAGTAAATGCCTTATCAAAATATTAGTCTGATTAATTTCTCAATGTTTCTCTTATTTGTAATATTTTTGCTAAAAAAGTTAAAGAAGTCACCTTTATGTCGATACAGATACATTTGGTGAGTTATACTAACCGATTTCGAGAGGGGATAAAATCGAGATAAATTTGACGCACTTTGAGGATTTGAAGAGGATTCGAAAGTACAATAAGAGAGTAGAAATCTCTACATTGGGAAACTCCCCTATCGCAGGCTTTTTCTCTTTTTTTTTTTCTCTCTCTCTTCAACAGGACGGCCTCAAGTGCAGGAATGCAATATTAAACGGCCTATCACTTTCTACTTGTGTACTGCACTTTTAAATAAGCGATATTTGCCCTAGATGTAATAATGCAGTCAGATCCAATATTGTCTTTAGCAAGAGATGGCCTGGCTAGTGGTGGATATTAATCAGGGACTGAAGCACCTCTCCATCGGTTCCCGTCCAACTTCCTTCGCATAAATCCAATTACCCAAACCCAATAGCGATATGAAACAGTTCGGGTTAGGGTGGGGGGGGGGGGCAGAAGAGTATAGCGCCCCCTACGGAAAAAAAAATAATAAAAAAATAAAAACCTTCAACGGATTCTAAAAATAATTGCAAACTCTGTATGGCCTCTGTATGGGATCGGCATCAGAGGTTCGGTGACGAGCAGGCTATGTTTAATTCTTTTGTTGTCTTCTATTATTTTTTTTGTATGGATTTGAGTTTGAGCGCAAACAGCGAGGGGGGGGGGGGCAGCCTCTTTTCAATTCTGTCCCCGTTCCATATCATTTGACCTGCACATACATATTGGCTTAGAAAAATAAATCAAGTTCTATTTTTCTTTTGTAATCCATTTTCCTATTACTATAATTGTTCATTTATTTTTATGGGAATAATTTATTAATTATCCAGTCCAAAAAGAAAAAATAAATAAAAAATAATAAAAACAAAAATTGGACCGAGGTGTATAAGCTCCAGTGACATACTTAAGGTTATCATAATAAATTTTTATATGAATTATTTCTTTTGATAGATAAAAACAAATATTTTTTTTAAATATTTTATGTTACAAAAAAATTTGCGAGGCAAATATTCCAATTTAGTTTGTTGCAAATATTTTATTTATATTTTTTCACCCTTCCCTTCATCGCTGTTCAGGCTATACGGGGCTTCCAGGACCAGGGGAGAGGATGGGGAATTAAAGCCGAACATTATTAAATGTCCCCTGGCTCTGGGTTTTGAACTGGCTGAAAATTTTGATGAACCATTTTAAGGCCCGCGTTCGCGCAAAAGGATCCTAGAAGCTGAGGAAAAATAAATAAACAAAAACAAAAGATATGATTTTTGCATAACAATTTATATTTTTGAGTTTAGATTTAAGGGAAACAAAGTGGTGATCCCTTGATTTGTTTTTAATCAATGAAATAGTAAAATGATTATTTATACAAGCAAATTACCTTTTTACATCACTTTTCCAATCTGAGGTTATTTTTTCCTAAAAAAAAATGTATAAGGGTAGTTTGCTTGAGTATTTAAGCATTTTTTTTTAAGAATTCAATTGACCTAAATAGTACCTATGAAACGGCTGCTTTTTTTCTTAGACCTAAATAAAAAATAAAAAAATGGTGAAAAAACATAACTTTTTTAACTTGAGATACAAAATAGTTGTTTAATTTTTTTTTTTTTTTTTTCCAACCGGCATATAGGATCCATTCGCGCGAACGACAAAATATGTAAGAGTTTACAACTTTTTTGATCAGGAAACTCAATAAGCGTTTTGTCGATGTCTCTGTCTGTACTGATACTGTACAATTTTGTTTAAAAAAAACTTTAGGAAACGGGATGAAAATCTTGTTTCCTTTAGTTGGATTCTTAGTCTGCAGTGTGTTCTTTGTTAATGAGGGCACTAAAGAATATTTCTGATTCTCTAAAGATGGCAGAATAAGTAACTCGGTAAAGATGGGTCACTAATGTTACTAGTTGACCAGTTTTCTATTAGAGGCACGCTGCGGTATTATGGGAAGGACCTATGGGGACCCGAGCCTCTTGCAATCTGAAAGTTAGTCGCTGGATTTACAGCCTCGGCCCGCACTCTCGAGAGCCTTACATTATTGTAATATCTCCCCCATTGTTCAAAACGTAATATTGGGTTTTTATTGAGTCCCGCTGTAGGCACAATGGGCAGACATTGTCCCCCCTCCCTTTACGGATTTGTTATTCAAACTGGAAACTATAAATGTTTATAGTTGAGCTCCTCTAATGGGAGGGATGTGAGCGGAATGGAAGGCACAAATCAAGGCCAAAGAGGTATAAGGGGCAGGAGACAAAGAGCCCTTACACTTATTTACATATCTCTGTGCTCTCCCTGCCGCGGCAACATTAATTAGTAGTAGTCGTTAGGGGGGCAGTCTTCCATTCAGCTATCCTCTCCATTTTTCTTATTTCACAAATCGATGTGCTATCGCAGAGTACAATGTCCACTCTTATGGCAGCGGAGGGGGTGTGCGACTACTATGGGGTCGATGCTAAAGAAGGATCAGATGTTTCCATGCTTCGAGAACTTTCTTCTGCGTGCGGATGAAAGAGGCTTATCTCAACCCTCATGGTGCGGTCGTTATCTTAAGAGATAACTAAACAAGGCATGTTTGAATCAGAAGTAATGTCTTAGCATTGTTTTCATTAAACATAACGTTAGCTAGTAATGCCCACGCCCCCCGATATTTTGGCAGAAGGAGATTGTCCACCCCCCCCCTCAAAGTAAAAAATTAAATAAAATTACGATTTTACGAATACCAATGTCCGAATTTAACCAATAAAAGTTGAATATAATACAAATATAAAATATTAATCGATTATAGCATACCTTATTTTCACAAATTGGCGCCTCGTCAGGCGTATGGTTTATTTGATGAATTATATTTTTTGTTTTTATTTCAACTCGTTTTATAAGTACTTCAACAAAGTTGGGTCACCGAAATCGGTCTCCATTTCTTTTTTAAACTTAGCAGCTTGACCCTACTCTCCATCAACTCGATGAAACATATAGAAGGAAATGGAGAGCTTGGATAAAATTCATGAAATAAAAAAATGGTGCTGGTGACACCCATGGTAATGCCTATGTACGCATTGCTCTTCTAATGCAAGACTGATCTAACTCAAAAAATGCGACAAATAACAAAAAATAAGCGGTCTTATTCCTTAGTAGAGGAAAATTTGAAGATGATATCTGATTAATAGAAAAAAAAAAAATACGATTTTGACGAGCGACATACGACAGTATCATATCTAGAGAGACTTGCTTGGTTTATTTTTAAAAATATAAGGATACTGAAAAGGAATAATATTTCGCTGGCGGATACCATGACAACTTAAGGCTTACCATGCCTCTGTTAATAAATAGTTGAGCAACGACAAATAACAAAATTTTTAAGCATGCACGTCATTAATATTAAACAAATTATTGATTAAAAGTGATAAGTTGAAAGGTGTAATGCTAATATTACATCCACCTTTATATATTATTGTATATCCACCCCAGGTCGAAATGGCCTGGTCGGCAAATGTCGAGTGTCCCTCAATGAAGAGGATCCTGAAGAGACTTAAAAAAAAGAGTAATAATCGATGATATGCTAGGTTCGGTTATATTATCGTTTGTTTTGTTTTATGAGTTAACTTTTAACTTTTAATCTTTGTACACATATTTTTTAAAACTAGTCAGAAGAATGGCTGTTGATCTGTTAGTGTACTGTTGATGTGATATGTTATTCTTAGGGTACTAGATGTCCCAGAATAAAAATTACTTTTTTCTTTCTAATATAAACAAAATAAATTGTTTTTCCAGGGCCCCCTTATTCTGAAAATACGTTTAAACATTCTTGTTTTATTAATAAACTAGCATTTCCCGTCGCGGCTTCGTCCGCGCCCCTTTAAAATCAATTCTGTGACCATTATCTTGGTATTGATCTAATATAATATGTTAACTGATGTTAAGGAGATTTAGTAGAATCTGAGCTTCCGGTAGGTGGAATGTCGGAGGGGGAAGCTGCCGGCTCGGTAGAAGAGAGGGAGAGGCGCAATGGAGAGAGTTCACTAAAACCGCTGAAACAAAAAATGACTAACTTGTCGGGAACGCTTAATTTTTCGGCTGTAAAACATGGTTTTCGACGCCCAATAGGGCATTTCGAGTTAAACTCGTCGTATCAAATTCTTTATAATGAGTACTAATTAGATATATTTTCTCGAAGTTCGAAAATAGATGTCCGTTAGAGTTAAACGACAATATCGCCATTTAAACCCCTCAAGGTTTACATTTTTGATATTCCTTTCTTAGTGGTTACCTACATCGCTTTTAAAATCTAAACTCCGAACTTCAAGTTTCTATCAAAAGTAGTTTTTGCTCTGCTTTGATTCTGTTAGTCAGGACAAAGCCTGTTATATATATGGAGAAGAGATCGAAATAAACACGCACCATCCCCAATAATGGGAATCACAGTGTGCATAATTTGATTACCACTAATATTTAAATAATCAGTAGCCATATTTTATGTGAATGTCTATTTTAATACTATTGTAACGTTAAATCGATATTCAAATAAAAAACATATGGTTTAAAATCTCAACAATAGATATCCGTTAGAGTTAACGACAATTTCGCCATTTAAGCCCCTTAGGGGTTACATTTTTGAAATTCCTTTCTTAGTGGTTACCTACATTGTGTTTAAAATCTAAATTCCGAACTTGAAGTTTCTATCATTAGTAGTTTTTTCTCTGCGTTGATTCTGTCAGTCAGGACAAAGCCTCTTATATATATAGAGATTGAAAATAGTAAAATAAATCTTTTAGCATCTTATAGCAAATCTTACAAGGAATAAAACGACTTAAATAAAATTAAACTCGCCAAACACCCCTAACTTAACTAAACCACCCCAACCCCAGGTCGGGAATGGCCTGGTCGGCGAATGTCGAGGGTCCCTCAATCAGGAGGATCCTGAAGAGGCTTAAAAAAAAGGAGTAATAATCGATTATATATTAGGTTCGGTTACTTCTTTATTAAAATAATAGCATTTGGGACATTCATTTATTCTATCATACTAAATTAAAAACATTACTATAAGGACAGTTTACTTTTAAATAAATAGATTTCTTACTAAAATTATCCCAAATTTTGTATTTTTTATACTAATTTTACGTCCTATCCGAGGGATAGAATAGCCAAGAATTTTTAATTCCCTTCAAAAATTCCTAGGGCCAGCGCGGGACGCTAATTTGGAACCTTTAGGATTGTAGATTGCTATGCTAACCACTACACCACAGGTGACCCCCCCCCCTATTAAGTCTTCAAGTGTTTAAATCTAACTGCATAAAGGTTTTAAGTGAAATATAAATGCCGCCTGTGCTTTATTTTTATTTTATATCTTACACAGAAGTGTTATATTAGCGTAATTTTTTTGCACCTTCAATAAGTACCTTAATAGTAACCTTTCACAAAAGTTAAGCTTACTTAGATAGTTAAGTAGTTTGCAAACGTTGCAGGTAAATGTCTCTGAAAGAGAGAACCTAAAATTGTATTTTTCCCAAAGTTATTTTCCATTTACTTAGCACTCCTGTCAATTAAGATATCGATCTATTTACTTAAATAATTAAAAATGGAATGTAAGTTAATATTTGATAAATATCTTCTCTTTATTCAAACAATTTTTAAGTACCATAATCGGAAATAGAGGAATACCGTGTACTTGTAAAACATCCTTCGTATTAGAAAACCTGAATTTCAGTAGATAACCGAGGTTCCTTCAAGATAGCTGATAAAAATAATACAATAATTAAATAATTAATATTATTATATTTTCAATTACCTTGAGTTATCTTGAGTACTAATATTGAGTACACTGCACTAAATAACTCGTTAGAACCTTATTTTGAACACGAATCTATTTTTAGAGATGAATCAGTCTTAAAATTTGTATACATGACACTTATAAAGGAAAGAGTAAATAGTCCCATCGATATCTAAATTACACTCAGAACAGTTTAAAAAAAAAAAAAGTTATTTCTTTATTTCCTTCTATTCCCTATTTACAAAACAATTTTTTATTTTTTTTATTTATCAATAACTACCGACTATGTTAACTTTATCATTCTTAACTGGAAGCACATTTTAAAATGATAAGAGATTAAGTCAAAAGTAAGCCACCTATGATTTCTTATCAAATAGATTCCGCAATTATTATCTTATTTTCATATTGTTTTCAGCTTCTTAATGATTCACGTTAGAGATAAAAATTGCACTGCACTATACACCTATATATATCCGACTCTAGAGATATCCTTATCTATAGACATAAAAAAAATAACATCCTTTAATGCAAGAGACAAAATAAAATTTGCATAAACAGTCCTGTAGAAATGTTTTATCAGAATCATTATCCTATCAATATTATTTGCTAGTATATTCATATTATATACATATATATATATATATATATATATATATATATATATATATATATTCTTTTTGTTTTCAGTTTATACTTTCATTGCTTTAAAGTCTATTTTCCATTTTTTTTTTTTGTTAGTTTCTTAAGTTATAAAAAATATATATGACCTACGTCATCCGTCTTAGAAATTTTATGATAATTTAAGGATTTTAAACTGCTATCCTTTAATGTAATTTAAAACTATATGTGTATCAATAGTTAAAACTTTTAGTAAACCAAAAATAATATATTCTACTGTTTTTCCTAAATATCTTAAATACTGATTGTACTGACTGAATCACTTTACCATTATTGTACATAAAAATAAAAATTTATTTTATTTTTAAAAATTTAATTCTATATAAAATCTATCAAGGGTAATAAGTAATTATAGATAAACTAAATAAATTAAATTAAACAGAAAATCCTTGAGCAGGAAAAGACTGAAGGGGAACATATGGTAAGCGTGCTACCACAGAGGGGGAGAAACTTCCTGAATTTTTAACATTGTTATTTCGTTTAAACAATTTTCTCATGAGCTTATGAAACCTGAGAGTATAATTCTCATAATATCTCTAAGGACAACGAGATTTTTTATTAACAAACAAAAACTCAGAAGAGGATAACAAATTAAATAAATTATACAGGTAATAAAAATTTGTTCTGTGAAATAATTTATTATAAAAAATATATTTATTTACCTCCTTTCTCATATTAAACATTTTTTCCCTGTTATTTCGATTACCTAACAGAAGATAAATCTTCAGTTAATAATATTTGATATCTTATAAATAAAAATTGTTTAAAAAATCAAGAAGCAGAACTTATGCAATCATTAATTGTTAAAGTATTTCAGCTCATTTTCTATAAGAGGCTACAGACAAAACGGGATGTTGATAAATTCCCCACTTAAAACCCTTTAATGATCTTTCATAAAAAAAAAAAGTTATTCTGCAAGGTATTTGATAAAAGTTTTCATATAACTGATTTTCCTTTATCGTTGAAAGGCTACAAGGAAAATCTAGGCTGAATGATTAACCGTAGAAAATAAATAAATAATAAAATAACAATAAAAATTAGAGACAATATTAAGTTAAGAGTATAGATAAATCAAGTACGAATAAGATTTTGTAGGACTCGGCAAAATGAATATTGCATTGAATAATGCAAATGAATATTGATAATAGGTTAATTGATAGTCAAGATTTTCAGTTCGAACATTTCTTATTTTGGTAAGCCAATAGAGACAGAATCTCTGAATTAATCTGGACTCAGGAGCGCTGATGAAGATTCACATGCATTGATCGAAACGTCGGCTTACCAAAATGAAAAAAAAAATCAAACTGAAAATCCTGACCGTCAATCAACCTTTCTTGAAGAAAAAGAGTTGACTATTACACACCTATAAATAGTAATACTTATTTATAAATTTAATTATTAATGCTAATAATATTTTTCTTATGACGAATTTTTCTTCAAAATTAAAATCACAATAATTGCTTACACACTATTGTATTTTTGTCAGTGTTGAATCCTTATCAACATGGATACCTACGAACATGGATACTTACACAGAGAGCTCTTAAAGCACTAACCTGTGGTAAGTATAACAATACTCCGCGAACAGTAATGTTTGCTGAAAGAGATGTTGGAAGATAGAGAAAAAGCAATATTAACAATATTCGAATATCCAAAAATTGTAAAATATTATAATAGAATATAAAAAGGAGGTAATCCAAATGATCCTTTGGGGTAGAAGCAAACACAATAAATAAATTTATAATTACTTTTAAATTAAATCAATAATATAATTCCCAAAGATACTGAGCAAAGCATTGAAGGAGTAACATTGTTGCAGAGGGGAGGCTGACTAGAAGCGCTTTAGAGGAATAAAATTTAGAGAATATTAAAAGAGTAATCAACATCAAATATGGCTTTTACACAATGTCAATAAAAGGGGAGAAGGCAAAAGCCATATAAAAACTACTTTATATGAAACTTTGAGCGGAGGGGGCATTTCGGCTCTACACCGTTAAATGTAACAATAAAACTGTACAGAAACGACTCACCCCATAAAGCCCCAACTTTAATTGCTTTATTAGAATAAATTTAGGTTCCCCGGGACGTTGGGTATGGAGTCTACGGTTAGAGTTAGGGTGGCAATAAAGGATTATTTTATGTATACGCAATAAATGTGAGAGAAATATGTGTCGGCTATAAAGGGGTCATAATCCCGTACATAGATAGCCAATATAAAAATGTTGGTCGGAATTAAGGTCTGGAAAGAGGAAATGCAACCTTTTATATATTTCGATACAGAGAACTTTTATGTATATGGAGGGGGACTTTATTTATTGCTACAACTTCGCCGTATCTCTAACAACTCCAAAGGCAGACATTGTAAGCAACAAGACTTGTAAACATTGTGTATGTACTCTTTAGAGATTGAGAGACCAAACGATTCCTTTGGATTTATATTCACTCGCTTTGCTGTGGCTTAGTCTTACATACAATTTTTAAATCAATTAAGATATACTATTATAAAATCATTTTTTGAGAATTATTCGATGAAAAAAGTAAGTGAAACAAAGTGATATGTGCAAAGTACACTAAAATATAATTTTACGGAGGAAATATTAATCTTAGTTGTTGGGGCTTCAATTTTATAAAATGATACTTTAGAAAAAAAAAAAAAAAAAAAAGACCATACACTTTCAGATATTATATTTTAATTCAAATAATCACTAAGCAGTAATAGGACAATGTATAATGAACCATAAAAAATAATATATCTACTTACTATGAAATTGTATTATAAAAGTCACAAAGATAAAATACAACAATTGATTTTACTTTCCGTTTACACCGAAGTAATTTTTTTTAACCAGCCTATATTTTCTTAATCAGCACTAAAATCTGGAACGAATCTAGGTTGCTAACCTGTTCTGGGATTAAATATAATCAAATATTTAATAAATTTTCTTAATGATTGGAAAATATATCAACTAAACCCGACTTAATATTATATACCGATTTTTTTTTAAATAAAGAAAAATATAATGCATCAACATATGAATCCTTATATTTATGTTTATATAAACAGAAGTTAAATGACAGAAAGTATAGATTCTCTTTATACATACAGTAAAAACACTTTGATTTTCAATCAATTGATCAATATTTTTTAGTTATAGAACAACTTCGTTTATCCGGATTTACTAGGGCCAAGGACAATCCAGATAACCGAGGTAATCGAAAAAAAAAAAAAAAAAAAACCTCAAATTCTGAATTTATAACTATACCAAAAAATAACTACAAAAAGATGGTCATATGAAAATTACATAGGATTGATTTAAAAAATACTTAAGTAAGAAAAAAAAAATGAAAAGAAAACAACTCCAATTCAAAGAATAGGTCCAATGTCTGGTTTTCAAATACCTCTGGCTTTTGAATGAACTATAGTTCATAATAAAACGTTCATTAGCATTACGGTTTCGTCGGCATTATAAAAAATAAATATTATTATCTATTTGAACATTTAAAAAAACAAAAATGTCTAGAAATCTGATCCTGAAGAAGGAGGGCCGGTTAAACGAAGTTTCATTTGGAGTATATTGAAAAAAAGATAAAACCCACGATTTGAATATAATAAAGTATCATAGCTATGGAACTAATTGGAGTATCATATCGCACGCTGGGAAAAAGTTAACAAAAAAAATTCGTTTTAAAATTATTCATGATATTGGTATACATAAATTTGAGATTTATAATGCAAAGTTAATAAAGAATAAAACGACTAATTAAAAGGAAGCTAGTGCGACCGCAATTGCCACGAAGAATTTATCCAAACTCTATTTCCAAAAAGTTTTATTTCCTTATATTTTCCTTAAACTTAAAACCGTTATTCCCATCGTGCGATATGTCAAGAAGTTATGTAAATTGATTTAAAAAAAAAATTAATAAATAAAAAAGCCACGAGGATTTGGTAACAAACACACGATCAGAACGCCCATTTAACTAATAAAAATATTAGCATCCAGAGATTCACACCTCTATAAATACTTGCTCCTCCACAGGGAATAAGAATAAATATTCTATATTTCATAAAGGAAGCCACTATAGAGAAAACATCTGTTTATAAATGACCCTATTAAATATTATTACGGCCATTATTGAATACTTAATAAGGCTCTCAGTTCTAATTTATCGTTATTGTTATTCGGTTAAAGTAACCGCTCGGATGAATATTAATAAATAAATTTTTAAAAATAACTTAAAAAAAAAACTAACGTTTCAAGGAGGCCGGGGCGTACAGTGAATAACTCCCCGAGTTCCGATTCGAAGAGTGGGGGAACGTACCAGAGACACAATATAGACAATAAAAGATGCCAAGATATAATATATGTTATTATGGGCAGTTAATGCTTAGTTTCAACAATAATTTATCGTCTTATGCGCCCATATGCCGGAATAAAGCCCCCTTTGGGACAATGTTGTACTGGCGACAGCCACTCACTACCATTACTTAATAAATTATTTTTTACTGTCTTCGTGCATTTATTTATTTTTATCATTTATATTCTTCTTGACATTACCCTTTTATATGTGCATTTCTTTTTTTTTTTTTATATCTTTTTTTTCAGGGACCAGCTCCGCTTATGGGCAGGCTCAAGGATCGCATGTCTTAAATAAGCGTCTCTGTAAATCCGTTCTATATTGCCGCTGCGAATAATCATCTTTAATGATGATACACAGAGTGATATAAATAAATTATAATGAGTAAAAAATTAAAAAAAAACTTATAGTCTTGCAGGTATTTCCAACGGAAAAATTGTAAGAAAAAAAATAATTAAGCAACTAAAGGAAAATAAAATAATCAAGTTGGACCAAATAACAATGTGATTATAACTATCATGATTTTTTTTTCTTTCATTTAAAAATTTACATCCAAACAATTTTTTTAATTACTGATTTTTTAATAACCGATTTAATATCTACTTCTCAAATCATGATATTAAATTTTAATCTTTCAATTTTATAACAAATATTTTCAATCAAAACTAAAATAAGTCTGAATTTCTCAGCATCAAAAATATTTTTTTCAATAATTTTCAAAAAGATGTATTTATAATATATAATTTCAAAGAATATAAAATAGATTCACGGTGAGTTACAATATAAAATACCCAAGTGACTATCTTTATATATTCTGCTATTTGTATTTTTAATTATAAAACGAATAATAATAAACACCTGAATATTTAAAGAGATTCACTAATTATATTATCATAAATCACCAAGTTTTTTGTAATAGTTTACCTTTCAAAATGTTCTTTTTCTTTTTTGATGTCCTAAATAATATTTTCCAGATTAATTAATACCAATAGTTTTAAGTAAATTTACATTAATCTTAATTCAGATGATTAACAATTTGATATTTTAAATAGATAAGTTAGGACTAACTGGAACAAGCCAACATCAGTGTATGTTAACAGGGGACTCGTTACAAAATTTTAAACTCTATTAATAAACTTGATACCTGTTTTGAAAAAATTCTGAAAATATTTATTTTACTAAAGAACCTTCGAAGCAAAATTGATTAAAATAAATTTCAAAATTGATAAAACAATATAGACAATATAAATTAATAAATAAATAAATTTTTAATTAGATATAATTTTTAATTTAGGGAATAGAATTCCATTTCCCATCCTTCAAATCCAATGTAGTGATTGTTTAAATACAATATCAACTAACATATAATTTAGAAATATATATTTTAATGTAATATCTAACTGGAACATATTATTAACCATTGAAATCTAATATGTCAAAAGAGCATTTGAAAAAAGTTAAATTTTATACTAGGTTTATGTTGATGCCATACTTTCTAAAATAAATTAATGAAATTTACATATATATATATATATATATAAATATGTTGAAATTTATTAAAAAACTATTTAAAAAATCTATCTTTTGTTTACAACGTTAATTAATGGAAGGACTGACTCATAATTTCAAATTGATCAATGAAATGGAAAAAAACAAAATTTTTGCCAGATAACTAATATGGATCTCATTAAGCTCATCATTAAGCCCATTAAACAAGAAGAAAGGGTTAATATCACTAAAGCTTCCAATTCGAATTCTTCAAAAATATTGAAGGTTATCGATGCTCATGAAATGTAGATATTTGATAGAAGAGCATTTAATATTAATAATAATAATAATTAAGATAATTACAATGCCATTCAAACAATTTATAGACACTTTAATGACTAATTTAATTTAATGATCTATAGCTAAATAAAATCTTTCATCTATTGTTTTATGCTATGATTTTTATTGTAAATCATTCTATTTTAATTATTTCATTAAAATAATTATATTCCCTCAGCTCGAGGTTACATCTAATTCGAATAGACAAATTATAATTTAAAACTCTTAAATTATACATATTTTTGAAGTTTGTTTCATAAGACTAATATGCTCGTAGCTACTATAAAGTATGTAATCTTAATTATTTAGTAGTTTTATTGCTGTAAACTATAAATGGATAAAACCTAGCGATTGAGCGTGATACAATCTTTTTAACAACATTAGACTGAAAAAATAAAAAGGACATTTATATATTTTTAATTCAATTAATTCGGCAAAGCATAGTGATTGAATATAACGTGTTATAAAATCAGAGTAATTCAATTAATCAAAATGACCAGCTATTCATTATATTAAATGTACTTACACTAAATTGCTAGCAAGTTATGTAAAATTATTAATCGATTGAAAAAAAAATCATAAGGCATAAAAACTATAAAAAGAAAAACAACTATAAAATGAAACAATTAAAAAAAAAAGTTAATAGAATTCGGAACAGAAGAAGATGATGAAAAATGTGAAGAATAAAAATCATTTTTAGGCGTTGATGACGAAAGAGTTTTTACGCTTCTAAACAAAACAAATAAAAAAAAAAGTTAATAGAATTAATTAAAATTCTTATTAACGTTCAATTTTCATAAAGAATAAATAAAATTTGTAATTTTAATTGTTTGTATTTTATAAAAAATTTGTAAAATGCTATAAAAAATTTTATTTCTGGTCTTCATATTTTAATTTGCAGCTTTCAACAAACCTTTAAAAATCAGCAAATTATTTGAATTGCGCATTTAAGAATTGAATTGCACCATTGCTCTTAATTGTTACATAGGCTGAAAATAATTAGTAGCCATAAAATTTTAGGTAAAATATATTAAATAGAGATTTTAGAGGCAAATAATTAGTGAGATATTTATCATTTCATTATTCCAGAGGTAAACATTAATTTATTAAAACTTAATCATCCCATCTTGTCCAGAGAAGCGTTTAAGTATTATTAAAATTGAAAAAAAAAATTAAGTATACCTATTAATATGAAATTGTTGTTTTTATTTCTATTTTAAATAAGTTTATGAGGTGTTAAATTGTTTTTTAATATTTCAAAGACCGTTTAAATTTTTTAAACTAATTTTTTTTTAACTTGTAAACTGCAAATATGAACACTTCAGAAATGATTTGAAAAAAAAATTGAAAATCCACACCATTATTGTTGTTTAAAAAAAAACCATAGGTTGTAATAAAAATAATAAAATTGAAAAATAGGAGCTGATTTATATTTTCACTTTTGACCCCTTAATGTTCTAGAGATGCATTTCAGAAAAATAGGATAATTTTTAAATTTAACGATATATATATTTTGCACATATATAAGGATGGAAATAGAAATGGAATTTCATAAGGAAAATTCATTAATTTAATTATTAATTTCCTTACAGTTTCGGGACAAAATGGTTTAAAATAAGACTTAAAGTAGGGTTATATGCAGTTTAGAAAATATCTCCCGCAGACCTAATGCAAAGAGAAATCATTATTTATGCAAGATATGAGGATATCTTTTGTGAATAGCCGTATCATTTCTCCGCCGGGCTCTATTCGATTTTATTCATACGAATGCTAAGATAAAGATTTATCCTTACATAGAACGGAAAGGAGGAGAAGATCGGTTCGAGGAGATAACCAAGAGTTATGTAGGCTGTTCGGAATTAGTTTTGATGGCGAGAACAAAACGGAGGAATAATTAATTCGAATAATATGAAAACGGCCCGGGCCTGAGGAGAAACCGGCTGACACAAACCATGACTAATATTTCAATATCCCAGTCCATTGTTTCTCGATCCTCCTCTGCAAATAAGGACAGGTGAGTTATTAGCGGAACAAATTAAGGAAGGAATTCATCACGGGGGCATCCGCAGCAACGGTATCCGCGTTGATTCGGGTATCAACAGAATTTGAAAGAAAATTGTTGGTAGTGAGCTTGTTGTTGTTGTGAGGTACGTCACCTCAACGAGACACCCCCCCCCCCCTCCTCTCCGACCTTATCTGAAGAGCAAACAGGATAATCCAGGTTTATTACGCACCCGAAGTTTACTTTACGACATACAAAAAAAATATAAATAAAAAATTGTCCATATGTATATATAATAAACGATAACATTTATTGCCCCTAATTCAAAAGGATTACTTAATTCGTAGAAAATCATTCAAAAATATCCTCTATATTGTTTGAATAAATAAAATTATCGCATTTAAATTTTTTTGTTCCACGATCAACACTAACGATTATTTGTATTCTTAAAAAAAAAAAAAAAGTTTAACTATGAGTTCCTATACTTATCAACAAGGATAAGAATATCCAAGAAACAATTTGAAAAACTCATTTGACATTTTAGGGTTTAAGAGTAATAAGGAGTTATTCATTCTTTTTAACAGTTACGATTATTTTATTTTTATTTATAGGCTAATCGGACAGTGGGAGGCCAAAATGTTGTTACCTATCCAGGCATAATTAGGATAGGGATCTTTAACGAATAACTGACATCGTACAGGCTCGGGACCTCCATTTTACTTCCTATCCGAGGGACAGCATAACCAAGGATTTTTTACTCCCGTTAAAAAATCCTAGGGCCACTGCGGGAGGCGAACCCGCGACCTTTAGTATAGCAGTTTGCCATGGCTAACCACTACACCACAGGTGACCCCATATATTTTTATTTATTTATTGATTATTTTATTTTAGTTTTATCTTTATTTTTCTGATATTTTTATTAATTTATATTTGGTCTCGAATTAATTTATTTAATTTATTTATATATGGTCTCGAAATAAGAGAGAATGTAATGATAGTAATAAAGATTTTTGATTCTAAAAAAAAGTTATATTCTACAATTATATAATAATTATTTTGTTTTATAAAATAATACGTAAAATATTAGAACACCAAGAAAACTTACAACAAATTATTCCTTAACCACTGAGAGCAGAATGGTTAAAATCCATTCTATCAAATTTACAATAAGAAATTTAATATATTAAACATCATCTACAACATTTAAATTTCATGCTCCAAGTATTTAGTTAATAGAACTATTGAATTTTTAGATTTTTTTTTTTTAATTTATTTATTATTGTGAAATATTTGTCCTCTTAAGATAGACAGTAAAATCAAAAGTGGAAAATGTTTATTGTTAAATGTTCATGTTTGGATAGATTTTAAACTGAAAAAAAAAAGATTATTTGGTTATAGAAAAAAATAATAAATTTAATTTATACATAAATAGCCGTATATAGCCGATTATATAGTCGAGGTTAGCCCCTGATTAAGAGCTTGAATTCGGTCGAAACGTCGGCTAAATTATAGAGTAAAGGTAAAACACAAAAACTGATTTTTTATGGAAATCCTTAGTAAAGTTTTAGGTCCACATTTTTGAATACCCTCAAACCAAGAAGAAATGCTATCACTTAGGTATTATTGATTATTACTAGAGTAACGTTTCTATTTTATCTTACACAATAGGCAACTTCCTCAAGTAAAACTGTGCACCTTAATTTACGGCGGGTTTGTACCTTCCAAATGTGATATTTTTAAGATTGAACTCCCAACAAATTTTAATTTCAATATATATCATAAATGAAATATTTATGGTCTTGGGATACACTTGGACATCTCATCAAACTTGAGCACCTGATACTATAACATGAATCCTTTATTACAAACGATTCCGTCCATCACGAACCCTGTACATTCCACTCTTAATGCTATTAAAGCAGGTGAAGAGATGCTTACTTGCAATGAACAGATTAGCTTATTGTAAAATTAATTGCAAAGAAAATATATATCTAGATAATCTTTTAATGATTCCTTGGCGTAAGAAGAATAGGAAGTCAATCTAAACTATCTCTCTGCGGAGTCATAACTCCTGGAGGGACTTAAAAACAGAGAGATGGCAATAACTAAGACTTGAGACATTGCAATTGGAATATGAAAGAAATGGGCAGAATGAAGAAGATAAAGAGAAAGGGGGAGGAAATAAGAGAAACATTCGATATCAATTGGACATTAGAATACAATGGGGGAGTCTTACGGGAGCGACAATAATTTTAGCAAGACAATGGGGCTTGGCCCATCCTCAGCCATATATACAGCACCACTTATAATAAATGAACACTTTTTAACAAACTGGCACCAGCTATTTTTTAACCCTGTCATATAATAACTCCCCGATATAATAGTTTCCCAATATATTCGAGGGCCGATATATTTCCAGCAGCCTGTATCGTCTCCTTGCCGCCATATTTTAAATTTTATCCCTTTCAAGGAATCCTGCGGAGGGTTCGTGACAAATAACACAGACAGAAATAAAAAACAATCGATTTTTCGAACAAAACAATCGAACTTTTTTTTTTTTTAATTTATTTATTGAAATTAACAACTGTATATACTTAATATCAGTAAAATAACTAAATATGATATGGGTAAATTGATGACATGAAAAGGCCTATGGAGAAACTACCCATTGGTAGGAAGGACTTGAATATTGTTTTGGTTTAGTATATCTCTAGGCTATCTTCTTCGCATTATGTTAAAATCCTATATCATTACTTTATGATCTCTGAATTTGTTATGAGTTTAAAACACCGATTTAAAAAAAAATTATATCTAAATATATTTAACTAGGTTAACCCAGCCACTTTTCTATGGCATACTCTAATATTAAATTCTATGGAAATAAATTAATCCATCCCGGCAAGATTTGCCCAAAAAAGATACATTACAAGCTACTTTGCTATGGAATAAGGGATAATTATAAAATGCAATCGGATATATATATAATTACAATCCTCTATATGCTGTTTGGTCAAATCGAGTTTTTTTTTCGTGTAACAATTTTTTTTTCTTAGCTAGAAAATAAAACAGAAATAACAGAATTCGGACAGTTATTGACAGATTTACGGCCTTCATTATTTTTGATTATTTATTTTTTTTTTTTTGCTATGCTTATCTTATATAAATGCAATACATTACATTATGTAAATGCAAGGGCCATTTGCTTGTTACCTCAAGACCGGAAAAGCAGCAGATGGACAAATTTAAAACTTTTACACAAAGTTGTTAATTATGTAGTGTCTATATCTACTTTCCATGTTAATATTTCCAATGGAAAAAATGTTCTGAAGGATAGAAAAATATTTTTTGCCTGCTCTTAGCAACGTTATTTGACTAAAATGAATTAATTTTAAGTGATCTGTTTAAAATAAAATACAAATATCAATCGAATAGTATTCCCTCCTACATATTTAGTTCAGTGCCTAGAAAAATTTGCTATAATGATAAAATATAAGTTTATCTTTTTTATTTTATTTTTCTTCTTCGTGCCTATATTATCAACTCTTCTCCATCTTTAGGCCAAATTTCTCTTAAATAAATAAGAGAATAAGTTCAAGGATTAGAATTCTCGGGTGGAATTTCTGTCCGGAATGTCAGTAGTTTAGAACAAAATATTAAGTTTCCATTTAGTTTCTAAATATAGCTTTTTATAGCTAAAATATATATCTAGAATTTTTAATGATTTTTTTCTGTATAAATTGTGCGGGGCCATTTGCTTGTTATTTAAGAACCTATATAAAATATAAAATAAAAGTAGGAGATAGATAGATTTGAAAATTTTAAACAAAGTTGGTGTTTAGTTAAATAGTGTCCATATCAACTTTTTATGTTAATATCTCAAGTGGAAAAAATGTTCTGAAGAATAGAAAAATATTTTTTGTCTGTTTTGTATGAACAGACTATAATGATATTTCTTTGCAACACACAGCGCATCAATATATGTGACTAAACAACGGCGTTTTTGTGTTGCACGAAAATGAAATTAACTTGGGAAGTTTATATTTTATTATAAAGTACTAATATTCCAGATGGAAATTCCACCCGAGTATTTTTATCTTGAACTCCATTCTCTTATTTATTTAAGTGAAATTTGGCCTAGAGATGGAAAAGAGTTGATAATATAGATACAAGAAAAAAATAAAAATAAAAAAAGATAAACTTTTAATTTCTTTATAAGAAATTTTTCTATCCACTAAATTAAAATCTTAGGAAAGAATACTATTCGATAGATGTTTATATTTTATTTTAAACAGATTACTTACAATTACTTTAATTATGATATCTGCAACTATATAAAATATAGATGCAAAGAATGCAAGAATGCTAAGAATCTAAAATATTTCATAGATTTAATGGTTTCCGAATGAGATCCAGCAACAGTCACTAAATCATACAGACCTAAAAAATGAGATTATAATTTCAATTAATCATCACATTTTTTATTTTATTTTTAGTGATATCCTCAATAGAATTTTTCAAAAATTGCCTGTTTTAAGGATTATAGTCTCCTAAAAATCTCTCAGGTATTAATGTATAGTAGGTAAATATTTCAAGAAATATGAACTTATGCATAACAACGTAACGGCAAAATACATGTAAAAATAGTTAGGTCCTTCCTGTGTGATTTTAGAAGATATGAAAAAAGGACAGCGAAGCAAAAGGAATTTTGAACCAATAAAACAAATATATGAGTTTAATATTTTCCAACATACAAAGAAAAAAACGTTGTTTATGTTGTATCATTTCAGAATACTGGAGGTTTTTTAATCTTAACCATATCCGCATTTTATGAACGCCATATATAGTCTCGTAAAAAATCAAAATTGAAATAATAAACAAAAAATAAAACAGGTTAATGCAGGGCGCTCCGGTATTTTCATTACATACCTTAATTAATTTTAAGCAATGTATACTACTTATTGCGCTTATAGGTTTAAAAAAATACGATTTTATATTTCCTCATACTACTAAGAGTTTATGATAAAGTATATATTTTATATTATATTATTATTACTAAAACCATGTTAATCAGTAATATAATTTACAGAGCATAAACCTAAATGATAATACTTAATAACTCATATTCTGACTTATGTTAAATAAATTAGCATTATGTAATGTACAATTACTTAATTTACATTATTTCAAAGGGGTTTTTATTATTTTTTTTTTTAATAAAATAAAAATGGTAACCGTCTTTATGAGTTGATTACCTTTAATTTTTAATACCATAAATAGTATTAAGTTTTAAATTTTACAATATAAGCAGAGATTCAATTTCTAAATCCCTTGAAAAGACCACAGAGATTTTTAGACGTAAAAAAATTTTTCCTTGTGTTTACATTATTTAAAAATATTCGAAATATCTTCAATTCTACAAATATAGAAAAGATCTTCCATTATGAGCATTAGAATTTTTAAAGGAATAATAAAACAGTGATTCAAAACATAACTCAGATTTATATGAAATCTAGCTTTCACTTTAGAATTAAGAATTGCAATTTTATTAAGTACTTTGTGATAATTTTAAAAATCATTTTTGATAAGTATCATATATTAATATAAATACTCTAGCTATATTTATTTTTTATCCGAAAGCAAGAATTGAAAATGATAATTGAGCAGATCTTGTTTCCATTTTTTTTGTTTTTCTCTCATTCAGTGTAATACATCTAACATACAGTAAACCGGACAGTTATTGACACCCTTAAGACCACATTTTTGTGTTGAAATTAAAAAAAAAAACTTTTTATGAAAGGATCAAATTGAAACTTCCAACTACCCTCTTTATCTATCCTTATAAAGACTCAAGGGTTTCTTTCTTTCTGAGTCAAAAGTTTAATTTTTTTACCACATGGAAATATTTATTGTAAAAAGTGCAAAAACTAGTTATTGACACCCTGTTATTTAATTGTGAAATCTTCCCTATGATTAGTTTGCTAAACACTTCCTTCATAGATGACTTAGAGGACCCTTCAAACATTAGATTTATGTATATCTTGAAATAAAATTAGGACTTGTGTACTTATTTCTTTAAGTCAAAGTTGGGGTGTCAATAACTGTACTGAGTGTCAATAACTGACTGGTTTCCCCTATGGAATGCAAAATAAAGTGACGAATTCTCCTTTAAACATATTCAAAACCCACAATTCAAAGTTTCAGATTCCCTCAAAGAATTTTTTTTTAGCGATAACTAAGTCTTATCAATACATTAATAATTATTAAAATATAATAATGGATAATTTTTTTTGTGTTTAAAACTAATGAGCAATACCAAAAACATTAAAATGTTCACTTATTATTTTCTTCGCCGTTTTACCTCAAAATTGTTTTGTCTTTAAAGTTAAAAATATTTAGCATCAAAAAGAGGATATTTTTTTTTTAAATATAGATATTGTAGAAGTTGTTTATAATTGAAAAAAATGGTTTATTATTCGCGAAGGTCAGGTTTATTGTTTTAAGCATCTACACTTATTTTACCGTCGGTATATTCAAGAAGGAAGAATAAAATACAGCAGATTTTGTGTTGAAAAGTGTACCTCATTACGAAGAAAAACATTTTCAAAGTTATAATGACCTATTATCGTTATTTTTATTACTTCGAAATGCTTTCGAATGATTATTTTGTTAAAATATAAGTCCTCATCGACTGAACAACGACTGGCTTTTTTTACAACGGTTGTTTACGGCGCTATAATTCCAGTAAAACGCAATGCTATGTCGTATAAGACAAGAATTAATAAAGTTGACGCCAGGACCATGGTGTCATATAGCTTCGTACTCAGCATTCGTGCTAAACAATGATAATGTTAACGATTATAATAAAGCCCGTACTCGGCAAAAAAAGATATCTACACAAACTAATGTCTTGTGTAATGGCAAGCTTATGATGCGAGAAGAGGTATTACGGGTCAGCACTACCTCACATACTCTTCCCATTAAACATAAAATATAATTTAAAGTTACCCGAAAACATAAAGAACAAAAAAAAACAAAAAAAAAAAAACAACAATTGTAACAGAGGCTGAATGATTCCGAATTCTAAATCTGACCACCTAACCGTAATGATAGCACTCATCTTCTTAGTCAATTTGCAATAATTTTCTCACATAACAGATTAAATAATTGTTAAGTTTAATTTAATAATTTTATATTTTAAATTTGTTCAATGTTACCTTTCTACATGATATTTAGTGATTCATAAAGTCTTGTCATTTTTCTTTATTTTTGTTATTTCATACTTTTTCAACCATTGCTTCGGAGTGATTATTCTTTTTTCTAATTTATATCCCATTAAAATCAATAATTTAACAAGAGACACCCTTTATTAATATAAATCTGATCAAAGTAAAATTTTAGAAGCCCCATTTAAAAATATTACGATTTTTTAGGTAAAATCACTCTTCAATGAGCAGTCCATTGTACTGATAAGGTATTATTTCTATAAATCATAATATTACTTTTGCAAAAGAATTTTAGAAGAAACTAACTCTGAAATTTTGGTTCAAAAAGTATGTTAATTTAAATTAACAATAAACTTAAATGGTGTGGGAAGTTTTTTAATATAAATCAGAAACACATTATTAAATTAAAAAAAAAATCTTGTCCTTCTTATGAATATTTAACACCATTTAAACATCAATTTCTACTTTGAATTTATTATTTGAAATTTTGTTTCTATGTTTTTAGAAATGAGGTATGTATTGATAAACAAATATTTAAATAATATCACAAGCGTTCCGAATAGTCTTTTTAATGTTTTGGGCTCATAAGAAATATTTTGGAATGTTTAATTCCATCACAAAAGTCTTTTAAATTTAAAGATCTAATCTAATATTTTCCGTCGTTACAATAAAGTCAACATGAAGATAAGATACAGAATAATATGAAAGGGAATGAATATTAACATCATAGAAAGTGTAAATATTGAGATATATATAACATGTTTTCTGTACATCATATTTTTCATGTTGAAAATCAGATATCTGTTTGATAATAACATGATAAATTCTACAAAAAATAAAACATTCAGTGGCACAATAGAATTAAAATTAAATTAAAAATGAATCCTAATCCTAAAATGTACTTCATAAAACTAACTTTATTTAATCTGTTAAAAGTTTTTTCGGAAAAATAACTAATTTATGTTAAGAAATTTATTAATTCACGTTTTAAAAAAATTAGGTTTCTCTAAAAAAGACACATTTATCCCTAAATTCTTATTATATAAATTTCATTTTTTTTAATTATTTACGACTCTTGTTATACAACAGAGGTAGAGTATATTTTTTTTTTTTTTTAATCAGGGGTTTAGAAGTATTTTAGAAATCTTTTCAAACTAAATGAAAATTTAAAATAAAATTTATTCAAACATAAAATAAACCACATACCAGTTTTAGCAAGATAAAAAACTAACCATATAACGACTTTTAGTAAACTTATTTCTAATTTAATATTATAAATAGATGAAACAATTTTTAATATGAATATTTTAGACTCAAATAGGTATGGTTTATAACAAATATTTCTTGTTAAAATATAAATATTTTAGTAAAAGTACTGAGGCACTAAATATTATAAATTGGTCTATAATTATTTTTTTTTTAATTTATAATTGTTTTACTTTTTACTGAATACATTTCATCACTTATTTAATTATATTTGCGGCTTTTCAACTACTTGGGTCATTAATACCATAAATATTGTAAATTTAAACAGCTTCTAAATCTTTCTAAGTTATATTTTTGAGAAATGTATGTGATTTGTGAATGTTTCTTTGTTCTTACTTGATATCTGTAGAAGGTCTCAATTTTTCAGTTAAATTCGTCTTTATTTTTGTTTTGTGGTTAAATTTTTAATTAATTAATCAGGTACATACATATTTTGAGTAATTTATCTTTATCGTTTAATAACCGATCTTATTCAGATATTATGATAAAAAATATGAAACTTTAAATCATTTATATAACACAATAGAACAAGATGAACTATTTTTTGAATTATCTGACGACCTCAATGAATTTTCATTATTAAATAAATATATCTTTAATATGTCTGACTAAAATATTTGTGTTCAACAAGAATGTTTTAAAAGGGCTAACGAGTTTATTATTTTTTTTTTCTTCAATAAAAGAATATTGAAATTGAATATTAATTTATGTTTGTTAATAAAACTATAATCGTATAAGGAAAACACCCTTCACGGATAACTGGTGATTTCGGAATTTAGAACTGGTCAAGGTATGGAAGGAATCTGACACCTCTTGAAGTGGAGGGAAAATTATTAGGGCGCCTTTTTGAGATGTACCCCTCTCTCAAGAAGGTCCTGGATTTGTTCAACACCTACCCAAATGGTATAAATTATAATTATCATTTAGTGGTGATTATTTTATATCATTAAAATTAATTGAATTACTTACTCATTAAATAGTTTTTGGGGTAATTTTAAAACCGGTAATTCAAATTCATAGACATTTGCACTATCAATTCTCATAAAGAATAGCATATGGATATAAATCTGATTTGATAAATTACTGCCTATTTAATAGTATCAAAAACATAAAAAAATATATGAAGTTTTAAAATAAAATTATGAATTAAATATCACTGATAAAATATCCACAAAATGACTTTTTTTTTTTTTTAATTTTAGTCATGATTAAAATACAATTATAAAATAGAAATTGAAAATCATGATTTTTCTTAAATGTATTTTATTCACATTATATCCATACCAAAAAAATATTTGTATCTTGTATATGCATATAACTCAGTGATAACATTTTCTTCAGAAACAAAAAATCTATTACTTTAAAATATTTAAAAATTGAATACCTGTTATCTTCATTTTTAAGTTTATTTATATTTTCAAAACATAATACGGGATTGATATTTTGTTCGAAGCGAATTTGAATTTGTAAAGTGTTATAAATAAAATAAGATTTAAACATATCGAAAATGACCTGTTAGTATAACCCAACACAGGATTTATTTTTGCCACCGTAGAAAGTCTTGACTAAGGAAAATTTTACGATTATAATATTACCATTTAATAATTCTTAGTTACTTATTTAAATCACGATCTATAACGAAAATAACGGATCGGAAGTTAATTATTTAATTTATAGATATAAAGCAATTAAGAAAAAGCATACACCAAGGTTTGACTTATGCAAAAATAAATACCATTGGTTTGTATAAAATTATTTTTATAATTTTTTGGTCATTAGGCCCAGTTAGTAAATTTATCACTGAGACCATTAATACAGATTTGATAAAAAAACAAAAATTAAATATATAATTTACTTTAATAGCGGTGAAGAAATTCACTAAAATACTAATTTATTTACAATATTAGTTAACTAACATTTAAGATTTTTGTGGTGTAATATAATAATATACAATACAACATTATGATTAAGGAATGGGTATATTTAATATTGCATTGCAGTTATTGTTTATGGCAAAATAAAAAATAAAAAAATCCGTATGCAGTAATATTATTACATAATAATTTAATCTAATAATGTCCGTTAAATAATTGATTATAATAGAAATATATATATTTTTAAATATTACTCATATATTTAAATGATATATTTTATGAAAGTTTTGATAAATAGAAAGATAAATTATTGTTTTAGTAAAAAAATGTTCGTTACTAAGTAATCGGATTTAGGCGCCAAAGCTTTCTTACCGGCTGTTCTGTCCCATAGTTTTTGGCGCCAAATATTTTACTTTTGATATCCGCGCTGTATAATTGGTAATTTAAATAATTTGACATTTATTTCATAATCACGATGAGTTTATATATTTAAATTCGAATATATGGATTTAATAGTTAAATTTAAATTCTATGTCTGCTTAGTTTAAATTGAAACAGTGTAATCTCAACATAATTTGAAACTAAAAACAAAGGTTAATTATATAAGACGATTATAAATTTTTATTATGATAAGAGAACCGTCCTCGAACTGAATACGGAACAATAAAATTAAATTAAAACATTTACAAAAGATTAATACATAACGGTTGAAATTGTCACTTTTTCGTCGTCTTTGATAAATTTTTATAATATTTAAACAGATATCTCTATAACAAGATAAAAGTTTGATAAAAAAAAAAAATTTATATAAAATTTTTATAGCAAATAGAACAGAGTTGTTTTTATAATCCAGTTACGCAATTCACAACTAACTCGGTAGTTGCACAATAGACATAATTATTTGCTGATGGCAATGCTATTTATATATTAAAAGTGCAACAGTAAACAAATTATTGTCCTCTTAATAACCCACATAATTCAAACGAATAAGTATTATTTAAAATATTTTAATGGACAATAAAAATGGAAATAAAATTATATTTTATTGTATTATTACCGCTTACGATAGTAATTGGAGCTGATTAATATTAATGTATTTCTTAGGGACCCCACAGCCGATTTCTATTATGTTTTATTTATATGTACATTATTTTTTTTTGTTTTGTTTAATAAATATGTATGATTAGTTATTATAAAAATAATAATGGGCATATATGAATAATAAATGAGGCCTAGCTAGCTAGCCGGTAGCCTAGAGTGACGTTATAGTAATTGTCGACTAATTGTTCGGACCCTAATGGAAATAAAAAAAAAAAAAAAAACTAAGTTGAAGTTGAGACTATTTATAGGGTAAGTAGGCTAAGTTTATTTTTGTCAAGGCGTTATGTAAGTTTATGGAAAAGTGGAACAGATTAGGACGAAGCCTGCTATTATTTGCATAACAGTCCTGGGGTCCGGGTAACTTTGACCGAGGGGGGGGGGGGGTTAGGGGAACATTTTTAAACGCCCCCCTTTCCTTCTTTTCTTATCACCATCTATTTTTATATTATCTTATTTTATACAGACTCGCTTTATTTTTATTCTTTTTTTTTTTTTTTTTTTGACCCCCTAACGACCCCTTTACTTATATAACTACCTGCTAAAGATAATTTCGTCGGATTAAGTCTTCTTCCTATTATAAAAAAAAATTGAATAAAAATAATGTTTTTTTTTTCGTTACACCGGCAACTAACACTAAAATAATTTAAGAAAATAAAAACTATTATGAACATATTTTAAAATGTATTATGAAAGAAATATGAAGTTTAAATTCAGAAAACTACACAGTGATTTGAATATTTTGAATTTCATAGCATGAATAAAATTATGAAAAGAAAATTACTTTGCAACATGCCATAATAATGAATTAAAAAAATAAAAAAAGGAATTAAACAATTTTATGCGTACCATTAATTATTAAATTTTATTTACAACCATCAAGATGTATTATTATTAACGATTAAAGATGTTTCTTTGATTTTAAATGATCGGTGTAACGCTTTAGTGAACTAAGCCTCAAACTGCATATTTTTAGAAAACTTAAAGTTGAATTTTGTGAAATATGGTTGTTTGCATTTTAAGTACAACAAATTTCACTTTGTCTTTTATGATATTTAAACATAATTAAGCATGATTAAAAACTTGTTTATTTAAATTGTTTAACGCTTAGTTCATTATGGTTTTATAGCGACCAAACGTATAATGAATTTTCCGATTGGTTCAGTTATTGCAAGATTTTTTAAAAAAAATATTTACTTATACATTTTATAGTGTTCTTATTTCACGATTATGATTTTTTATTTTATGTACAACTGGTAGATAAGGGATGAACTAAGAGTGGACATAACAAGAGATAAGAAGATATCATGACAGGTAGTTGTGGAGCGGGTAATGGGAGGCTAATAGTGCGAGGGGTTGCCCAGGGACCACGGCGTTGGAGTCACCTTCTAGTTCTTTGGCCGGCGGTCTTTCCCGCCTCCATGTCTTCGCCCGACCCAGCAAAAACTTATCAAGAAGAAACACCCCGAGGGTCTCTCGGAATAAAGAATTCTACATATTTTTGTCTTACAGCGAAGGATCGGTAAATAAAATAAATCACATTCTTATCTCATTCATTATACAAAAAAAAAAAAAAGTAGTTTTTATAGCATAAATCTACTCCTAAAGAAAAAGATGATGGAGAGAAAAATATCTCAATCTGATTATTCTGTCTGAAGTTTATTTTTATACACTAAATCATTTTATAAAACAGATATTTATTATTTTTAAATTAATAATAGAAATTTTAAAAAATAAAAACAGAAATACTTAAGTGATCATGAATTTATTGAAGTGAATATTTTTAAGATGAATTATGAGTATGTTTTCATATAAAGCAAATGATGATTTTGGTTGTTTTTGTTTTATATTAAAAGATACCGTATATAATTCAAATACACCTGTTTAGAGATATTTTCAATGTTGGGTTGTGACTTATGATTAATCGCACATTTAGAAAATAACTGCGCATTAATATTTGAAGATGAGTGTGTAAGAGAAGAACCAAAGGGAGTTTCCTAAGATTTCACAAGTTTCTTAGACACTTCCTAGTGATTCGAACGTCTTAAAGAATTTCAAATACACTCCGGACATGAGTTATGATCTAAATTTTACATATGATATGGTTGGAAATGATAAAAGTGCGAAAAGTGGCGGGAAAGAAGCGAAAGATGCAACTATATAGAGACGTGAACGGTGGGTTCGGACTTACCCTCTCTTCCTCGCGGATCATCTCTGCGATGCCGGGCTTGATTTCCATGTCTTCGGGCTGAGACTGCTGGACAGGGGGCGGTGGGGGCGGGGGCCCGAGCGGCAGGGGGACTACGCCCTGCTGGTTCTGGGACGGCGGAGGCTGAGGTGTCGGGGGCGAAGTGGTGACCAGCTCCAGGGCCCTCGTCTCCAGCGGCTCACTGTCCTCCGGGCTGCACGGCTCCGTCGAGTTCCTCCTCCTCTTCTTTCTTGAGAGGGACACGTCCTCCAACCCCTTGCCGAGGTCCTGCTCGCCGTTGACGTCCGCCAAACCGCGGATCTTTAAAGACTCGGCAACTTTCAAAAGCGGTCCTATCTGCTCTTGAGACACATTTATCTCACCTTTGTACATGAATTCCACAACCGCTTTCAACTCAGGCCACTTGATGTCTTTGAGGATGACGATCGGGTGCTGGCAGGGGTTGTCGAAAAAGAGGCTCTGGAAGTAGGGGCTGCATGCAGACAATACCATCTTGTGAGCCTTGACGGAGTGTCCCTCGCAGGCAAGGGTGACATCGACGAAACTCTCGCTCTGAAGAAGCTGGTCGAAGACATTGGTGAGGTTGCTTTGATAGTTGTTCCACCTGAGGCAGAACTGCTGAGGGGAGGGCGGAGCCCCTGATCCCCCTCCTGAACCGGGATGCATCGGGCCAGACAGACTGACTGCTGTGACGACGAACTTACGACTGTTAGACCGGCGAGGAGCCTGACCTTCCCGTTCGACGCCGCGGACTGGAGTGATCGCTTGGACACTCCCCCTTACCCCCACCACCGCCAATCCCCACCCTCGCCCTCCCCGCCCCCTCCCCCTCCTTTATTTATATAAAATGTACATGTAATATGGGGGTGTCAAATGAGAGCATTTCTAGTATGCATAATCTATGTTTTTAACATATTCTTATGTTTAATTCAAGAATAGAAACTTTTTATTTCCAAACAAAATAAAATATTTAAATTTAATGAAATTAAAAAACAAAACAACAAACACATCTAAGTATATGATGATACAAAAATTCACTAAATTTTATTCAAAATATTTTCAACCACTAAAGAAATAAACAAATAATATTATAAATTATAAAATTAAATAACTAAAGCAAAGAAAATTGATGAACACGCAGCAATTACAACTAATGCTTTAACAGGCATAGAAACCCACTTCATTAATAAATAATGATTTAAAACTCTAATAAATAAATAATAACACTAAAATACAAAGCCTCAAACCAAAATATCAACATTTTGCCGGGTCTCTATGTAATTCAAGAAAACAAGCTGATAATCTCATATCTACAGATTACTATTTCAAATTTCCGGTGAATATCTGCATAAAATCTTTCTACTTATTCCTTAGATTGTATATATTCTGAAAAAAAGAAATAAAAAAAATTCTCATTAAGACTATTAATAAAATTCTAAAGTTAGTACTTTGTCAAGACTTTTAACAGCGCAATAAAATTAAATAAACATATCGATAAATCAAATAAATATAAATGCGTGAATAAGAATTTGTGGTCATTTAATTATATTACAAAAAGAGTAAATTTATTTTACATTTTCAGAAACTTACGGCGCTGTTCAGAATATCTGGAAAATCCATTATTAATTAATGAATAATAGAGATAAAATATGATATAAAATTTTATTTGATAGATTTTTATTTTCATTATTATTATTTAGGATTTACTAATTTTCGGTAAGTAATGTATATTTTTATTACTTTTTTAAAGTATTTAAATGTAAATTTCCGGAAATATGGACATTTCTGAAAAAATAAAACTGCAATAATCCACATAAGGCAACTTCAAAAAGATTTTTCTATTCATAATTTTCATTCTTTTCGATACTTATTCTTTAATAATACGAATATTAATAAAAATGACTGTTGCTATATTAAAAAAAAAAAATCTTCATACAATATATTTTTAGCATTATATAATAGTCAATTTGCATCATTTTTTAAAACGAACCGACAAATAAAGAAGTTGGATCGTTTAACTAAAATTAAAACGACAAAATTTCATCTTATTATATAATTACTAAAATAAAAAATATTGTGTACTAATGTATTACTGCATGTTACCTGTGAGACTCAGTTCATAAAGGAAATAATAGCAGAAACCTTACAATAAATAAAACATTATTAATGAACTTTTACAAAACAATCGTAAATTATTGAGGAAAAATACTAATAACTTCTAAAAAAAATTGAAAAATGTTTCTAGTATTGTATGAAGCGCGTAGTACTTATAAGAAATTCAAATTTCTCATGTTTTGCAAGTAAAATATATACATATTTCGAATAAATTTATATTTAGAAAAAATATGTTTAAAAATACACCTTCTCCTTCAAGTTTTCCTTATGTAACGTGTAGGAAGATTTTTCCATTATCAAACATTTATATCCAAGTTATTCAAATATCAACTATATTAAAGAATAGAGTAACTTAATTCGCTTATGGTAACTATAGTAATTATTAACAAACATGTATAAGCCGGTAAAAATGAATGAGACGTAAGCCAACTAATGATAATGTAAAAGAAATATGTGTATAATAGAATTTTTATGGTGAATTCACCAGTCCTAACATTCTATGAGCAACTATCATAAATAAATGTTGATATAAAATTTTACTAAAGAAAACTAATATATAATATCTATTTGGTACACAAGCATGTGACTTTCTACACCATAAAGATCTACAGTTTTTTGGGGGAGGGATGATAAATTAAAAAAAAGCAAAAGTATTTACCCTTCTGAAATTCTCTCAGGTAATTTATTCTGTTAGCATTTGAAACTAGTTTATTTATTTGTTTTTTTGTAATCAGTTGATTTTTTTTAAAAAAAAACAACTACTTCAACTTTAAAGTTGATTTTTTTGTATTTATTTATTTCTATTGTTCATTTATATAGCGAGATCTGTTTTTCATTTTTTTCATTGTCAAATATGTTTATGTTTTTTTTCTTATATAGTATTATTGTGGCCAACTTTATTTGTATTAGTTCTCCCCATAATAATTTAATAATAATAATAACTTTAATGCTGCTCATATAATTGTTTTAGTTATTTTAATGCTTTTATTTCCAGTACTTTATTTCTTTTATTAAAAAAAAAAAAAAAAAAAAAAGAATAATCTTATTTCTCTATATTAATAACAAAAAAAATGTAATATTTTTTTCATGTTATTTTCTCTTTGCACTTCATGCATGTTAAATTTATGTTATAATCGATAAACCCTTACAAATACAACTTTCTTTGACACCGACATATATAACACTTCATATTCTCAGAAAAGTGGCATAATATTAATTAATACTAACATGATTTATATATGGATAATTAATAAAACTGTTCATTTGCTTAAAAATTATATTAAAAAAGTATCAGTTTCTGTGATGCGCTGTATAGAACTCAATTATTTGTGTAAAAATACCACTTTATTTTACATTCGGTTCCTATAATTTTTTCTGCTCCGACAATAGTTACATAATAGTTGGTTATTATTAACATAAAAATCGCTTAAATTTTTATTTATAAGGATCTAAAACACATTATAAATTGTATAATATATGCTGTGAAAGTATAGGATTTCATATTTTACTAAGGACGGAAGCTCAATGATAACATTAAAAGTGAATCAATCTTATCTACCTAGGCCTACCTAGGCACTAAGATTATAATAACATTAAATAAATATTCATAAAGAAACTTATATATATTATTATATATATATAATATATATTAAACTTATATATATATAACTTATATATATATTCATAAAGAAACTTTTATATATATATATATATTACTTATATATATAAAAGAAAACACAAAAATATGATTTTAAATAGTTCTTGACTTTTTGACTTGGCTTTTTTCTAGACAGTTGGAACAAACTGTTCTAGTACAAGATGATGGCTACAATGTTCATGCACCATCTACGCTGATCTAGAACTTCCCAGGCAGTTCATTTTAGACTAAATATAGGAAGAGATGGACATAGACATGTGTTACTGGGTAGTTACAAACTGATACTTTTTGTAACCTGTTTAATTATTTGTGGGGCACTGTTAATAGTTTGTATGGCATTTAAAATTATTATTAACGTTCAATAAAAATTGCTTAACCCATATAAGTGTTTCTATATAAATATTTTATCCTAAATCAATAAAGTTACGTAATTGTTTCTTCTATATTGGAACTTGTAATTCGATCAATCATTATCAGATGCCGTAAAACATTAGGTAACACCGAAAATACATTTCCTTGGCCTAGAAATAGCATAAATCGGTTACAACCGCAGCCGTTTCCTCATCTTATGTATTCATTCTGTAATTGCCCAAATGTTGGTACAACTAACATCCGGTATTGTCTGAATAATGAATAATTGCATTATGAATTGTAATTGAATTATCCGTTATACATATATATTTAATTACAATCCACAAGGCAATTATTCAGTCTTTTGACAATACCGGATAATCTTTTCCCCGTGCTGTACCACTTGGTGCATTATTTTTTGGAATGCAGTTCAATTTTCTTGTATTTAATTTGGAATTATAAAATCTTTTACAACCGCCATTATTTTTATTGAGAATACCATTAAATGATAGAATAAAGGTATTTAATGTAAGTGACTATATGGAATTTTTTTATGTTATCTTAAAATCCATACATTAAAACCATGTATATGTTTCTAAGATGGATTTTGAATGTATGGATACTATGTATGCATTTGAGAAAAAAAAAAAACATTTTTTGCATCAGTTTTACACTAAGCTCCATCTTACGTATGAATATAACATAAACTTTTTTTTTTTTAATATCTTGCATAAGCTCTTACATAATGTTTCTAATTCATTAATGGGCGTAATATAAACAAACAAAAAAATCATCATAATTATGTAATAGAATTGAACCAAATAGAAAACCATACTCGCAAAACTTGGGAGATCGTGAGGGAGGTGTCAGTGAAGAGGAAGGATTTGGCACCGTTTGGAAGCGACTCCGTGGTGTAATGGAGAGCATACCGCGCATGTCACGCGGAAGACCCGGGTTCGATTCCCGGCGGAGCCAAATCTTTTCTCCTCAAAAGTAAATTATTTAAAATATTTTATTTATGCATTTATATCTACCTATAATTGTTTCTAACTTTTTTTCTATTTTTTATAAATAACTACTTTTCTTTGTTTTCATAAAATTTATTTAATCTCATTTATCTTTTATCTTAATTCTATTTTATTCTTTGTTGTATTATATTTATTACTTTATTTATTATTATTTTAAATATTATTAATGTTTCTGATATTTTATTCTGTATTGTATCTTATACTATTCCTTTATTAACGTTCCCTAGTTCATTCTATGGATCAAGTATTAGCATTATATTAAACATTAGTATTTTAATTTTATTAGTACTTAATTTTTATAGCTATTATATTATTAACTATTACTTAATCATTGTTTGTATAAAGCCAATGCCCACCTATTAGTTTTTCCTAACTTTTAACCATTAAATATCTTTTTGTTTTATAAGAGCTTTCGAAATTATGTTTATTCTAATCTGAATGTATGGTAATTTTTGTTTTTGTTCTCTTGTATTATCTTCTTAATCCATCTTAAAATTTTTAATAATACTGCTAACTTTTTTTATGTACATTTATGCGTATAATATGCCTAATCGCATGGAAATCGAACTTTTTTTTTTCAAATAAACTCCTTTTGCGTATATATATATATATATATATATATATATATATATATATATATATATATATAGTATGGTAAAAAAATAAATAAAAATATCTTTTAAAAAACTACCATTTAAGTAATAGAATCGCGTAAACTATTAGAAATTAATTCATATTTTTTATCGTAAATATATTTCATATCTAAAGTTTTTATCCCTCTTCACAAAATATTCCTTTTTTAATTACTAAATTATTAATCCGTGACTCGATAACTCAACACTACTTTAAATCCCGTCTCTTTAATCACTTCCTATCCACCCATTTTCCCCAAAAAATGTTTATTTTTTGAAACATAAGTTTAAGGTATTTACGTGTTTACAAGACCTCTTTGAACACTGTTTGATGTATCTCATTTGCAATTGTTTGATGGTGGGTTTGTTTTACACAGACACTGAAGGAGCGCACCCTGGAAAACGCCACATACTTATATAGACATCGGTTTCGCGAAAAGCGGGTACGCTGATACAATTAACTGTTTCTGCTTGTAACTCGCAAACGACGGCGAAAATCGGAAAATTATATTGTACTACCAAAACTGTTCTTCTCCACAAACTGAAAAAAATGACACCTTCGAAAAAGCAACATTCAAAAAAGAATTTTTTTTTAGCTGAGAATTGCAGTTTTTTGCTTGCAACTGGCAAAGGAAGGGGTTAATCGAAAAAACATATTTGAACGAAAGTGTTCTCCTTAAAAACCTAAAAAAAAATAATAGCATTTAGAAACCTGTAAGACCAATTTGATTTTTTCGCAAATCGGTTTTGCGCTTATAACTCGCTATCGAAAGCGAAACGAGTGATTTGTATATTTTTCCGTAGTAGCGGTCAAGGAAAGCTTTAAAATGATGCCTCATTCATAAGATTGAACGAAATATTAAGGAAGTTATGGCGTACCGACAATAAAAAAGTTTGAGAAATATTATATGATGATATTTTGTTATTATTTATTTTTTTAAACATTGGACGTTTTCATTCTGTTTTTTTATAATTTTGAGACTTTAAAGCTCATCTGTTTTCCACATATTTATATATATTATCAAGAGATTTTTCCCGAAACAAAGAATCAAGTATTTTTTTATTTAACATCATGACCTTGTCAATCTACAGGCTAAATCGAATGCGCAGATAGCCCCAATGTTACACACCAATATTTCTATTGACTTAAGAAAACAGTAATTTGATGGGCAATCAAGCCAGGTAGAATTGTTGTTTTGGGTAAAACTTGATTTTGAAATGAATCCTATACCTAACAATCCGCTATTACATTGCTAATTGTTATTTGTCAAAGGTACCTAATATTGTTTCAATTGGGTTATTGAGTATTGTGATGGTCCATTCCGATATTTATTCAACTGTCGATCTTCCTCTGTATGATCCATTTGTTTGAGAATCAGATATTTGAAAATTAAAGATACGAAATTATTGTTATAAACAATAATTATGTGTCTTTGATAAAATAAAATGGATCTTTTTGATTTATTCGTTAAAACCTACCTTTAAATGTTTCAGCTATCATTTGGAATCCTCAATACTGGTGATTGTAAAAAAAAAAAAAAATAAATAAAAAAAAATCCTAAATAATATAAAAATATCGAAAGAGCAATACTTTATGCTAAACGGCACAAAAACGAGTTTCCTATCTCAATCTGTTGCAGAGATTTTTTTGTTTTTATTTTTAAAAACAATTTTTTCTGAAAAATGGCAGTTTTCTCTACTTTGGTTTAGGCTAGAAACGATGATATTTTCTTAATCAGCATTGAATTTTCTAAAATATGAGATAGGTCTAGGTATTAATTAAGTCTACTTTCAGTGGGCCTTATAACGCACAAAATACAAAAACATTTATTAAAACTTAATTATTTAATTGTTTCGAAAATTCCTCACTCCCCCTGGGGCACCATAGAAGCAGTCAAATTCCTAAAAAATGCGGAATTTAGTTAGATTTTTTTAGTGGTGTAACCCTTGATACAATTTTACTTCATCTTTTGAGTTTAAAAGAAGTTTTTCTGATGAAAAATACTTGATTGCTATCATGTACCTACTAGAAAAAAACTGCTTGATTGAATAAAAGTATTTATTATTTTATCTCTTGTACGTATGCATGAGGGGTAAAGAATTTGAAGGTGGGAAGCCCTCCCTCCCCCTCCCCCCCAAAAAAAAAAAATAAAAATAATCTTATTTGTAAAGAGTTAAGGGGAGGGGGGTAACCCAAATTCTTCCTGATTACCTAATGTTACATAAACGTACTTTTTTTTTAATACTTATAAACAATTTAGGATTATTTGGGCTGGGGATAGCCGACCGTGTTGGAGCGCGACCCGCTGTAGCCGAACGGTGGCGGTTCGAATCCGCACTGGGAGGGTTGACTTTTATTTCGTGGAGACCCCACGGAATAAATATCGACCCTCCCACCATGGTTAGAACAGGTTTGTTACAGCTCTAGAGTATACTCTACAAATATACAAATGTCATTTTTTTTTTTTTACACTGTCTGGGACACCCTATATATTTATAGGAATATTAATATTTACACTTGCTAAATAAGAATTTTACCTAGTCATAGCTTAAGTATTTTTTACGTTGGGTATTAAAACGTTAATGATTAATTTAATATTCTGAATGAAAATTGTATTTTTCAAGGGAAAGGGAAAATCTGATCGCAAGTTACTGAATCGGAAAAATATGCAAATCCTGTTCAGCTTTACCCTTTATTTCCCCCCAAAACGCATGTGCTCGGTGTAAATAGTATATCAGAATATTACAATCATGAATGAAACAGTATTTAAAAACAATCCTCTTACGCTATTTTAAAATTTTGTAACGCTTAAATCTTAACCGTCACCAATAGGGGGACAATATCCTATAAATAAGAATATTCTGCGCAACGATTTTCAATGAACTGAGCACAAAATACAGATATCATTAATTATTAATAAAATATTTAAATTTTAATCGATTGCGATTGACACACTTCTTACGTAAAACATTATATATAAGAAGACAAAGATCACGTTTAATCATAAGAAATATTTTAAAATGTTACGTTGTAAGGATGTTTATATTTATTTTATTATCTAGAATTTTTATTTTATTGCCATCATCTTTAAATTGCATAATGAGACATATCTTCATCGCAATTATCTGAGGACAGTGCGTATAAACGTTTCTATTCAGCTGATTCAATAAATTTTTATTCCTGATTAATAATTGATCAAATTATTTGAAATGTATACAGACATACTTACAGAAGGGAATCATAAAACTTGGGCTTACGAGTGGTATTTATTTTCTATTTTATTTTTATCTCATTTTTTTTTTTTTGGTTTCTTTTATTTTTCATATTTCTTACTATTATTATTTCATTACTTTTTTTTTCTTTTATTCTGTTACAACTTACTATGTAGTAATTTAACAAATTTCTAATTTATTTGTAAACACCTTCGAAATTCCCTCGGATAGGATATAAAACCGAGGTCCCGAGCCTGTACGATTACAGGTACTCGTAAAAGAACCCTATCCTAATTATACCTGGATAGGCAAAATTTAGGACTCCTACAGTAGCATCGTCCGATTAGCCTTAGTAGTATAAAGGGATGTTAAACAAACAATATCTGCAAAATTACAATATATGTAATATGCCTTATGAAGGCATGAAACATGCATTTTCAATAAATAAATCGTCTCTTTATGGGGTTACCATGGAGAGAAAAAAATACATACATATCTGACTTCATATTTCTGTATTTATATAAATACATGCATATTTTGAGACCAACAATGAGTTGACTTTATGAGGTTTTTTTTAATTTTTTTAACGCACGTAAAACGTCAAAAGAGAAAAAAAAAATTGATTTTTGACAGGAAAGTTTAAACCTAAATATTTTTCCAACAAATTATCCATCTAAATGCTCCCGAAATTAGGTTCATGCGTTTTAACTATGGGAATATGACATGATTGCAGAAAAACCCAGATCAGATTGCCTATCTGTCGTTGATATTACATTATTGAATGAACGAATGAATAATGCTTATATTTAAATATACACAAAAATTTATAACAAAAAACAATAATCTTCAAAGCGTAGACAATGGCAGTAAGCCGTCTGTCGAGTAGGCTAAAGTTTATTCATAATTCATAATTTATTTTTCGGTTAAATTCTGAATTAGAAAATATCAGTATTTTACAATTTTACTTAAGTAAGCGGAATATTTTTTTTCCAGTTTGCCCGTTCGGTATATTAAATACTTCTTCTAATGTTAATTTTTCCTTCCGCATGTATACCTTTCCAAACTCCTTCAAAACAGGACATAATCTCAAAAAGTGATGATGAAAAGTGAAGTACCTTCCGGCACGTTAAAGTTACACATGGCACATGAGAATACCCTGTCGCTCCTCCATGGTTGGTAATTTAGTCTCAGCAATTCGCCTCTTGCTATTACATATTACATTATTCTTGAGTCTGTGAAACAGGAACATATGGGAAAAAATTTGATTTAAACACAACACATGACATGATCTGGAAGAAATTTATGGACATTTTGGAAAACCCTGGAAACATTAGCAATATGTTCGTTCAAGTGAAGGTTCCTTAGATAATTACGAGGACGTGAAAATTGATTGTAACGTACAGGGGCGGATTTAGCACAAAAATTAGCACAAGGGGAGGGGGGAGGTCATAATCCCCCCCATAGTCTCATAATCACGTGGTTGACAGCACAGCGATTTATGATATTATTAACTTTTAAGAAGAAGCATTGCAATGTAAACAACCACAAGTGTTATGTATAAACTACTTAACTGCATTATTCCTTTTAAAAAATAATTGAAAAGTCAAAATATTTGGGGGATAATGACCACAGATCCGCCACTGATAAAGTATTATTTGCCTCAACACTAAAAACCACGTCACTGGCAGAAAGATGGGCGGAATTATTTGGAAACAATGGACTCTTTAATGGAAAGCTGATCGAGGACTTTTGTAATAATTCAGTAATTTTGTTTAAATTTTGTATTAAGCTTTTTTAACTGGTAATTGTTGTTGAAACGGTGATTTCCATATTATTTTAACTACATTTTTTTTATTGAAATGTAACAAAAATAAATATATGTATAATTTTTACTTCGATTATCGATTCTTTAGATAAAAAAATTGCTGACAATGCAAGTTCATAGGTCGTTAATTATCAATAGTTTTAATTAATTGGATTAAAGATAGTCGGCCTTGTTACAACATTGTAAATCGCTTGCTGGAGTCAACATTCCAAAAAAAATACTATACATTAGCCGTTTTTTTTTTCAATCCATCAACGTTTATAGTTATGAATGTACGTTATTTAATTTTGGAGATTTTTATTTTATTTTTTTTTTCTATCCTATTTCCAGGTTTATATTTTATTTAAAAATTATTACTTTTTTTTTATGTTCTTTTGTATATAGTTATTGAGCGAATGTGTCCTTACAGCTGTAATATTAATGCCCTTGATTGTGGCAGAATGTATTAAGTCTTTAATTCTTTCAACAACGTCATATCTGAGAATTGCGCTCTTTTCAGTTACGACTATTTTCTGATACCACATAAAAATTGAAATGAGTATTAGTGAGCTGAGAAATCTTGTTAAGAATTATTTTTAATGTGATCTTTTTGTAGGTACATATATGTATATCTAAAGCAAGCCTACTTAAATCTTACTTAATTAAAGTAAACACCGTTTATTTAATATCGCATAGAGCGTATTCAGTGCGTTATGGGCATAGGTGAGGATTGAAGTAATGAATAGATGTGTTTAAATTGTAGATTATTAATATTTTGAAACGATTATTGATCGATTATAACTCGCTAAATCGATTATAACTAAAGGGGGTAATCGATAAAATGTATATGACCGAAAATGTTCTCCTTGAAAAACCTGAAAAGATTGACACCATTTCGAAACTTCGACCATTTTGATTTTCTCGCAAAAACCGCGGTCTTGCGCTTATAACTAACTTGCTATCGAAGGTGAAATGAGTGATTTGTATATTTTCCCGGTGTAGTGGTAAGGAAAGCTTTAAAATGATGCCTCATTCATGATGATGTTAATGCTATTTTCTTTCACAAATATTTTATTTTTTTTTTTTCAAAAAATCTCCACATCACATCTTCAACTTTTACTTACCAACATCCTTTCTTTGACTAAAAATAAACATATTTTGAAAAAGGGGCACTTAAATGCTTTTAAAAAGGAAACACAACACTTATTTCCTCAAAGATAATTTTGTTTATTCTATTGGAAATTGGGTACCGTCATTATTAGGTACATTATACAGTGTTGTATTATGATATTGTAGAAAGTTTGCTACTAATTTGTAGAAAGAGTTTTTTTTTTTTTAACTTCATACAATATTACATAATTCCATCGCTTCTTATATTTAGTCCGAAAAAGAAAAATCCAGGAATGTCTAGATCATTCCAAAAAATGATTACCTACTAATACATGAATATAACGGTTCCAAAAAAGTGTAAAACTCTTCATTAATCGAAAAATATTTTGTCACTTGACTACTAAGTTGTAATGTATCATAAAGCATAAACAAATAACAGATTTTTTTAATAGGGTATGTTAGGTTATTGTTCTATTTGAAGAAGTATCATGTCTCACTGTTCTACTGTGACGTCACAGGTCAAAGCTTGTTTTTCATTGGCTAGCGATGTTATGCTTCGACCGTATATCTATTAACCGTGGATAATACCGGGAAATCTAGCAAATAAAATACAAACGACCTTTGAGGGTATCGGCAAAATATAACAATTAAATAAATACATACAAATGGAAAAAACATGTTTTATATCAAATTTATGAAATAAAGCGCATAAAAAAAAATATCCTACCTATTCAACTAAACCTCTTCAGTATAAAAATTCACTAAATATGATAATTTTCAAACATTAGCAAATCATTTTAGCACGAAAAACAGTACCGCCCATAATTTTATTTATTAATTTGTTTTTTGACTTGAATTTGAACTTGATTTTTTGATCTGAACTTGAGAGGTAAATTTTACTACATACCTTAAATTCGATCCTCATATAACGTATAAATATGTAAAAGGAAACAATGTATTGTTAGCTTTGCATATAATTACGAAAACCAATTGTGAAATGCAATGTTTTCAACGAAAGGATATCATTGACACATTTGACCCTTCTGCATTATAAATATCTTATTTATACAAAATAAATTGAGATCAATTAGTTTTAAAACTATTTTATCTTTCACAACAACAATGAGAAATATGCAATAGGATATGGTTTACTGAATTAATTATTCTTTAGGACTACTTTTTTTTTTTACTGTTAATTGCTGTAAATTTTGTTAATATTTATAGTGATGTTATTGTTTACAATAATTTATTTCAAATAGTCATGTTGCAAAAATACTGTAGTATTAGATCTTAGTTTAAGATTATTCTGGACAACTAGGGTCAGGCAAATATTCTGTAATACGATTGAATTCCCCGATTTCATCCGGCTCTTATCGGGCCTTGTTGGACTTCGATTCAAACGGTCGATTTCTTAAAAAACCAATGTAAAGCGAGATCATAACGATTTTTATAATAATAAAGAATATACCCAGTGAGTGGCTGAAGTTATGCAATTTTAATGTGGACAAGTTTTCGCACCGGGTATGAAAGAACCACTGAGCGAAATTTGGAGAATTCAGGACAAACAGTATGGATTTCTACAGAGAAAAAACAAAGAAACCGAATTCCATATTTATTTCTATAGATTATCTTTATACACAGTGATATATCATTTGCTGATGATAAGTTATTTAATCTGCTTTTTTTTTTTTTTTTTTTTTTACGCGTTTAATGTAAACATGCGGATATGTAAAAACTTTACATTGAAAAGAGTCAAATAAAGTTACTCACCTTTACTAAAATTCGGGATTTTCATTGTATTTTTAAAAAGATATGATTTTATGTGATATTTCGGTTAAGAACTTGTTGATAGCAGTCGCAACATTCAGGAAGTGCAGCTTTGTTAGCTTACAACAATGAAGGCTCTTTTCCCTTAAAGATGTCCATAAAGTGTTATTGTTACCCGGTGATATTTTTATTCATATTCTAACGTGAAACAAAATACAAACCATATGGTTTAGAATAGTTCTAGACTTGTTCTTGAAACTAGTTGGAACAAACTCTCATAGTACATAATTGTGACTACGATGTTCGAGTGCCATCTAAGCTGTCCCAGAACCTTCCAGGACCGTCCTCTTATGATTAAATATAAGGAACGATGGACTGGAGAGTTAGCTTGTTCTGAGGCTCAAGTCATATGGTTATTTCTGTTACAAAGTGATAATTTTTGTACCCTGTTTAAATATGTAATTGTATTCTCATAATTTGTGTGGCATCGAAATTGGCATTTTCTTTCAATAAACATTGTTTAACCAGCATCAGTGTTACAATATGATCGAAAAGAGTTCTAGATTTTTTTTGGAATAGTTACAAACTGTCCTAGTACCTGTTTTTGACTCTCCGAAGATTCTTCTAGACTGTTCTAATTCAGACTAAATATAAGGACCGATGGACTGGAGAGTTAGGCTTGCTCTGATGATCGAATAATATGGTTACCTTCGTGTTACATTGTCGTTACAAGTTGATACTTTTTGTAACCTTGTTAATTATTTGAGTTCATTATTTTTGTCTAATAAAGATTATATAAACACATATTTAAGTGTTACAATATCAACCGGTTGAACTAAGCATTTTCATCCCAAGTAAGATCAAAAAACATAATCATGTTAGGAGGTGTGTTAACATATATATATAATATATATATATATATGTATGTGTGTGTGTGTGTATATATATACTCACATGATAGATTTCCCTTATCTTCATTCCTCAGATAGGCAGAAGAGATGCGCCGCCAATGTCAAGGATGACGGAGCTGACCTAGAGCCGGCAATTGGGCAATGACCTCAACAACTCAACACTCAGCCTCTTCAATATTGCGTAACCTCTGCCGGCGAATAGTTTGAATTGTTGCCCTTCATTGTTGACTATCGAGTATATCAAAAAAAAATTTTAACTATCGATAGTACTATCGAAAACATTGTTTTTTAAAGGATTTAGTGATAGCTTCTGCCTCTAAGCACCAACGTGCTATATAATTCCTGGAAATGTAACAGTGTAATTTTATTTATGTTTCTAACAAAAAATTCTTATCTACTCTATAAAAAAATATATATATAATATCTTCATGTAAAAAATATAAGACTGAAAAATTGAATGGTTTGCTCATACATGCCTTCCAACTTGATGGAATAATATACTGGGTGTCCCAGAACTAGTGTAAAAAAAAATTGGGTAATACTGGCAGTAAAACGAGGTAGAATGGCGCAGAAACTAGTTTCCTATCTCAATCTGTTGAGGAGATAGAATTTTTTTGTTTTTATTTTTAAAATCTTCCTTTTTTTTAAAAATGGCAGTTTTCTCTACTTTGATTTAGCGTAGAAACAAAAACGATGATATTTTCTTAATCGGCATTAAATTTCCTAAAAGATGAGTTAGGTTTGGTTATTTTAAATCCACTTTCAGTGGGACTTTGAACGCGCTAAACACAAAACATTTATTAAAACTTAAATTTTTAATAGTTTTTGAATATTCCTCACTCCCCACTGGAGCACCCTAGAAGTTGTCCAATTCCCTAAAAACTGCGGAATTTAGTTAGCTTTTTAGTGGTGTAACCCATGATACAATGCACTTCACCTTTTAGTGTAAAAGAAGATTTTCTGATGAAAAACACGCTAAAGATGTCACTGCTGGGGCAATGAAGAAGCACGCAAGAGCCTGCTCAAAAGTCAATCAAAGTCATGGATGCCGAACATCTCATGAGTTAGAGTTAGTTTTACGTTTTAAGACGAGAAAGAACAATGTATGAATTCTAAATAATATAAAAAGGGTAATAATAATCTAAAATTAAAAAAAAACTGCTTAGTTTAAATTTTAAAAAATACGTCCTTTAAAATTAATTAAACTCTTTTCTTCTACTAAAATTTGAAAAATCCTACATAAAAACGTTGAAGATAAAAAATAATATTATTAATGTAGAACCATACTAAAATGGATTATTGCAGTGCGTGTTCAAAATGTCATATATGTAGGTCCAGTCATATCATGTCTTAGTTGAATTAAAAAAATGTTTCATAATATATTAAATAGTTTGTTATCAGGGATAAAAGCAATATGTAGCAAAAGGTAACCGCAGTTGTTATATGTAGTACATACATATGTTGAAGATATACAACGTACCTTCCCCCTCTCATCAAAAAAAGTTAGAACAGTTTATTTATTTTATTTTATTCAGCTTGACAATTAATGTAGAATGTATAATATCAGATGAATGATTTAAAACGAAAAAAACAAATACAAAATGCTCCTTCCTTCGCTAAACGAATATCCTCATTGCTAGTCTAGGCTTCAAACCTAATTACCTATAACGTTACTTTGTTTATTTTGTATGTTATTGTAGTTTGTATATTATTGAACTTTAAAATGTTTAGATATGTAGTAATTAGTTATCGTTAGATAATTAATTTATAATTTTTTAAACTATTTAATTAGAAGATAAAAGTTTCGATCACGGCCGGGAATCGAACCCAGGTCCTCTGCATCTACGTCGCAGCGCTCTTACCACTGAGCTAACCGTGAGTCCGTTCCGATCGTGATCGAATCTTGTTCAGCCCCCGGTACTTCGCTACAATGTGGCGAGACCTGGAGGGAGGGATCACAGAAGAGAAAGATTCGATCACGAGCGGAACGGACTCACGGTTAGCTCAGTGGTAAGAGGGCTGCGACGTAGATGCAGAAGACCTGGGTTCGATTCCCGGCCGTGATCGAAACTTTTATCTTCTAATTAAATAGTTTATAAAATGTTTAGACTTTGAAATGGATATGGCTGAAGGTTTCTGGCTTCCCCATTTTATTATCTCAGTTTTATTTTGGTCTCTTTTCAATTATAATCTTTTAGTTCGGTTATTATTTGAATAAATATTGTAAAAGTTTTAAATTTTTATTTAAATAACAATTACACAATGGCTATACTATATAAAATAATTCATTTTTTTTTTTTATTCCTTAATTATAGCTATTTAAATTTTTTATTTCTTACTCTTGAATAAATTAAATTTGTGCCTTTCTTTTTTAATATGTATGCTGGAGAAAAAAAAATCTAATTTATTGATTTATATCAAGCAAATAATAATATTAGACACATTTTTTGGGGTTCACAGCAAATTAAAATATTTTATCATAAATTATATTAAAAATGACAGTACTTATAAGTCAATGTAAAAAAAAAAAAAAAAAAAGATGCTTTTACAAACTTAAACCTTGAAACTTTTTTGAATTATGATTATTATTACGCAAACAGGTATTTGAGCTTTAATAATTTAAACGATATCGTTTATATTAAAATATATATGAAAATTTCCATCAGATTTCGTTACATTCTTCAGTTAATAATAGTCATTAATAAACCAAAGTTTTTATAATAACAAAATAATTTTGATATAAAGAGAGTTGAGAAGTAGTAGAGAATCTTTACCAAGCTTTAATATTTTCTTCATAACGGTCAGTTTTAGGACTGTAATTCTCAGCCAATCAGAAGCAAGGAAACATTCCATAATCAAATCAGCTTCCTTACCACTTAGCGACAAACAAAATATTAGAATCTGCTCCTACTATGACATGCAGACTTATTATTCTATCTTATATTATAAACGTGATTTATATACATGATTTGTATAAATCTTTAACTTCTTATGGAACTTAACATAAAAATGATTAATATAAAAGAAAATAAATTAAATATTTAACGTCACTAACTTAAAAAAAAAGGTAAATTTTTGATAATAATGGCGATTCAGACTAATAATATTAAATATGAAATAAAAATTATTCATAATTTATGGTGAATAATATGTAAAATTTTTTTTTAGAAAAATTCTAATTATCACTTATAATACATATCTCCGATAGACAATTTAGGTAACACAAGTAGAAATTTTATATATAATTATATAAATTTTGGTTTTTTTATATACGGAACGATTTATGCGTATACAAAAATAAATAAATAAAACTTTTAAAAGTTAAAAACAGGTTCCATCCAGTATAAATTTAAAAATAAAAATTATAAGTAAATGTATGAATAATATTAGGCATAAATAAGGTTATGGGTATTTATCAATCAATTATAATATAGGAATAATTTATGGCTACCTTTTTAAGTCTCACCAAGGTAGAAATCACAGCAAAGGCTGGGCTGGTTCTATAAAAAAGTGTTCTCTATTTTAACCCAGTATATTTAAAAAACAAACGCTCCCTGATTTAATCATTAATTAAATACTAAAACTGAACACAACCACTATGAAAAATGACACCAGAACAGATAAAACACTTTTTACTAACTAAAATATATGAGGAACACTTCGGAACCGAACCGTACTAGAGACTGAATAAGTTGAGAAGGTGTGATATTAAGAGACAGTGCTTACTAGATAATTGTATTTTTGAGAGCTGTAATTTGATTGGAGAAGGTTTCGCGCTCTCCAGTCCCCCCTCCACATCCTGGGACATTCTAAAATCCTCAAATGCAGATAATATTCAATTTCATCTTCACTTTACAGAATCGGTTAGGAGTATCGCTTCGCGTTCTTCTTTGGTAAGTAGTCTCAGTTTGTTGATAATTAAAATAGAAATATGTACATTCAGATTTGGGGATTAAATTAATCTGAAGTGATTCAGTCTAATTATTATTTATTCTAAAAGTAAATTAATTTTTGTATTAAATATATAATATTCCATAAAGGCTTTTACTCTACTCAGTTCTCAAAGGTGTGATCTATTTGAAACGGCTAATTACCACCGGTGGCCCGCATCAGACACTATTGTTGTGTACATATTAGGTAGGATTTTATTGTTTATTTTATTACTTTTGGATATTTATTTTATTATTGTTGGATTTTCAATACTGCATGATGCACTTGAATACTCGTAGTTCCCGTCCAATAGAGCGAAAAACAGTAATCTCAGCCGCCAATGGGCGAGGAGCATCATTTAAAGTGCTAGCGTAAACGTGTTAAACTATAAATCAAATTTAGACATCCTGCAACACGGACCTAAAGTAAAAATTCCAAAAGCAAACAAAACTGAACTAATTTAGAAATGTACTGGATCAGAGAGGTGCTCTGTAGCGACCAACCATTTCAGTGCCAAAAAACTTTCGCAACTTGTAAGTAACTGATTTTTACTGTTCTGTTTGGTTAACGGTTTCCATAATTTTCAATAGGACATAATTTTCAAACGAGGCTTCGAATTCTGTATTCAATGTTTTTAAATAAATGTTCCGTTCTTGTGATACCCATCCTAAGTTGATAATAGTATAATAAAAAAAATATTTTAGCCGATCTATATATATTCTATTTTATCTAGGATGGTTAACATAATCCGATAAATAAATAAAAAAAATTACATGTTAGTTTTTTTGAAAAACCGTGAAAGTTTTAAACTTACATTCATCATTTATTATTGAGGGGTTCAGAAGTTAAGCGATTCAATATTTTTTTTTTCATTGGTTTAGTGAATATATATAAAACTGGATACATATATTTTGTTTAAAATTGAGAAATAAGAGGTATAAAAGTTATTACTATTGCCCTGTGCCAACGCGCCTGTAAAAAGAATTCGTAGAAAACTCTAAATTTAATTTTGAATTATAGACAAGACAGCAATAAACGACCTCGGATAAAAATATTTAGTTGTTTGCTTCTTTTAAAAGTAAGTGAAATTAATAAAAATAGTTTGAACAGAACTTTTGTGCCTTTAGAGTTCTTTTTAAATATAGCTATCAGAAAAAATGAAATTGATGACAGCAATGACAGCATATTGCACCTAAACAAGGTTGTTTTTTTTTAGTTTTAACGCATGAATCTGTATTATTAATTATAAGTAAATAAGTTATTATTTCCCGAATGACAACCCTTATTTTTATTCCTTAAACGTCATATTTCATTAAAAATGAACAAATTATTATTATTTTTTCTTGTTTCATAATATTATTCGTTCGGTTTGTCATATCATCAAATTTCTTTTAAAAAAGTTGTTTTATTATTTCATAATGTAAATTGTGAGGTTATGAATCTTATTGTCCATTATGAATTCATCTAAAATGTTTCAAAACCTAATTTTTTTAACTTATTATTAAATTTACAATAAAATCTACTATTACCTTATAATTTTCTATTGAAGATGAAGATCGTATATATGTGAGTGTTATGGTAGGGTTCTTGAATTGCAGTCAATAATAAACAACTATATTATGGCGACGTTTCGAGGCAGTCCCGAACTTGCCGTTGTATATTAGAGTAAGTTAGTTGTGAATTAGTTAGTTTCTATATATCTAGGTGGTTTACATAGCAATATAATATATATCAAACATGTTTTCTTGACGGTTCTTGACGGAGTGACGTAAAACTGTCGATAGCTACTATCGAAAATTGTTTTTAGAGAGGTAAAGTGATGGCCTCCGATTCATTCAAAGGGGAAAAAATAAAATATTATTTATCGATTATAGTTTAATTTTTTTTTACATCAAATGCTTATGTACTCTATAAAAAATATATACATTAACTTCACTTAAAAAAATATTAACTCAAATTAAGTGACCAGAGTCATCCTCACACCGTGCTAATTGTATTCCGAAGGTAGGCCGCGCTGTTGACTCTTAATTAGATGATTAAAAAATTATGAAAGAAAACTCATTGGTAAGGTAAAGACGTATCAATTGTAGGGGTGGGGGCAAAATAGTGCCAAGCAACATTTTTAACAAAAATAACCTGTAGCTGCAGTCTGCTGTATATTACATAGGACTATATGTCTATGTGCCTAATATACAGCAGACTGCAGCTACAGTTTATTTTTGTTAAAAATGTTACTTGGCACTATTTTGCCCCGACCCCTTCAATTTTTCTATGCTAAAATCATGAGGCACTTGATTAAAAAATCGAATGTTTTGCTCGTATATGTCTTCCAACTTGACGGAGTAGTATTCAAACAAAACAACTGATTGCCTGCCATTGACTTGAAAATGATTCAGTTAATGACAGGGAAACAACATTGCAGTTTTTATTACAAAATATTTTCAACCCTTCTTACTCTACTACCTGAGAATCTTGTTTTTGAAGTAAGCATTTTTCAAGGCAATCTTTTTCCAGGCAAATGTTGGAAAAACGTACTTTTTTCTTCAGGGGGATTATTCCGCCACATTCAAAACAACTTCCTTTGGCAAATTCAAGGATCCTCTAAATTCCGATTCGTTGAAATTAACAAAATTTGTTACAATCTGTTATGGAACCCATCCTCTATTTACGGAAATGTTTATCTAGTCCCATTATAAAAATGAAAAGAAAATATTATAAATATTTATACCTGTTAGCTCAGGACATAAAATAAAATAAATAATTTTTTATCTTTTAAAGGTTCCCGATTTCTCGAGGATATTAGAATACATTACGAAATCGTGTTGGTACAGACAGTTTTGTAGTATATAAAGTAGAGGTTTAAGGCGGAAAAAATAAAAAAAAACCCTTGAACCTTCACAACCAATACTCTAGGGCGTATTGGACACACTAGAGTAACCCACGGTTATCTTATGGCGCGTGAGCCTCCACCTGACTGCCAGACTTGCGGGTGTCCACTTACAGTTAAACACATTTTAACGGACTGCTTATGACATGTACAGGGACCTCCTAGAAATACCTATTGACATACAGACAAACTATTTGAATTTCTGAAACTGTCAAAACTATATAATAAAATATAACTATTGATAATTGATATAATAAAAGTCTATATAACTATTGATATAACTATATAATTGTTGAATAACTATTGATAATACTATATAACTATTGATAATTTAACAAAAATTAAATAAAATATAACAAAAATTGATTGTAGGCGAAGATGACCCAATTGGTTGCTGCCTACATACAAAAAAAAAAAAAAAAAAAAAATAAAAAAAAAAAAAAAAAAAAATAAAATAAAATAAAAGGATCTTCGGTACAGAATACATAATGTGTAAGGCAGTACTTCTAGATCAGCTGTCTAGCAAGGATGTGATTTGACCGTGGCCACGCTCAATATATGACCTCAAGGAACCGAAAACTTAATTAAAATATTAATTTTATAGCCATTTATTTATTTAATTTTAGAGATTCTCTCTATATGAATACGACCTCTATAAGTGAGATATAGGAATTCGACTTATAGTTAATATTTATAACACATAGACAGGATGTGATACTCATACAATTATGTTTAAACTCATTGAGAATGATAACATTTCATTCCTGTTTATCAAAAGACTCGGAAATAATTCCTTAGTGAGAGTTATCCACCGAAAGGGAGACATCGGTAAAGAGGGTGGTTGGTGATGTTGCGGGGGCAGGTCAACAGGTTGTAGCAGCCACCGTTACCGTATTGTCTCCACCCATCTCTCTTAATCTTCTTGTCTCTTCCCTTTTTATATCTCATGAGTCTTTACATAATTTATATATATGAAAAAAAATGCCTCGGATATATCACATAATGAATGATTGTAATTTTTTGCATGATAATAAATCACATAAACAGAATAAAAAACATTAAATTAATCAACGACTGTACGAGGTATATAGACTACATCTGCCGCATACTTAGAAACACAAGGTGGTATGAAAGATTGACAGTAATACACATATTTAATTTTATACTTTTTAAAAGAGAAGGCTTAAAAGGAACTTGCTATACCGGCAAATATATCCACCGCTTTGGTAAATGAGGAAAAGGTCTGGACTAAGGTCACTTTTTTTCTCTCCAGGAAGGATTTCTTAAAACCAACTGAAATATTTTTATATTTTTTTCTTGTATTTTTCTTTATTGTTATTTACAAATTATCTATTTTTTTTAAATTGATTTGTTATTTTTAACTTCCTTCTAGATTAGATTTTATCAGTTTCCGATTCAAATCTAATCATTCTTATTCTCAATCTAAATCCTAAATTTATTTATCACCAGTTCTATTAATTGAAAAAACCTTCCACCTCAGGGCTTTTTACATCTTAAAATCAATAAATGTAATCCAAATAATATAGATATAAACAAAGGCGTTGATGTCTGATAGGTTTTACGCCTTCATATTAAAACAACCAAACAAGCCTTAGCTTCTCCTAATGTAATAAGAGTGTTGAAATTTTGCAAGAACAATAGAGTTGTGTTGGGATGTATATGTACCTTTGGGGGACTCAATCAACCATAGTTTCAAACTGGCGATCGAAAAACCTTAATTTTTTTTCAGTTCTATAGTATGCAAAGCCCAAATGGACATTACGATTACACTGAAACTACAAAATATGTTTTCCCCTTCTAAGGGTCAGTCCATTTGAAATGGTCCAAAAAAAAATTACTTGGTTGCTTGACCAATTTAGAAAAACAAATTTACCACCAATTACGTATGGAATCAGTAGTTTAAAACAAGTTTCAAAAAAATTTTAGGATCAACCGTTTAAAAATAGCAGCCATCTTTGATTCACCGTGCAGGCCGATTTTTGTAAGCTCTTACGGAAAACTCATTTTGGTAAGTTTTATTTTTCTCACAGTCTGCTCTATTTTTTGTTTTATTTTTTTTATTTGAATATTTTGAAGTCTAATACTTGAAAAATGCTATTAAAAACAATTGCTTTAATTTCTCAAACGACCGTTTTTGAGGGTAAGTTTTGGGTGTATACCCAATCAAAGCTGGGTATGTACATAAATGGTATACATCAATGGGTATGTCAATTGGGTATGTACATCAAAGCTGACTTTTGGCATGATGATAAACCTAACTAAGCAGCTTTCATTAAAAGGATTCCTAACCCTGATATTCGTTACCTGCTATTTTTAAAAGGTTGACCCTAACAATTTTTTGAAATTTTGTTTTGAACTACTGATTCCAATGGTCGTAAAAATATATTTTTCTAAAATGGTCGAGCAGCCACCTTTGGATCACTTGGTATGATTGACTTTATTCCCTGAAAATTTGTTAGAAATGAAATTAAGACAAAGATAAAAGCTTATTTTCGAATAACTCCGAGTATAAAAATTTGCCTTCTTTAAGATTGAAGATCACTGGATTTTCAAAAAGAAAAGAGAATTATCGAAATCAGATCGTACCTTAAAGTGCCTTTTAATGATTGGTCTTTTTTTCTAAGACAATTCATACTAAGTCGGCCGGTTCTTGTTGTTTTGAGTTTTAGGGCAAAACACTGCTGATGTTTATCATTGCCCTAATAGCTGGAAAAGTCAGTATATTCATTCTCGTGATGATTTTAGTAGGAAGGGGAAAATAAAGATTTAAAAAATAAGAGTAAATAGATAAGAGTAAGTAAGTAAAATAAGATTATGGTGAAAAAAAAATCTTTATATTTATCTAGATAAAATATATCATTAGTTTTAAAGCAACAACTATCTTACAGATAGTATTGGACCTTTTATAGATTTTTAAAATTAGATGGAAGCGTCCTATTTTTTTGATAAATTTAATCGTATTGTTGATGTGTAGCTCGTTATCACCTATGGCCTCAGAGAGCTGACGAGGTACACCACATCTTTCCATCTCTCTCCTGTAGCGGGGGCACTTCTCGAGGATATGGCTTACCGTGAGGGTTACTCTGCAGAGTTGGCACTGAGGTGGATCACCCCTTGCCATAAGGTAGCCATGGGTCAGTTGGCAATGTCCAATTCTTAGGTGTGTGACAACTACCTCTTCCCTTCTGCACTGTCTGGAGGATGAGTTCCAGCAATAGACGTCGGCCGGTTCTTCTAATATGTCAATACTAAAAATTATATTTATTATAATATTTTATTTTATTCTTACTTATTACAGAAAGAAATATCTATGAAGTTAATATAGCCTCATTTTATTGGTAATTTTAACAATATTGGTCAATGGTGAGAAATCTACATGACCTTGTCGAATCTACCACAAGATCATGTAGACTTAATAGGTATTAGATGAAATGATTTATGTGTTTAATTCCAAATAATTGGTCGCGTAAGGAGATTCTCTTCAGTTTCCTCAAACCTGCACTAATGAAAAATTTCCATCTTCTTTGGCTTCTTTCATTTTTTACTATCACTATATATGAAATATGTACGCGATCGTGAAAAATGTCGATTTACGGTTTTCAAGGGAAAGACATTTTTTTGGTCCCCTTGGTCCAAGAAGCCAAGACCCACGAAATGGTCTGTGTGTTTGTGTGAACAGACTAGCTCTAGAAACTATGAACTGTTAGAACCTTAAAGTGGGTATTTGGTGTATATATAGGCCCGCGACGTGACAGCAAGAATGTGATTGTAGGATACTTTTATCAAAGAATGTGGAATGTATAATGACGCAGTAGCGGCACGAGCAAGAAACAGAATATAAGCATCCACTCATCACTTTTTGACCGGATCTCCTGCCAAGTGGAAATATAAAATCTGAACTCCTACTTGAACCGCCTTTAATAACATTAATTGTTATGGTTAACTGTCTCTTATTATGCCTAAAAATAAGAAATGGCTGATTATGAAAAAAATTGAGTTAATATATACTGGAGAAAGAGGTTTTTCTCTTTTTTCCAATGAAACTTGGAATAAATATGACCACATTGAGGTCTCTAGCTTCTGCTCACAGACATTTATTTATTTTTCTGAGCGAACGTAAAAAAATTATTTTACTTTGGTGGAAGGGGTAGTTGCAATAGCGATTCTCATTTATCTAATAAATTAAATTAGCCGGAAATACAAACCGATATCAAGCAAGATGGTTATGGGTAAATTGACTTGACCAGACAAAACGCGATCCTCCTACGAGAGGACAACGGTACAAGCACATCCATCCAAAGCCATCTCAACTGCTCAAAGGTGGCGCTCAAAGCTGCCGAATTACTTTTAAAGTAAGCCGGCTTACTTGTTTATCACGTTAAGTCCCGCTCAAAAGTGTGCCCGGGCTAACAAATTGCTTATCTGAAGAGTTTATCAAGGACTCGGCGTCGGCAGATCGCAATTAACTTTTCAAAAGGAAATACCTACCGGCTCTTCTAACTAACTTCCCACAACTAAGTTTAATTCCATCTTAGCGGAAAGTACCAATCCCCAAGGAAACCGCACAATTAACAGCTTTAACCTAACCGACTGGATTGCAGGGAAAGCGTTATTCGATTAGTGGAAACGCGGTGGAAAATCGCTAATAGGGAAGGAAATTCCCTCCCCTCCGAAAGAAAATAGATAGCGTTTTAGTCTACTTAGGGAGCTTGATTTATTTAGGATTCAGTTGTGCATCTATGATTCAATAAATCTTAGGAAATTCAGGATTATTTAATTTTATGAACTCTCTTAAAAAAAAAAAACTTAATAATAATTTTATTTACTATTAAAAAAAAAGATGAGATAAATTCAAAAACACCTCAAAGTAGAGTAGCTGATGAGATAAGCATACTAACTTAGATTTATGTTTGGCATCCGGAAAAGGATCGAAAAACAACTTATATGAATGATTATTTTAATTATTTTTCTTATTATTATTATTTCTTATTATTAGCCTCTGATTTTCTTATCGGACATGTAAATCTTTTCTTAGTCTATCTTAAATTAAATCGTAAACCGATTCAGCGGCATCATGCATTCATTGATAGCCAAGTGTGTGCAGAAGTCTTGATATAAACATGGTGTTGCTATTGCATAGTATGCGAATCAACCTCAACATTTTTTTTTCCTCACTAACAACAATGTTAAGGAAATAGATCAAGGAAATTCCCACCCCCTTTAAGAAAATATATGTATAGCGCTTCAGTCTATTGAAGGATCATGATTTATTTAGGATAAGATGTATTCCGATGTTTCAATAAATCTCAGGAAATCTAGGATTATCTCATTTTATGTATACTCTTAAAAAAAAAACTAAATAATGAATTATTCTACTATTTAAGAAAGCAAATAATGTGAGGTACAGCGATATTTATTCACTCGCACATCAGTTATAAGATTCTTAAAGTAAACATACTTTTTAAGAAAAATTTAACAATTTATTTATGTATATTTATTATTTATTTATTTTTATTATTTTTTCTCTTTTTCTCCCTAATGTGTATTATAAACACCTAATTAATAATATAGATAAATATATTTAAATTATAATGTACATTAAATATTTAATTATATTTCATTTATAATACAGATAATGTTATTATTTGAAAGTATTGAAACAATTCGAGAAAAGAAACAAGTAATGGGGAAATTAATATCAAAAAGTATCTAAACAGGACGTGGGTCTCAATAAAAAAATATAAACAGATAAATAATGTCATTAATGACCTCATGGGTTTGTGCCTTGTAAACCACAATTAACAAATAAAATTTTTATACTCCAAGTCTATTTTAAACAGAGTAACTGATGAGAAAAGCAAACTAACTTTGGCTTGCCTTTGGCTTTGGGAAAATATAAATCATTTTGATAAAGGCGTATAGGAAAGGAACGAAATACAATCTTCTGTGAATAATTATTATTATTAGGTAAAAATTTGTAACCATATTTCATTACAATTTACTTATGTTAAACACCGATTGTCCTATCGGACTTGTGAGGAAATGTTTTCTTAGGATTAAAATAAATCGTAAACAGACAGAGCGGCTGCTTAGTCTGTTTACGACTATTAGCGTTCAAGCTTTAATAGAGATAGATTAAGGGCGCTCAGAATATACACATCGTATTGCTATTACATAATAACCAAATTGTCTTTTATTTACTACTAAAAATGTGGGCAAAATATATAACTATAAATTGAGATTAAATAAACATATTCATTTTAATAGTTCCCAAAATGGCATCCTCCATTCTGAAATTGCTTACAGCCTATAAGGGTGCGATGCATCATACTAAATAGTAATACCTGTAATTAATAATTACCTAATTTTTACTAAGCATATTCTGAATGTCAGTCAAAATATTTTTTTTCCTCATTTCTTCAGTCAAATTATCCATAAACTATGGTTTGTTCAATTTTGACAGTAATTCCAAAGTTTAAAAACAAAAAATTATTTTTACAGTCCAAAAGTTGTTTTGGACACTACAACATTACATATTCGACGACTTATAGCTCGATTAAAGTACAGTCAGGAAGCCTGTTTATACCCACCGCATGTATAACGAGTTTTGAGTTTCCTTGTCATCGGATCAACAATCGGTACAGAACAGCTGTTCCTTTGTCCCGGAAGGCTACACACGATAACAATAGATGTCACCCGCTGTAAGCAGGGGGAGTCTGTGCAAGGGTTATCATTTTTTTTTTTTTTTTTTTTTTTTGGAGTCTCGCAATTTGGATTGTCAGGGCAACAACAAAAAAGTGATTTGATTATAGTTTACAGTTTGTCAGAGCAATATGCACTTCAAAAGGGCAGAACTAACTATGGACAAGATCAAAAGAAACAAACATTAGCCTATTTCATGGTCCCTTCTCTATGGGTATATTAATAATAATTATCATGTACTAATTACTATAAAAAATATTAATGTATATCCATGTTATGCTTGTAAGAAATTTTTAAATCTCAAAAAAAAAACAACTTCAAAACAAAAAAGAAAAACATTATTCCAGATCGTCAGAATATGCAATTTCAAAGTAAAACATAGCCAGTTTTGAATAAAAAAACAGAAAGAATTGAAACTATAGCCAGTTTTTATTTTTTTTAATTTTGATTTGATTACATTTCATAGGGATTAGTAGCGATTCTTGATTAATAGGTTATTAAATTCTAAATTTCGACCTTTTAGGGATAAGAACAGATTTTTCATGTTACTATTTATTATTTAATAAGTAGAGAATGTAAAATAAATGTTATCATTACGAGTTTTCTTTCATTTCTTTTCTTCTGAGATCTCTATAACGCGTAACATGTCGGGGCAGATTCAGCAATAAATATCATTACTGATTATTTTTTTGCATCAGGAAGTAGTCCGATGTCAACAACCAAGTAATTGCCTTGGTTATGCGGTCCCTCGGATAGGATGTTTGATGGAGGTCACGAGCCTGTACGATGTCAGGTACTCGTTAAATATCCCTATCCTAATTGTACTCGTACCTGAATAGGCAAAATTTATGACTCCCACTTTAGCATCCCCGATTAGCCTTAGTGCCATAAAGTGAAGTTAAACAAACAAGTCAAGTAGTAGGCATGTAAATGCACCATTCTTTAAACATGGGCCATTTTATGTCAAATCAACACAAAAATGTATCATTTTGAACTCACCATCGCAGATTTTCTTGAAATTTATTGCATGTGTGCTACTTGTATCGACTAGAAAATTTGTGAAATGTTACTAAGATAAGTCCATCCGTTTTTGAATTACAGACCTGCAAAGCCCTCAAAATTAGGTCAAAAAACAAAAAAATCGTGACTAAATATAACTGTAGACGTTTTCCAATGTTGACCAGGACTATGAGATTGGTGTCGTTTAACAGCTCATTTCATGCCATTCCATATGATATAAAACACTGTATAGTTTGGTACTGAAAAAATTTCCTTAAAACCAATTTTTTTTATTTTTTTAAAAGATTGTCAGTATTATATCTAATTATACAGCAAAATAAAAAAATCGGATGAAAATTGTTTCATTACTAAAAAAATTGAAAACTAGCTATAATTTTAATTAATCCAATCCAATCGTGGCTGACCACCAATTATATTTTCTACCAATTATACTACCAGTAGGTATCAGTGAAGAGGAAGGATTTGCTCTGCCTTGAGCCGAGCTCTGTGGTGTAGCGGTTAGCATCCTCGCATGTAACGCAGGAGACCCAGGTTCGACTCCCGGCGGAGCCAAATCTTTTCTCTTCAAAAAAAAAAATAATAAAAAAAATAAATAAATAAATTATTTAGTTATAATTTTCCATAAATCTTGCATTTTATTCAAAATAATTGCTAAATGATGGCAATCTTTACATTTCCATTAGGAAAATCATCAAACAAATGGTAACAAGGGTTCAACTAATAAGCCGAGAGATAATTAACTACGTTAGATTTTTATAACGACAAAGTGAAGAAAGCTAAAGTTTGATGAATTTAAAAATTAAATAAATGTTAATTAAGTAATTAAGAAAACACTTAGTTGAATTATCTTGATGTATAGGCATGTTGAAGCGATTACATGTCCGTTGGTTGAGTTAAATTCGGAGACTTTGTCACTTCCTTTTTTTCACGGACTTCTGAATCCATCGAAACCTTTTTTTTACTTCCACTTACCTATATATGAAATGTTTAGATACTTTTTGATATTAATTTCCCCATTACTTGTTTATTTTCTCGAATTGTTTCAATACTTTCAAATAATAACATTATCTGTATTATAAATGAAATATAATTAAATATTTAATTTACATTATGATTTAAATATATTTATCTATATTATTAATTAGGTGTTTATAATACACATTAGGGAGAAAAAGAGAAAAAATAATAAAAATAAATAAATAAATAATAAATAATAAATATACATAAATAAATTGTTAAATTTTTCTTAAAAAGGATGTTTACTTTTAGAATCTTATAACTGATGTGCGAGTGAATAAATATCGCTATACCTCACATTATTTGCTTTCTTAAATAGTAGAATAATTCATTATTTAGTTTTTTTTTAAGAGTATACATAAAATGAGATAATCCTAGATTTCCTAAGATTTATTGAAACATCGGAATACATTTTATCCTAAATAAATCATGATCCTTCAATAGACTGAAGCGCTATACATATATTTTCTTAAAGGGGGGTGGGAATTTCCTTGATCTATTTCCTTAACATTGTTGTTAGTGAGGAAAATAAAATTTTGAGGTTGATTCGCATACTATGCAATAGCAACACCATGTTTATATCAAGACTTCTGCACACACTTGGCTATCAATGAATGCACGGTGCCGCTGAATCGGTTTACGATTTAATTTAAGATAGACTAAGAAAAGATTTACATGTCCGATAAGAAAATCAGAGGCTAATAATAAGAAATAATAATAAGAAGTAAAATAATCATTCATATAAGTTGTTTTTCGATCCTTTTCCGGATGCCAAACATAAATCTAAGTTAGTATGCTTATCTCATCAGCTACTCTACTTTGACTACTTTGAGGTGTTTTTGAATTTATCTCATCTTTTTTTACTTTCACTTACCTATACATGAAATATATAGTAAGTGGAAGTATTGCGATCGTGAAAAATTTCGACTTCCGGTTTTCAACGGAAATACACGTTTTGGGGTCCCCTGAGTCGAAATGACCAAGTCCCGCGAAATGGTTTGTGTGTGTTTGTGTGAACAGACTAGCTCAAAAACTATAAACTGTGCGATCCTGAAATTGGGTATTTAGTGTAAGTATATGCCCGCGATGTGACAGCATAAATTTCCTCAAAATTACTTAAAGGGAGGGGGTAATTTACTTTTTTTTTTTTTTTTTTTTTTTTTTTTTTTTTTTTTTTTTTTGGCCTTAAGATTTGTTGACAAATCCTATTTCGCGGGTAATTTACTTAATAACTTTTACTTAATAACTTTTTAGGTTTTTTTTTCGATTTTCTCAAAAACGGCTCTAACGATTTTGATTAAACTGAGTATTTGATCTATGTATATGCCCGAGATATGACTGTAAAAATTTCATCAAAATTGATTAACCGGAGGGGGGACTTTACTTAATAAATTTTGTAACATTTTCACGTGTTTTTTTTATTTACTCAAAAAAGACTTTAACGATTTTGATCAAACTGGGTATTTGATGTATGCATAAGCCAAAGATGTGATAGCCAACATTCACCAAAATTGACCAACCGGAGGGGGGGCTTTACTTAATAAATTTTGTATCATTTTCACGTGTTTTTTTTATTTACTCAAAAACGGCTTTAAAGATTTTGATCAAACTGGGTATTTGACGTATGTATATGCCAAAGATGTGATAGCCAACATTTCACCAAAATTGACCAACCGGAGGGGGGACTTTACTTAATAAATTTTGTATCATTTTCACGTGGTTTTTTATTTTATTCAAAAACGGCTTTAACTATTTTGATCAAACTGCGTATTTGATGTATTTATATGCCAAAGATGTCATTTCATCAATTGGTCTGACGAAGGGGACCACAAAACGCATTAATTTCTAATCTAAGTAAGTTGGTAAGTGTGTGTTGCGCGCACGCACCAGATTTTTACTAATATTTTTGGTACGCGTGGCATTGTTGCGTTCCTGTAATAGAGAATGCTTGGTCAAAGAGAATTCTAAAAAAAAAGTTCTCATTTAAAATGATCTTCCAAACTCTACGTTACTGAAGCTTGCCATAATTTTAGCAATTATTTTGAATAAAATTCCAGATTCATGTAGTTTTATCGCCAATTTTAATTTTTTTTATTAATGAAGCAATTTTCATTACACTTTTATATTTTGTTGCATAATTAGATATAATACTGGCCATCATTTAAAAAAATATGCCCTGTTTGAGAAAATTCAAATAAAAATTTTAAATTTGGTTTTAAGGAAATTTCTCTAGTACGAACCTATACATTGTTTTATATCATATGAAAATGCATGGAATGTGCTGGTAAACGAAAACAATCTCATAGTCCTAGTCAAATTTGGAAAATATCTACATCAATTTTTAATCATGATTTTTCTGTTTCTGGGCCTAAATTTGAGGGCTTTGCAGGTCCATAATTCGAAAACGGTTGGACATGTCTTAGTAATGACATTCATATTTTTTCTAGCAGAGACAAGTAGGGCACGTGTACCAAATTTCAAGAAAATATGAGATGGTTCAAGCCTGTGTTGAATTGACAATACAAAAAAAAAAAAAATTAAATTGCTAAAATATCTAGGAGAGAATATTTGCCCCGCCCTTGTTGACGAGTAAGCTAGTTGGTAATAGAGAGTAAAAACTAATGCAAATATCCATTCATAAATTTTCCGGAAGAAAGAAAATACATGGCATTTATATATGAAGTGAAAGAGGGGAAAGGATCCAGCATTTTCCGGACGATTTTCAAATAGTACACATGTTAGGCCCGGACATGTAGAGATAATGGGGTGTTGGACTATTAGCAGGGGCAATGGTACACATCTTCTTTAATAGCAAGCGCCATTTTCATTAAGAGATAACAGAGCATAAAGTTGGCATATGCCTCGATACTACACGGGCGCCCTCTATAATCGCAGTTGTGCGCCGCTATGTTCCCTCGGCTATTGACAATACCGGCAGATTGTGTTACACCTTCATTAGCTGATATTGTTATTTACCTCAACTTGATATAGCTCTACCCTACATCGCACGATATACATATCGTCTTCATTCTCCAAGATCAATTACACATACATGTCTTGCCCGTTCCATATCATTGGTATATCGAATGTTGACTGAATGCAACATGCATAGAAACAATACCGTGATATGATGATATTCAGAAATTAAGTATACATAAATTAAGGATTTTCATATATGAGTGGACTGTTTCTTGATCAAGAAACAATACGTCATGCTCTACCGACAGTTTTTCCCCTTAATAAATTAAGAACAATGGATTTGTAGAGGCTGGGTGTGCCCTAATAAGTGGTCACGTGAAGATCTAAGGCTGTTGAACGGATTGCACAGAAGAAGTGCCTTATTCTCAGAAGGGCTAAGTTTAACATTACTTATTTCATATGGCTAATTAGCGCATAAATAATTGTTAGTAAAAAAAAAAGTGGTGTCCACATTGACCACATAATACAGTCACAACAAAAAGGATCAACCTGTAATTTTTTTTTTTTTTCATTTGGCGCATTAGGCCTATTGTGACCTTTGGTCACGCAGTGTAGTCTTCTTACAGACATTTGTGTTGCTTGCGGGAGCACAGACAGCCTGGAGGGGGTAGCCCAAACCTCACGTTGCTGCAAGCCATGGTCACCATTGTGCAGCGCAGACTGCCTATAGCTCCATTACCTAGCCGATTGGGGCCAATTTGGCAGTTTCCTTCCCACCGATGGCGTCAGCTCTCTCGGGTTCAAGGACAGTGACAAACTGGTCTAGATCCAACGATAATGACAGCCCAGAGTCAGCAGGCCCCGAGGACCTATATTTCTTTCTCTGAAGCATACCGTCCTAGTACAAAACCTCCGGGCGGTTACTGATATCCTGGAAAACCACACCACGATTTTCGATGGGACACACGGGGAAGGTACATCACTCCTACTTCCGGACGGTGTGAGTCGCCTCCAGTAGGCTGATGGGTCTCACATACACGGGGGTGGGGGTAGGCGTTCATTGGCGGGTGGTCACCCATCGAAGTACTAAACACGCTCGACGTTGCTTAAGTACCTAGTGCAAGCGCCTTTGTCCCGGCCCCTAAACCTGTAATATTATAACCCAATAATTGCGAATGGGAGGACATATATATACTAACCAGTGATATATATATATATTTATTATTGCATCCATCAAATAACCAAAATTATCCAAGGCCCAAATCTTCTAAATTAGGCCTCTGGTTGATTTTATATTGAATGATCTAATTGAACAGCACCGGTTGAATGTATGTCAAACCTTTGAGTAAACATAAAACAATCTATCTGCGAAAAGTAAATATTAGAAGAACATATGAAAAAAAAAGCTATAATTTGTGGATTGAAGAAATGTAAAGGTCATTATTATTCCATATTATGACTTTGTGTTTATTTTTGTTTCATTACATTTTTTTTCATTAAAAGTACTGAACAATTGAACCTTCAAAGAATTTAATCATATTTCTCGTAGGAAAATTGGAAGATAAAAACAGGCGTGGGTTCCTGTTCCAAAATCATACATTCTTTTTTTTTTTATTTAAATTTGAAGAGAAGAGAATTACTACCAGAAATATTTTTAACATTAAGAATTGTTGAACAAATAAAAACACGCATAAATAACTTCTTACGCTGTGACATTTAATTTGGTTTTTTTTTTTTTTTTAGATTTAATTAAACATTAATGCCCAATTACGTACAGCTGAACTACGTTTATAAGACATTTATCCTCAATGTAAATCAATGTAATATTAGATGTTTTGTAATATTATTATGAAATTTGAAAAAATACAATAACAGGAGATCATTCGGCTGATTTCTATTTAAGCGAGGTCGTTCGAATTTTTGGACTGAAGAGTGAAATATAAATCCGACGTTGCTGTGGAATATTGAGCGTAGAAAACTCACAATGCATTATACCTAAATTTTTTTAAATAAAATTTACTTGGCTTTATACTTTTTATAAACTATGAGCTATTTTTTTTTCTTTTTTTTTCATCACCACAAACTAAAATACAGAACATCAAATGTAAACTCAACAATTCTCATAATCAATTGTTTCATACCTACCATAATTAATGCATATTATTGCTAACTCTTGCATGAGAAGATGGCGTTGCAAACTGCAAATCGAATCCCCCCGTTCATGAATTAACAAAACAGAGATTAGATCTGAGCGGAGGTAAGTTTGAGACGCATTAAGAAGGCTGTTGAGGGGGGGGGGGAGAGGAGGTAGATGCTATCCTTTGTAAATAACAAGATAAGCTTGGAATGTCACTGTTCTGCCTTTGAAGCACATTCTCTTCTTCCTCTGTTTGCTCTTTAGAGAAACATTATTACAAATCCATTAATGTCTGTAAACTGCCTTTTCATTCAACTCAACTCCTTCATGAACTTTATATACATTTTTTAGCTATTCAATTGTGTTTCAGGCGCACACAAAAATTTTTTATTAGCAGCTGATTGATTATTTGTTTAACGTCCCTTTATGCTAGTAAGGCTAATCGGACGATGCTACAGTGGGGACCTCCATTTTACGTCCTATCCGGGGGACGGCATAGCTAAAGATTTTTCACTACCTTTAAAAATTCCTAGGGCCACCACGGGACGAGAACCCTCGACCTTTAGTATTGTAGGATGCCATGCTAACCACTACACAATAGGTGACGCCGTTGTGTGATTGTTCGATCGATTTGGAATGGTATAAGTATTTCATATCAATTTTGCTGTGTTTTACTTAAAAACTAGTTTAACTTAAAACAGAATAAGACTAGTTTAACTTTGTTCACAAATCATCTAACGATTTTCACCTTAAACGTCTGTAGAAGACCGCTTCCAGACAGCGATAAAATGATTCCTGAATTTACGCAATCTGATAAAGCAGGCAGCGGATGTAAAGTGAAAAGAAGAATGTAACAGTGGCTATACTTCAAAATTGTTCTTTTTTTTTTACTTTCACTTACCTATATATAAAATATATAGTAAGGGAAAGATAACCAAGTCCCGCGAAATGGTCTGTGTGTGTGTGTGTGTGTGTGTGTGTGTGTGTGTGTGTGTGTGTGTGTGTGTGTGTGTGAGTGTGTCTGTGTGTGAACAGACTAGCTCAAAAACCATAAACCGTGCGAACCTGAAATTGGGTATTTAGTTTATGTCTATGCCCGCGATGTGAGCAAAATTGGTCAAAGGGAGGGGGTACTTTATTTAATAACTGTTTACGTTTTTTTCGAGTTTCTAAAAAACGGCTCAAACAATTTTGATTAAATTTAGTATTTGATATGCCCTAGATACTACTAGATTAATATGCCCGAGATATGACTGTAAAAATTTCATCAAAATTGATAAACCGGAGGAGGGACTTTAATTTGCAGTTTATTTCATAACTTTTTTTTCAATTTATACCTTTATTTCGATTATCTCTAAAACGGCCTTAATGATTTTGATCAAATTCGCCATGTTTAATGAAAATAAGGTGTTCTTTAATATCAGGTAAGCTTTATCGTTATTAAAATGTTCTGAGGGGGCTTATATGGGGTAGGGGCCTTTTTTTGTTTTACTGTAAAGTACCCTTGTTTTTGTTTATATGGAGAAATCAACGATATCTCGTTACGCCTAAAAATAAGAAATAGCTCAATATGAAATATGAAAAAAATGAAGTAAACATATAAAGGAGAAATAAAGAAAATTATTTCTTCAACTCAGAAAATACGTTGAGCCCATGCATGCGGTGTACGTCTTTAATGACAGACCATTGTTCATAATTAAAGCCGTTCTGTTCATTTAATGGAAATTATTTGTTTCATAGTAACTAAATGAAATTTTTAACAAGTACATAGAGAAATATAAAATCAGTCGACTTGGAGTAGGTATTATGCTTGCATTGCCGAATTATCTCAAGTAAAAACTTTTATTTAATAATAAAAGAAATAAGTGTTTGTTATACAGCAAATGAAAACAAAAATAAGAAATGAGTGTGAAAAAATATGTAAGTGAGAGAGAAGTGGCATTAACACAACGCATTAATTTCTAATCTAAGTTCGTAAGTGAAAGTTGTGAGTTGCGCCCACGCACCAGATTTTTTTTTTTAGTATTTTACCACATGAGCGATATATGAAGTGGGAGATTTATTCAAGGTTATCATTTTACAATTTCAAAGAAGAATTTTACCCGGCGTGCCAACACGTTTTTTCCCAATAACTTGTTGGAGTTTAAATACTTCAAAATTAAAAAAAAAAAATAATTATATAATAATGAAAAAAATAGGAAAACCTTACTATCAACTCTCTTCCAATTATTACGACTGCAGGTGACAAATGTATTTAGATTTTAGATTTAGATCATATATTCATATCCAATATTTTCAGTTTACTTTGGAAAAAATAAGTGGCCTACTTTCTGGTTCCAGTATGATTTTTCTGAAATTTTAAGCTGAAATTATGGTGTATAATCGTAAAATTTGTACAAAATTGGCGTTTTCCCACACCCATTTTTGGTGTTGAAAACCGATCCTCTGTGACACCTCAAGAAATGAATTCGGTAACTCTTCCTAACCCTACAGTAGTATATGGGGGTTCAATCTAGATGTGTAACAAACCTATTCTAACCATGGTGGGAAGGCCGAGATTTATTCCGTTGGTCTACAAAAATAAAAGTCAACCCGTCTAAGGCGGGTTTGAAACGCCTTTCGACTACCGAATACTAAAACCGGTTACACTCGGCTATACCGGACAGATTTTGATTATCTGTCTGGGTATTGATAGTACATTCACTAAATAGCTTCTGCCTTGAAGTAGTCAGGAGAGTAACAATTGCTATTCGCTGTTTCTCTCACCTTCTCCTAGGGTATCTTCAAAGGTATCTTCATATTCACCATATTCACCCTGTACTTGCATATGCTGTGAGAGTTGGATCCAAACCTAACTTTTAGAAAGATACCTACTCAGACTAGAAGGAAGAATCAACGAAGCGTTATTAAGAGAATTCTAAGAACAAACCAGCTGTTTCATCAATAAGATGAAACCAGCGCAAAATTACGCGTGGCTATTTTCGTTCAAAGTTTTTTTAAAATTCATTATGCGTCATCAATGCGGTTTTGACACCTACAAATGTCACAGAGGCATAAAATAAGATTTATTTTCAATGCGTCTTCTACATATGAGTGAAAATAGTCATGGCAACATTGGTAAGCGTAAAAAAAGGTTATACGCTAGTAAAGTTAGGAAAGAAGAAAGGTAATATGCTATTTTATCAACAAAGATAAGTTAGAAAAAAAGTAAATGAAAAAGTTAAGTTTATTTCGAAATTACGTAGATTGGTATAGCAGAATACTGTAATGTAACCTAATTATTCGCTTAATCGTAGTTAGATTCAATGTATTGTTTATAAGATTAAATAAGACTGAAAGTGTAACATCTTGGAATTACTTACCCTTCCAACTGGGTTATAAGGTCAACAATGGAAATGCTAATGAAAAAAAAGTTTATAGAACTTGAAAATGTTAATACTTTCATGTTTTTTTTTCTTTTTTGTTTTTTTTTCAAAATGCTTGATTTATAATTAGAGAAGCTAGCAAACAAAGAAGATGTAAAATTGTGTATTGTATTGTATTTCCAGCCATAATTATTTGCCCTGCATAGCTAATCTGTAGGAACCTCATTTCTTTTTTACAAACGCCCAGTATGAATAATATATAAAGCAATTTTTATTATCTGGAAAATACTGCCTTGGAGTTGTTTACCGCAGAGGAGTGGGGGGATATGGAGATATGGTAATCTTTTTGGCATAAATGTTTACTTATTAGTCTCCGGCTGGGGGAAAAAACCCAGTCTACAGAATACTCTCCTTTATTTTAAAGGGCTATTATTTAAATATTTTTAATGTATGGATAATATATATTAAATAAAATTTTAACTATTCACTTCGAATTTTACTTAATTAAATTTTTTTCATCTTAACTTAGCTATACTCTCATATACATAAAAAAAAATTAAAGATGGATAAAAGATAAATTTCATTTCCTGATCAATGGTGTTTTTTTTTTTTTCTGAGTTTCATTTCATTAAATAAAAAATTATTTTCTAAGCCATTAGTCGTTAGCTTAGAAATAATAAAATTCCTAGCAATTTCTGTTGTGTATTACCCATCAACATTAGATTGTATATTGCTTTATTTACTTTTGCGTATAATGGAAAATCTTGAAATAAAGAAATATAAAAACACATAAACGAAGATAGTTGCTGCAATAAATTTCATTGAATCAGCTTTCCTAAAAATCAAGAAAAGATTTTAAGATTAAGAGATAAAAAAACGTTTGATAATAACAGTACGCCTAACAAATCCTTAATTAATATTTTTTGTCATTGTGTGGTGTGTCTGAGGTACTGGACTAATAACTACGGACCCGAAATCGGACTCCCACAATTACAGGAAACAGTTACATCACACCGGACACTCATATGCCTTCAACAAGCTCAGCGATTTAAATTTTTTTTTGGATCTATTTTTAACTAACTGTTTTTAGTCTTTTATTGTAGATTTTGATTTTTTTACTTTCACTTACCTATATATGTAATATATAGTAAGTGGAAGTATTGCGATCGTGAAAAATTTCGACTTCCGGTTTTGAACGGAAATACACGTTTTGGGGTCCCCTGAGTCGAAATGACCAAGTCCCGCGAAATGGTCTGTGTGTGTGTGTGTCTGTGTGTGTGTGTGTGTGTATGTGAACAGACTAGCTCAAGAACTATAAACCGTGGGAACCTGAAATTGGGTATTTAGTGTAGGTATATGCCCGCGATGTGACGGCAAAAATTTCATCAAAATTGCTCAAAGGGAGGGGGTACTTTATTTAATAACTTTTTAGGTTTTTTTCGATTTTCTCAAAAACGGCTCTAACGATTTTGATTAAACTGAGTATTTCATCTACTTATATGCCCTAGATATGACTGTGAAAATTTCATCAAAAATGATTAACCGGAGGGGGGACTTTACTTAATAAATTTTGTAACATTTTCACGTGTTTTTTTGATTTTCTCAAAAACGGCTCTAACGATTTTGATTAAACTTAGTATTTGATCTACTTATATGCCCGAGATATGTCTGTAAAAATTTCATCAAAATTGATCAACCGCAGGGGGCACTTTACTTAATAAATTTTGTATCATTTTTACGTGCTTTTTTTATTTACTCCAAAACGGCTTTCACGATTGTGACCAAACTGGGTATTTGATGTATGTATATGCCAAATATGTGATGGCCATCATTTCATCAAAATTGATCAACCGAAGGGGGGACTTTACTTAATAAATTTTGTATCATTTTCACGGGGTTTTTTATTTACTCAAAAACGGCTTTAACGATTAATAAAAATAAGATATGAATGTAGAAAAATGTGTGATTTTGGGAAATGATATCTAACAAAACACGTCAATTTCTTATCTAAGTAAGTTGGTAAGTGAAAGTTGTGTGTTGCGCGCACGCTCCAGATTTTTTTATATTCCTTACATTATTCAAGCTCCTACGAACCCATAATGTCTCGCAAATGGTTAGTGCACAGTGCTTATAAGTCAGTGTTCATGAGATATTGAATTTCCCCATACTTCGTTTGTATCGTTGTGCGTGCACATATATATGTAATTATGAATATATTACATATTATTCTGATAGCAAAACCATGACAACGAATACAGAGAGATATTGCTAATTGAGTTATCCTTATTGATATTGGTATCTATAACTTAAATTGGTATTTCTTCCTCAATACTTCTGAATGATTATTATGAAAAATTCTGAAAAACTTCACAATCTGATTTTTTTTAAGATGAGTATGCTGAATTAGAAAAAAATCGATAATTTAGAAAAAATATTGGAAAAGTTAAAAGATAGGAAGGTGATTTTATGGTGACGTAATTATAACCTTAGAGCATTCAATATGTTTGCTGCTAAAATACCTATCGCAAAAAATAGTGGGATTATATTGGATTTTTAATTGAGTAGTTTAAGGTTGTGGAACATAATATCAAAGAGCAATTTTGCATTGAAGATCAAAATTGACCATAATTTTAATGAAATTAACGCCACTAATACAGGGTGGAGCAGAGGAAACGCATGTTCTTCACTATTGAATAACTGAGACCCGGTTTGATAAAAATAATTAAAACAAGCAATGAGCAATAGATTTTTTAAATGCAGTTTTGAAATATACATTAATTAGGTTCGAACAATAATGCTTGGAGATGACGTCCTCCTTGCTGTATACAAATATGGATCTTCTCCTGAATGACACTCACGACTCTCACAAACATTTCATTCGGCACGGCTTCAATTTCCTGAAGAATGGAATTCTTCTGGTCGTCGATTGTGCGAGGCTTGCTAATGTAGACTCTTGATTTTAAATATCCCCACAAAAAGAAGTCGCATATCGACAAATCGGGTGAGCGAGGAGGCCAGTGAACATCTCCATATTTCGAAATCACATGTCCTGGGAACATTTGTCCAACCACTTCCATAGATGCTCTCGCCGTGTGAGCTGTGGCACCGTCCTGCTGAAACCATATTTCTTTCATGTTCACTTGAGGCCTTTCAAGTTCTGGACGAAGAAAGTTGTTTAGCATTTCAACGTTGCCCGCTGATGTCACTGTAGCTAATATAAGAAATAGGTCCAGGGTTCAAAACTGCATTAAAAAATCTATCGCTCAATGCTTGTTTTTATTATTTTTATCATACCGGGTCCCAGTCATTCAATAGTGAAAAAATGCTTTCCCTCTGCACTACTCTGTATTTTTCATTTTAGGTACCATTTCAGGATTTTATTTTTTTAAAGCCGAAAAATCTAAAAACAATATGATTGATAAAATTTTCAAATGTTTTTTGGGTGGAAGGGTATATTAACCATTTGTACTGGGCACCGTTTCGGACGTTACCTACCGGCAACTCGACGCAAATTATTTACGAAAACGTACACCCTGAAAACGTAATATTATACAGCACCCCTAACTAAAATACGTCCTGCAGTATTGGATGGTATTGACACCAATATTCGCAGGAGTATCAAAGCCATAATTGGGCTCCCAGCCAACACCTCGACAGCGATGTTCTACGCACCAAGGAGGTATAGAGGACTGGGATTGATCCGTTGCCAATGGGAGGCTCCTTTGCAGCATTGGTCCATTGCTCAGCGGCTGTCAAATGTGCCGGATGCCCTGTTCCAGTCTATATTTAATTACCAAGAAGAGCTGGCGGAATGCGCCGAGAGACTGGGTGTTGATCAGGGCTACCGAAGTGCGAGAGCTCTACGTCAGTCGCTGCGTGAAAATGCTTTTGAAGAATGGGCCAATTATAAATGGCAGGGAATTGGAGTTCGACATTTTAAAGAGACCCCGAAGGCTAACAGATACATCTACGACAAGCAGGTTCTTTCGGGGTCAGAATGGTCGAACTCCTTAAAACTCAACATTAATTATGCCCCTCTGCGAGGAGTCCCAGGAGCCAGCGGACAACCGAGAGAAGTTGGGTCCCTCTGTCTTAAATGCGGCAGAGAGTCTGAAACACCAGCCCACGTGCTGGGAAAATGCCCCAACAACTCCCTCCTCATAACTCGCCGGCACCATAGGGTTAAGCATGAACTTATAAGACTCCTTAAAGAGAGGAACTTCGCCTGCTTTGACGAGGTCTATTGCATTGACACAGATGGATCCACGAGGTATGCAGACATTGTCGCATTCCCTAAGACCGGGAATAAAGCACTGGTGGTGGATCCGACAATTAGATTTGAAAACAATGACCTTGACCAGGCGGGTGAGGTGGAAAGGGAAAAGAGAGAGATCTACAAAAAGTGCATCCCTTTCCTTAAAGAGAAGTTCCGCGAGACCTTTGGAGAGAGAGAGTTCTCCGTGACAGGCCTCTGGTTCGGATCTCGCGGAACGATCCCAAAAAGAACAAGGAGTTTTTTAGAAGACCTAGGTGTCGAGATGAGAGAAATTTCGGTGTTGGCTGAAAATATAATCTTGGACTCCCTGGGCATTATCCACTATCACCTATATGGCCACTAATTATGTATGGCTGTTCTGTCTGTCAAAGATTTTTTTTATATATATTTGTGTACATTTTTTATTTATTTATTAATTGTGTATTTATTTATATCTATTCACTTATTTATTCATATATTTATATATTCGTCTAGTTATTTATCTATTAGCTATTTTGTTTTTTGCTCTGTATGCGTGCCATGATAGGACGGGGAGAAAAATGAGAGAGAATGTTGAAAGATTTGCTCAAGAGTGATGTAAACTATAACGGGGGAAGAAAAAAGAAAGAAAAATAATGGTTTAAGGGAAGAAAAAGAGAAAGAAAAAGGAAAAAAAAAATAATAATAAATAAAAAGTAAATAAAATATTGGAAAAGAAAAAAAAAAAAATGTAAGATTTTGTAACCGTACGTTTATATGCATGAAAAATTATAATGTAATTTTAGTTTAATTAATGTACGAAATTGTATTGATAAGTATGCTGTGTGTTGTAGCAACCCAATGTAATTGGGCAGCATTGTTTTGTTTTGTTTTAAAAAATAAAGCATTTCTCTCTCAGTAAAATTTTAGAACTAAGTAAGGAATTGTAATGAAATTTAGGTTATATGTATTTGTAAAGCTTTAAGAACACATAGTTACAAAAAAAAATTAATTTTTTTAATTTTATATATATTTTTTAATAATTTTATATTGTTGTTGTTTGTTTAACGTCCATTTATGCTAGTTAGGCTAATCGATGCTACAGTGGGAGTCCTAAATTTGGCTATCCAGGTATAATTAGGATAGGGATCTTTAACGAGTACCTGACATCGTACAGGCTCGGGACCTCCATTTTACGTCCTATCCGAGGGACGGTATAGCTAAGGATTTTTTACTCCCATTAAAAAATCCTAGGGCCACCGACGGACGCGAACTCGCGACCTTTAGTATGGTAGGTTGCTATGCTAACCACTACACCGCAGGTGACCCCATAATTTTATATTAAATTAAAAAAAAAAAATTTAATTTTATATTTTTTTATAATTTTATTATAAATTATAATAAAGATTAACTAACTATAAAATAGATAAAAGATTGTAATTATAATAGATAAAAGATAGCCGATGTTAAAAGATTAACGTAATATAAAATTATTAAAAACACGACAGGCTGCGACCGTTATTTATCACCAAAAGCGAAATATAATAATATAAAAATAGTTTTTACGATTTGTTTATGTCCTTATATGTCAAAACTGAAAATTATTTGCATTGTCTCCGTAGCGGAGCCCTCGAGTGCAAAGGATTATGTGAAAATGAATTAAAAAATTTATATCTATCCTACGAATTTTTTTTCTCGAAAAAAGCTAATTGCAACTAGTAAAGAAGGGATTGAAGAAGCAATGGGAGGAACGGTGTAAAAAGCCGTTTTAAGATTTAACAAGATCGTAGATAGGCCTTCGAGAACGGAGGGAGTGGTACTCGTTCCCATAGAGTTGCACCCGATGGAGAGTGGAAAGCTGAAGAAGTGTCGAAAGGTGGTAATAATGGCTCTAATTCAAGCGGACCACATCACCACTTTTCCACTCCGCTTCAAGATAAGGAAGAAGTTAAAGAACGAACGGAGAAAGATAAGAAGGAGCAACTCTTCCGAATCTGATTGCTTCCTCTTCTATTATCGCCCACAAAGAGATTAATATCTGATGAAAATGAAAATACACAAAACGCTCCGTCACCGTGTCCGACTACCGCTATGACCACTTAAGACATCTTAAAAAAACACATCTCGCCCTATATCCATGCTTATCATATGTTTCATATCCAGAGTCTTATAAGAGAGTCATGGTTGTCTGATTTTAACACGATAAAAGTACTGGCCAAACCAAGGCTGAAGTCTCCCCCCCCCCCCCCCCCCCAGACGAATATTAAAACTAAGCTAAATTTTTCTTCTCAGTAAAATCAAATTATGATTTAATTTCAAATTGTAAGCAGCACTTTTTCATCATTGTCAGGTAAATAATAGTATATTTCGTAGATGACAGATATAGTGGAATTTTTTTTCTAAAATTCAATAAAATGATTTAGCGCAACTGATAAAAAGTAATAAAGTATACTATTTTTCGTGAATAATTCAAAGAGAAAACTGAAGTATTGAAACACTATGGGGAGTGGCTTAACTCGTTTTGTCCATAAGATGCGTTTACGCATCATTGATTTATTACTATACTAGCTAAGGTGCCCGGCTTCGCTCCGGTAGTTGTGTGGTAGTTTCAATAACAGAAAGACTTTACAATTAAAGGAAATATAGAACAAAATTAGCAGTTTCTTGAAACTTTTAACATATTATCAATATTAAAATTCGAGATCTGCAGAGTCCGCCCAAATAAGGAACCCTATATACTTTAAAGGGGATTGAAAATGGCGAATAAACAATTAATTTTGCTGCAACTTTGTAGAGTGATGCATCGTTTTTGATGGTTTCTGTGATTCTGAATCCTATATTTCTATATTTCCTATATTTCTTTTTATCATGAACTATGAGGGGTCATAAAATCTTATTGAAAAAATGCTGTAATTGGAGTTAGTCATTTTATCAACTGGAATGCTCATCATACATAGTAATAAAACCATTTTTCATAATTGCATACAATAAGAACACTTCAAACTTTTTATTTTCGATTTATAATCAGTCAATTCAGCTCTTCTTTTTTGCTTTATGTCTGTTTATTTCGCTCACTGTACTACTAAAAAATGTTCAGTCATATTGCATTAAATTTACTTAAGTAGATGTTATATATTGATTAAATATAATGTGTAAATCAATTAACCTTCTTATGAGAAAATTAATTTTGTAAGGTATCCAGTCGGTTTTCTAATTGATTGCAGATATGTAAAATCATTATTTTATTTAGAAAGAAATGGTGAAACAATTTTAAAAGCAATTTAAAAAGAACAGCTGAAAAAATATTTAACCTTTACAAACTGAACGGAATGAATGAACAATAAACATTGTGTGAAACGCACCCTAGCGCTTCCTGGTAGCCTGGAGCTCGAACTACATTTATCATTCATAACCTCGCATCTCAATCTCAGAGAGGCTAATTAAATGGTGCGAGAGTCTTAAAATTCCAGTCCTTTCCTCTTCAATTTTACACCCTTAAGAGAAAAACAGAAACCTTCTTCTCCGTTATGGGTTTTATAGCAACACGCTGACATAACTCTCTTAAACGTGCGTTGAGTCGTTTTTGAGCCTTTTCGGCACGCACATTGTACACTTTGCTTTATAATATATATTGATTATTATCATTATTTTATCAACTATTATCAATATGATAATAGTATTTGGTGATAATAACAATATGTCTACCTAACACCTAATTAATATGTTTCTCTTTGGGTAATGGCTTAGGGTCAGGGGGCTGAAGCCCCACCCAGAGTATTTTATGCAGTTGCAGTCACTAATATTAATATGTTTTCAGCCTATTATTGTTTCACTTTTATTTTATTTGATCAATGTATAAAGTCTAAATTATTCTTAAAGACGTTAAAGAGATTTTAAATTTGTTTAAAGTAGCTATTTAATGTAAAGTGAAAACTTCAGAAATGTGAAATTTTAAAATTCACATTGAATGATATAAATACCTAAATATCATAAAAAATTAATTTTTATAACCTTTTAAAATTTTTAACTTGCCTGATCTTAATTAAATGAATGTAATAATAAAATTTAAAAAAAAATTACGGCCTTCGCGGGACGGTAGCACGATTGAAGCATGTGCTATTACAATCGATTTATTTTTCTTATTATTCATATAATAATAATTACAAGTTGACACATGACCGAAAAGTATTTCAAATTTGGTCAAAATTGAATCAAAAATCCCCCCCCCCCCCCCCCCCACTGCTACCTGACCTTAAATGAAGAAGCATACTAATATTTCCATGTGATCAATAGACGAACTAATCTCTGCATGTGATATGTGTGTAATAAAGCATCCATTACTTTTATTAGATCTATAAAATAAAGGTGTTTCAAATATCTTTAAAATCGGATAAAAACGAAAATAGTCAATGGTCAACTTCCCTCCGTATTAACTATCAAATATATAATTTGAAGAATTTTACTAAAATTTGATAAACCTGCAAAACTTTAATAAGTAGATGTTTTTTAGGAACAGAAAAAATGAACTACGCATGCGCCTGAGAGTTACTTGGTCTTAATAAATCGTGTTGGAACAGTCCTACAGATAAAGCAGGGAAGGTGCTCGCTCACTAAAAGAAAGGGTAGATGGGTAATTCAGTGTTCTTCCGTGACGCGTCATTTGATGTTATACATCAAAACTTGGTCCAGATTTTTTTACTTTCACTTACCTATATATGAAATATATAGTAAGTGGAAGTATTGCGATCGTGAAAAATTTCGACTTCCGGTTTTCAACGGAAATACACGTTTTGGGGTCCCCTGAGTCCAAATGATCAAGTCCCGCGAAATGGTCTGTGTGTGTGTGTGTGTGTGTGTGTGTGTGTGTGTGTGTGTGTGTGTGTGTGTGTGTGTGTGTGTGTGTGTGTGTGTGTGTGTGTGTGTGTGTGTGTGTGTGTGTGTGTGTGTGTGTGTGTGTGTGTGTGTGTGTGTGTGTGTGTGTGTGTGTGTGTGTGTGTGTGTGTGTGTGTGTGTGTGTGTGTGTGTGTGTGTGTGTGTGAACAGACTAGCTCAAAAACTATAAACCGTGCGAACCTGAAATTTAGTATTTAGTTTAGGTATATGCCCGCGATGTGACAGCAAAAATTTCATCAAAATTGCTCAAAGGGAGGGGGGTACTTTATTTAATAACTTTTTAGGTTTTTTCGATTTTCTCAAAAACAGCTCTAACGATTTTGATTAAACTGAGTATTTGATGTACTAATATGCCCGAGATATGACTGTAGAAATTTCATCAAAATTGATTAACCGGAGGGGGGACTTTACTTAATAAATTTTGTATCATTTTCACGGTTTTTTTTTATTTACTCAAAAACGGCTTTAACAATTAACAAAAATAAGATATGAATGTAGAAAAATGTGTGACTTTGGGAAATGATATTTAGCAAAACACGTCAATTTCTAATCTAAGTAAATTGTTAAGTGAAAGTTGTGTGTTGCGCGCACGCACCAGATTTTTCTTTTTCACTTTTAACCCCATAATGTCTCAGTGGTGCGTTTCCAAAAAAAAAAAAAGGGTTCCTCTATGGGTAATAATTTTTGAATTTACCAATTATTATTTTTTGTCACACATTTAAAAAGAAATAGAAAGTAACGCCAAAAATTCATATTATTTCTACCTGTGAGAAGAAATTGTTTAGTGTGCAAACCTTCATTTCAGGATTATCTCAATGGGGAGATATATTGGTGAATTTGGATTTATTATGGAACACAAATTTTGAACAAAAGATATTAATTTCATTGAGGAATCTATAAAATTGATGCTTGAATTAAGAAAACTACTATGGAATTGGAAATACTGTTACCAGGTATGAATAAAATATATTTACGCCCCCCCCCCCAGAAACCTTCCCCGATATGTGTAGGGTCATCCATTTAAACAACAAAAATAGAAATACAGTAAAAAAAAACTACAGTACTGAAATAGCATTACAATTGACAATTTAAAAAAATGATAATGTATCAGCAGCACATATATGATAGGAATATTGTTGGATACTCCGATTCAGTATATGAATAAAATGAATTATTTTTTCATATTTACCCAATGAATAAAAAAATTATTGGCAGCGGTGGGATTCGAACCCACGCCCCCGAAGAGACTGGTGCCTTAAACCAGCGCCTTAGACCGCTCGGCCACGCTACCCCTTATTCAAATTACCCATAATTAATTTAACATAAATGGAGTCATCCGGTGTTGTTTATAAGTATAAATCTTTTTAGAAATCATTAATAATAAATTCGTATGATATTGAGGTATGAAAAACCGAAGACATTATTTTTAAAGACTATATTTGTATTTTTTTATGTTTGAACCAACTAATAATAAAATGTTTGTATGTACAAAAAATCTGGTGCGTGCGCGCAACACACAACTTTCACTTACCAATTTACTTAGATTAGAAATTAATGCATTTTGTTAATTGCCATTTCTCAAATGAAAAGAACGGCTTTCATTATAAGCAATGGTCTGTCATAAAAGGCGTACTCCGCATGCGTGGACTCAACGAGTTTTATAAGTTGACTGAATATTTTTCTTTTTTTCACCTCTTTATGTTTTCTTTATTTTTATCATATCTCATATTTAGCCATTTCTTATTTTTAGGCGTAACGAGAGACAGTTAATTTCTCCATATAAACAAAAACAAAGGTACTTTATAGGAAACAAAGAAACAAAAAAGGCCCCAACCCGATTTAAGCCCCCTCAGAATATTTTAATAATGCTGAAGCTCATATTTAGCCATTTCTTATTTTTAGGCGTAACGAGAGACAGTTAATTTCTCCATATAAACAAAAACAAAGGTACTTTATAGGAAACAAAGAAACAAAAAAGGCCCCAACCCGATTTAAGCCCCCTCAGAATATTTTAATAATGCTGAAGCTTACCAGATATTAAAGAACACCTAATTTTCATTAAACATTTCGAATTTGATACAAATCGTTAAAGCCGTTTTTGAGATCATCGGAAAAAAGGTAAAAATTGGAAAAAAAAATATGAAATAAAGTGCCCACTCTGTTTGACCAATTTTGATGAAACGTTGGCTCTCACATCTTTGGCATATACATACATCAAATACCCAGTTTGATCAAAATCGTTAAAGCCTTTTTTGAATAAATAAAAAAAACACGTAAAAATGATATAAAATTTATTAAGTAAAGTCCCCCCTCCGGTTGATCAATTTTGATAAAATTTTGAATATCACACCGCGGGCAATCAAATACATCAAATACCGAGTTTGATCAAAATTGTTAAAACCGTTTTTGAGTAAATAAAAAATAATCTCATATTTAGCCATTTCTTATTTTTAGGCGTAACGAGAGACAGTTAATTTCTCCATATAAACAAAAACAAAGGTACTTTATAGGAAACAAAGAAACAAAAAAGGCCCCAACCCGATTTAAGCCCCCTCAGAATATTTTAATAATGCTGAAGCTTACCAGATATTAAAGAACACCTAATTTTCATTAAACATTTCGAATTTGATACAAATCGTTAAAGCCGTTTTTGAGATCATCGGAAAAAAGGTAAAAATTGGAAAAAAAAATATGAAATAAAGTGCCCACTCTGTTTGACCAATTTTGATGAAACGTTGGCTCTCACATCTTTGGCATATACATACATCAAATACCCAGTTTGATCAAAATCGTTAAAGCCTTTTTTGAATAAATAAAAAAAACACGTAAAAATGATATAAAATTTATTAAGTCCCCCCTCCGGTTGATCAATTTTGATAAAATTTTGAATATCACACCGCGGGCAATCAAATACATCAAATACCGAGTTTGATCAAAATTGTTAAAACCGTTTTTGAGTAAATAAAAAAAAAACACGTGAAAATGATACAAAATTTATTAAGTAAAGTCCTCCCTCCAGTTGATCAATTTTGATGAAATTGTTACAGTCATATCTCGGGCATATAAATAGATCAAATACTCAGTTTAATCAAAATCGTTAGAGCCGTTTATGAGAAAATCGAAAAAAACTTAAAAAGTTATTAAATAAACTACCCCCTCCCTTTGAGCAATTTTGATGAAATTTTTGCTGTCACATCGTGGGCATATACATACACTCAATACCCAAATTTCAGTTTCGCACGGTTTATAGTTTTTGAGCTAGTCTGTTCACACACACACACACACACACACACACACACACACACACACACACACACACACAGACCATTTCGCGGGACTTGGTTAATTGGACTCAGGGGACCCCAAAACATGTATTTCCATTGAAAACCGGAAGTCGAAATTTTTCACAATCACAATACATCCACTTACTATATATTTCATATATAGGTAAGTGAAAGTAAAAAAAGGCTCAAAATAATTTGATAAATAGTTGTAAAGTTGATAAAATTGAATATTCAAAGTACTCTTGAATTCATCATTTATCTTGGTACTGTAATTTCAGTAAGGCATTACCGATGATGCAGTCTCAATACTTTTATTTCATCTTTATATATCCATAATTTATTCATTTATTATTTCATGTACAAAATTGCTTTCAATTTAAACTTGGTTCTACAACCTTGATCTTCTTCAAAAAAGTCATCACAACCTTCACGTCTCCCAACAACTCCTTGAGGTTGTTTCCTTATAACTGGTTAAGGGACTGGTACCTCTTGAGCTACCAGGAACATATCCTGGTCAAGTCAATCCCTACTCTTCATTGACCTCTTTCACACTGATCTAGCGATTTTTACGAATTATATGGGGGAGTGGACCGTTTGTGTTTTTAAATTATCAATTCAAATATTTCTCTGTCATGATAACATGAAATTTATAATATGTAATACTATTACCTACAGAACGCTAGTACCTACCGGTTTATAATGTTTAGGTATAATGTTGACAATAATTTTGACTCACATACCTCAGTAAAATTGAGGTAAGGAAACGTTTTGTTACAAAATATCTGATTAATAGCAATAATTGAAAATTTAGACTTCACTCCTAATATCACTTCACTTGTTATTTACCAGGGAGCCTATTAGGAGGTATCAATTATTGGAGTAATTTCTGCCAGATTCATATGATACCAAACTATTATAAATTAGTTTATATAGGGAGTATTAAAGAAATATTTTTTATTAATGGGTGTCAGAGCTTTGTTCCATACCTTCAACGAACTTAATCGTCAGAAAAAAAATACATCTGGAGGGGGGGGGGGGGCAGCAGTATATAAAGGTAATGTTGAAGAAAGGCAGGCGTAGCGGTGCAGACCGGAAGAAAAAAAAAATTTATGCTCTCAACTTATTGGCTCAGTGGTGGCCTTACAACTTCCCAGATCTAGAATATAAATCGCGACGAAATTGGAAAAACAATCTTCAGCCAGCGGAGAAACAGAAAAATGCAGTTTACGTGCGCAGTTCGACTCTCCTTCATAGCCTGTCACTTCTAGCACCCATATTACTACCCGAACCCTTACGTTTTCCTAACCGGCTAAGGAAAAACTTTCATGCTATTTGTTTGATTAGGTTCAGGGCGATTTATAGGCCCCGATTTGGCTCAGAAAACGGAGGAAAGTTTAACCTTCCTCTAATTCAATAAGCACCCTTGCATTTCTTCCTTTCCTGATGAACATTCCACCCTCGTACTAATGGAAACCGAGTTAGAAGGAGTTTCGAAGAAGGGGACTTTTGTATTGTTATCGGCCATTCCGAGCAGGAACTACTTTCTTAAACAGCAACATAAAGTAAAAGAAAGTAATAAGAGTGAAAAAACGAAGACGAAAATTGATAATAAGGGAAGGGGGAGGGTTTTTGCCCCAGTTAACAGGTCTCATTTGTCGCGTTTCGAAATAGATTGATTTAGTTTATCCGTTTCTTTGATCCGGGTAAGAGGGGCGCGGAGCGGAGGGGAGAGGGAGGGGGGAGAGAGGAGAAGGAGAGAGGAGAAGAAGAAGGAATTAAATTAAATTAGTAAAACTTCCCTCCGAGGACAATATTTTACTTTTAATTCCCGATAAGGCTTTTAAGGAAATTGTTCGTTTCCTCAAATCCAAGGCTTCAATTACAAAAAATAGCAGCTTCGGCGATAAGAAAGAGAGGGAAGAAATAAAAAAAAAAAAAAAAAAAAAAAAACGGAATAAGGGCAATCGCTTTTTATGTTTTCCTTAAAACAGAAGCTACGCTACAAAACAGATATTTCACAGCCTGGATATTTCCCTGGCCTCTTGAAGACGAAACCCATCGCTAGCTAGGAGTTTGTGGTTGCTGATGACATTATGAGACATTTTATTCAAAATAAAAATCACCATAAAAAGTAAGATGTGAACCTATACCTTATAATTATATGAAGGGATTTAAAAGCTCAATGGGTTACCTTCTTTTAAATGAAGGGTGAGCAGCCATAAGGGTATAACTCCATTTTCCAAGTTTTTGTGAATCTAAAAAAATAAATAAAAATAATTGGTGCTTTGCTTACATCACGTAACTTTAACTTACCACCCTCCCGACCTTTAATGCCCCCTAATTAATTCTTTATAAAGGGGTATCCGTTTTATAAAAGGCGAAAGTACCAATGGAAAGGAGCACACCTATAACTTTTTTTTCAAAATTACAACATATGTTTCAATTCAATATGGAAGTAATGTGGTCGAGAGTGAAGTAGACTCCACTTAAAGGTGGATCTCATTTCGAGGGATTTTTATAAAGATAAATTTATATTTTAGTGGAATAAACTCGGTACCGTTTATGTTGAGCGCTCAAATCTTAGAAAACGATATGTTCCCTCAAACAGCACACTAAAGTTAGTTCAAATTTCGAGTTACGGATTTTTTTCACAACTCTACATTATTCCCATGCACTCACCCTTGGCCCAGTAAAATCCGCGTTTAGCCTTAAAGACTCGGAAATGGAGTAGAAGATAACACAGCATTATTTAATGTTGTGACAAAACATTAAACTCTATAAATAATAAAGTACTTATTATAAGTACTTTTTCGATGGAAAACATGATTTTCAGTATTCTCTCACTCTTTTTTTGCTTACTTTTATTTGTTAACTAATACGTTATATTTAATAAATAAATATTTTTAAGCTTACAAAAAATGTATATACATGTATGCGGTATGGCTTTATTTTAGGCCATATGGTCAACCTCCTTAGGAGTATAAAGGACCGAAAATAATTTTAAGGACACAATTACGCTCTAAAAATAATGTGTGTTAATAGTTTATGTGAAAGTCATAATTATGTTGAGGGTTACGGGATGAGTACGTATTGAATAATAAAGAAGAATGGTTACAATGATTATATTCTTTGATGTTACAAATAAATAAATAAATAAAAAGAGGATCATATAATAGCCAAAAGAAAAATTTGAAGTAATTAATATATAAACGTTTGCCTTTCTGATAAACAACTATTATTATAATAGTGACAAGGAGGAAACAATAGAAAAACAATAGTATTTAAAATAAGGCAATACGATGTCCGATTATTTTAGGACCAAAAACATAAAAAAACACGTGAAAGTGATACAAAATTTATTAAGTAAAGTCCCCCCCCTCCGGTTAATCAATTTTGATAAAATTTTTACAGTCATATCTCAGGCATATTAATACATCAAATATCAAGTTTAATCAAAATCGTTAGAGCCGTTTTTGAGAAAATCGAAAAAACGTAAAAAATTATTAAATAAAGTGCCCCCTCCCTTTGAGCAATTTTGATGAAATTTTTGCTGTCACATCGCGGGCATATACCTACACTAAATACCCAATTTCAGGTTCGCACGGTTTATAGTTTTTGAACTAGTCTGTTCACACACACAGACCATTTCGCGGGACTTGGTCATTTGGACTCAGGGGACCCCAAAACGTGTATTTCCGTTGAAAACCGGAAGTCGAAATTTTTCACGATCGCAATACTTCCACTTACTATATATTTCATATATAGGTAAGTGAAAGTAAAAAAACGCATGTCGAAATTTTTCACGATCGCAATACTTTCCCTTACTATATATTTCATATATAGGTTAGTGAAAATAAAAAACACACACAAATAGGAAATTTTATAGAATTTTACGAATTTATAAAAATTATCATCTTATTATTTAATTTAAAGATTATTTAAAAATAATCTCTATTGCCTTAAAAACAGCGGGGCAGGGGAAATCAATTTATTTTCACACAAATTTAAAGCAGTCTTTAATGAATCCCTTTCACGAGCTGGTATGTTCTTGTATCTGCTAGTATGTTCTAAAACTGCTTCCCGTTCCTAGTGGCTTAGCAACTCATATTAAGTAGCAGCGGATTAAGATCTAAGAGGGTTGTCTACTGGAGAACTTGTCATTAATAAATTAAATAAATGTTGTTTCTTAAATACAAACATAATAATAATAGTTAATTCTGAATTACCGGTCTTAAATGAAAGTTCTTTTTTAAAATTATTACATATATAAAAAAAATTATAGGTTTCTCTAAATTAAATTCAAACTAATCATTACTAAAAAAAAAAAAATATCTTATTTGCACTCATTAAAATTACATCATAACAATCGGCTAACTTTTCTCAAACCTAGGTATTAAATATGTAATTTTAATAAACGTATCTGTTCTAGAAATTTAATTTGATATACATAGCTAATTACTATTCTGTAATAAATAAGATCCAAATAAATAAATTGTGCTATGCCCGGTGAAATTTATTTTTAATATTTAACTTTAACATACATGTGAAAAAAAAATTGCTTAACTATTACAAAATATAAAACGAGTGACATTTAAGGAAATTTGTCTAATATTTGTTTTACGTATATAAATACGGAAAGTAGGTTATATTTAATTTTTCTAATTTTTTAAAATGTGTGACGAAAAAATTTATCTTTACAGATGATTGCCTAACGTAGCGCAATTATTTTTGAAAATATACAAAAAGCAAGACATTTTAAGTCTTTTTTTTGTATATACCTAAATACAATTAAAGGAAGAAACAATATTTGAGAAGGTAGTACAAATATTGAAATTCATCCCACCGCTCGTTATAATAAAATTTAAATCCATTTTTATAGTTAAAATAAAAAAAAAAAGTTAGTGGCAGCGGTGGGATTCGAACCCACGCCCCCGAAGAGACTGGTGCCTTAAACCAGCGCCTTAGACCGCTCGGCCACGCTACCCGTTGACTAATTTGTCAACATTTTAACATTATGAACCTAACGTCAACGGATATTAATATACTAAAACATGTAATATAGTCTTATAGGTTAACCCTTAGATGTTTTTCAATTTTTATTAAAAAATAATTGATGAATATTTTACGGGCTATAGGCAAAAGAGTAATTTAAAAAATATTTTTTGTTTAGATTATTAAAATTTAATCCTCCAGATATTAATATACTAAAACATGTAATAAATGTCATAGATTAACCCTGAGATGTTTTTCAATTTTTCTTAAAAAAAAAAATCGGTGAATATTTTATGGACTATAGTAAAAAAACAATAGTAAAAAAAAAAAAGTAATTTAAAATTTTTTTTTGGTTAAATTATTAAAATAGAAATTGAATCCTTCAGTGGGAGGCCAAGAATGAAAATATCTCATTTCATGCTACGAATCAAACTATCATTAGCGGAAATTATTATCAATTAAATAAAATTATTTTTTTATAATAAACGTTACAGGGTCATGAAGCCGCTCAAATATTTTGGCTTATGATTTTTTTTTTGTATGTTTAAACGAATAATGCAATTAAGTAGTTACAATGCCATGAACACGGAACTTTTGGTTGTTCAGATCCCAGTCCTTCTTAGCAAAAGGTAATAATTTTAAAAAATGGTGCTGTCAGCCACGTGTCAGGACTCCCCACTCCAGATTTCGTGCTAAGTGCTAAGTGCTAAGCCTTGGCTAGAAATAGTATGTCCATTTAGAAATAAATGAGTCAAGGAAACTTAATTATATAAATTATAATCCTTTTACGTATCCCATACAATGTTAAAGTCGATTTACACCGAACCGAACTGCAGAACTAATGATCTCCCGAACAAAGGCTTTTTTTAATCTTTGTGTTATGAAAATACGTTACTCATATAATTGAATTAATTTATTTTTATTTATTTTCAATTTTTTGAGCTTCCTTCACAAAAATGAATGCATTTTCTCAAAACTAGCTTTCGGTGATCGACGGTTCCTTTCCTCCTTACTCTTCAGTTACATCATAGTTTTACAATTGTTGGAATGCGAAGGGAGGTGACATCAAGTTGTGATAATAACTCATAGTGGGCCCCGGTGCCTGATGGAAAAGTGATTAGATTGGTTGGGAAAATCAATTGGCTATAGGTGAGGCTATGAGGCTATGAGGCAAGGCTAGGTACCGCAGCCAGTGTTCAATAATTGTAACAATAATGAGAGGGCTGTGTCCCAGTCATCGTCAACCATAATTCCCTCATCAGGGCGTCATCAGCTGGGGGTAAAACCCCCAAAATGGACATCTTCCGAAATGTCATCTGTCAATAATCTGACGCAAATAATCCTCGGCCCCAGCCTATCCTGTCCTAATTATCTCCTAATTACTACAATAGTAGTAACAAACTAACTCGAACGCGTATATTATTTAGATATTAAAAAAAAATAAAGATCCAATTTTTTTACTTTCACTTACCTATATATGAAATATATAGTAAGTGGAAGTATTGCGATCGTGAAAAATTTCGACTTCCGATTTTCAACGGAAATACACGTTTTGGGGTCCCATGAGTCGAAATGACCAAGTCCCGCGAAATGGTCTGTGTGTGTGTGTGTGTGTGTGTGTGTCTGTGTGTCTGTGTGTGTGAACAGACTAGCTCAAAAACTATAAACCGTGCGAACCTGAAATTGGGTATTTAGAGTATGTATAAGCCCGCGATGTGACATCAAAAATTTCATCAAATTAGCTCAAAGGGACGGGGTACTTTATTTAATAACTTTTTAAGTTTTTTTCGATTTTCTCAAAAACGGCTCTATAGATTTTGATTAAACTGAGTATTTGATCTATTTTTATGCCTGAAATATGACTGTAAAAATTTCATCAAAATTGATCAACAGGTGGGGGGACTTTACTTAATAAATTTTGTATCATTTTCACGTGTTTTTTTTATTTACTCAAAAACGGTTTTAACGATTTTGATCAAACTTGGTATTTGATGTATTTATATGCCAAAGATGTGAAAACCAACATTTCATCACAATTGATCAACCGGAGGGGGGACTTTACTTAATAAATTTTGTATCATTTTCACGTGTTTTTTTTATTTACTCAAAAACGGTTTTAACAATTTTGATCAAACTTGGTATTTAATGTATATTTAATTTATATGCCCGAGATACGACTGTAAAAATTTCATCAAAATTGATCTACGTGAGGGGGGACTTTACTTAATAAATTTTGTATCATTTTCACGGTTTTTTTTTATTTACTCAAAAACGGCTTTAACGATTAACAAAAATAAGATATGAATGTAGAAAAATGTTTGACTTTGGGAAATGATATTTAGCAAAACACGTCAATTTCTAATCTAAGTAAGTTGGTAAGTGAAAGTTGTATGTTGCGCGCACGCACCAGATTTTTTTATATAACAGATGTCTTCATAATACAAAACTTTTCCGTTCTTTATTCAAAAAAGAAATACATAATGATAAATCCCATTATAAACTAAATTTATTTAATTATTTTATTTCACTGAACATTTTTCAATTTTATTATGTTTCATTTTAAAATTTTCTATACAGTCCACAAGTATAGTTTATCTAATTATCATATGCTCATTCTTACTGGCCGTTGTAATCTTAATCATCATAATATTAACTTTTTCACCAATAAATCAATTTTACTTCATATTCCCTTAGATGAGGAATATAAATTGTAACTTATTTTTCATTTATTACAATTAAAGCTCGGAATTCCGTGCAGTAATAATTTGAAAACGTGCAATAAAACTTCAAAAGGTGCAAAAACGTGCATTAAAAACTTCAAATCGTGCAAAAACATGCAATAAAAATGTATTGCTTGAAAATCGGGCATTAAATTATTTTTGTGAACAAAAAATAGCTACTTTGGAAAAAACATTTTATAAAAAAAATTAAACCGACTTCGAAACCTAGGAACCAGTAAAACTAAATTCACTGAAAAGTATGAAATAATTACCTTCTGATTTTTATGAATACACAGCAAAATTGAAAATGGTATAAAAATTGGAAAAATGCAATAAGACGAATAATTTTATTTTGATTTGTACAAATACACACTAATTGTTAGTAAAAATTATTAAATTAAAATATTAAATACTATGTTCAATACAACACAATCTTTTCGGAGGCGGCGCAAAATAGAAATGACATGTTACGTCATGACGTCATGAGAAGATTTTCATAATGTCTAGTGTTATAAATTTTAAATTTTGCGCCGCCTCCGAAAAGATTGTGTTGTATTGAACATAGTATTTAATATTTTAATTTAATAATTTTTATTAACAATTAGTATGTATTTGTACAAATCAAAATAAAATTATTCGTCTTATTGCATTTTTCAAATTTTTATACCAGTTTCAATTTTGCTGTCTATTCATAAAAATCAGAAGGTAATTATTTCATACTTTTCAGTGAATTTAGTTTTACTGGTTCCTAGGTTTCGAAGTCGGTTTAATTTTTTTTATAAAATGTTTTTTATTTCATACTTTTTAGTTGGAGAAGATAACAAATGTAGAAAACCGTACGTTGGTTTAATAAAAAATTTCGAAATCTTTTTATGCTCTACCACTTTCGTCTTTCCCGGGCCTTTTTATTATTATATATTATTACAATAAGATGTTACAAATAGTCATATACAGGTAGACATATGTGTATTAGCAACCCAATGTAGTTGGGCAGCATCTCTTTTATGATAAATAAAATGTTTCTCTCTATATATAAACAGTCACCTTTTCAATTTTATGAATACACACAGAAAAGTGGGAAAGCGGTGCGTGTATTATACAACTTTCAACCTACTACGTTATAATTAAAAATGGTTTCTATTTTTTTAAAGATCAATGTTCCATTGGGAAGGGTGTTTGCTAAATATTGTCGTCAGTACTTGTCATTTATATACATCATCAGTGTTCCGAGATGTGTTGAGTTAAATGCACATAAATACACAAATCCAGCCATTCCAAGGTGAAGTCACTGAACAGTCGAGATTTTGGCCGGTTTTCGACAAGATATCGTTAATGGAGAATCGATGGTAATAAGACCTATAATACTCGTAAATTGGAATTATGATTGCTTGAATATCCTTCTGAAAACTATGGCGATATTATTCACTACTCCAAGAGGGACCGTTAATATTGCTTTATTTAAATCGATCGCTGGAAAAGTAATGATTAAAAAACATCATTGGATAGAAGACTCAGCAAAAAAAGGGGCAGCCATAAAATTGATCGATATCAAAAAGACTGCCCCGCTAGGATAGAAGCAACAGGGTTTGGGACTCATTTTATGGTTAATTTATTATTACGAATGATATTATTATTCTCGATACTACACTACTGATTTAATTCAAAAGGTTGAGTCAATTATGTTCGTAATTCCTTTCGATGAATTTTTGACTAAATTTATTACCGAAGTACTATGAATTATATCCTTCGTAACAAAATATTATTCAGAAAATAAATTGCTAAACTCTGTTTCTTCAATATTAGTGGCGTAGCATTTATGATATCAATCATTTTCATGGCTGCCAAATTTTTACTGAGGGGACTTTCATACAATGAGGTTGTTTTATGGGAGTTATCAAGTTTTATTTTGCACTTTTTATGGATGGAGTAGCATCCGCAAAAGCCTCAATAGATGCAGAAACAAAATTAAAAACCGATAATAGTAATCCGGATAGCATAACAGAAGTGTCTCCCATGAAGAATCGACACAACATCTCCGACAGGATATTCAACAGTGACTGAGTGTATCCGGAAGAAGACAGAGGTATATTGTTTAGTCAACTGAAAATGAGCTTTTCCAGGCAGTATTGTATTCCTTTTTAATGGGCATAGCGAGTGGCTACGATTTTAAATTTAAACGAACCTTCGGAAACTTGAAGAAGTCTTAAATTCTGAACTAAAACGGTTATCAATACTCAGTCTTTCTTGGAATTCCACGAATTTTGTGGTCTTATGATCATGGTGTCCAACCGTCGATTAGATCTAAATTAAGAAGGTTTACTGTTATCGGTGAATATATATATCTATCTAATATTCATGCTAATATCGCTCCAGAAAACGATTATTGTACAGATTATTTAAATCTATTGTTGAAAAATTAGTTAAGGTTATGTATAGGTTTGTTCCAACAAGCACTTAAAACACATCGATAACCAACAGACTACTCATGTTCTCCCCCACTCTTTTGATTTGAATTTGATTGGTTGATTTTCCCATTTGATTCATCCAGCAGTAAGACAATACTGAGATTTGTTAGTTTACAATTAGTTTTAATAGCTTGTTGGAGTATACCTTATGTTACATATGCCTCATGTTTTTCAAATAAGTAAACATTTTGAGTGATATTTAAATAATTATTTTCATGTTTTTTCCCGATAACTTCTTAAATAAATTAAGAACCCAAAAAAGGATTCAATGGGACCACCTTGGGAAAATACTCTACAAGATGCAAAAGGTTTCGTTCCAATTGGTCCATCCATCTCTGAGTAATCGATGAACATACATAGAAGAAAAAAAAAAAAAAAAAGCACCAAAAAAAAGTCACATACGTATCGAATAGAGTAACCTCCTCTTTCGTTCGAAGTCGGTTAAAAAAAAGTAAGTAGCGGAGAGTTAATTGATGTTTTTACAGATTCTTTTATTTTTACAGATTATTTTTGTAATATTGGTTTTGGTACAGATTTTGGTATAATCACTGAATTTTGGATATTTTTTATAATACTATTAATTTTTTTAAAAAGTAATTCCGGAAAAAAAATCGGAACATACAATATTTACTTAAAATAGTAACAGCAACATGTAGATTACACAGTAAAATACTCGCATATGAGCTGTAATTACATATATTGGAAATAGGAAGATCTTAAAAAAGGAAAGATACTACTCAAATTATGGAATCACTAGATGCAATATCCGGTGCGTAGGCTTATTCTTAAATCACTCTGGTGGCACGCACTACCCCTGTTACAGTACTATGGTTCAAAAAAATTAGGTACTTACTTGTGCTACAGCGGGTATCAATTTGTGATTTCCTCTCACATCCAATTTTTTATCACAAGATTTACAGAACACTACACAACCATCCCTATTGAGTTCAGGATATTTTTCAATCCATCCCGCAGTTTTCGAAGACACACTTGCTCCCATTTTAGGCATTTTAGTAACAATTTACTCGACAGAAGCTATGTAGTTTGATACTGAAAACGATGGGAATTGAGAAACAAAATGTAAACATCCAGGAACCACTGAACCCTCAGTTCTTCAGTTCTATATTATTTACATTTATTTTCCACTATTGTTTGGATGTGTATTAAAGACAATTACAATTTGTAATATATTTTTTCTTCAAAATATCAAATGTTGCAATTTCGTCCAGTAAACCCCAAAACGTGCCATTTCGTGCAGTAAACCCCAAAACGTGCAGTATAAAACTTCATTAAAACATCCCATTAGGCTTGATTCGGCTAAGAAAGTAACTTGAGTTCGCTCTATTCTGATTTTCCAAAAAAAAGAGCAATTGCACGGGAATCCGAGCTGCAATTATAATTATTGGAATAAGACCAAAGTAGGTCTTATTCCAATAATTATAATTTCACTTTTTTTTTTTTTTAATATCCATAATTTTTTATTTCTGGCATTAAGTTTTGATATTGTCTTACACATTTATATGGCATTTAATTTCACATTTTCTCCTATTGGTTTTTGTCTGTTTTTTTCTCTTGAGCCCTGATTAGGACCTAAAATTTGGTCAAGACGTCGGCAACATTAAATATGTAAAACTACATATATGTGTTATCCGATTACACCCCCCCCCCACCAAAAAAAAAAAAAAAAAAAAAAAAAAAAAAAAACAGATGCACTTCATTAATTCTAGTTTTCTAAATAATTTAAATGGAAGGGAAGAGATTGAACCACGGCCGTGAATCGAACCCAGGTCCTCTGCTTTTCCGTTGCAGCGCTCTTACCACTGAGCTAACTGTGTCGCCCCTTTGTGTTGTCGGGCTGGACGGATTTCCAGACGACTGTATTTAATTGACACACCGTCACAGTTAAAAATTATATGATGAAAAGAAGAGAAAAACATTACATCTTTCAACATATTTATACAATTTTATTTTTCGCCTAATTTTTCATAAAATCCCGATCGGGTCAAAGGTAATGCTTCGTTTTTTTTTTTTAAATTAACAAAACAAATGTTTTAAATAAAGCCGATTTAACAGTGCAATTAAGTGATTAAATGATATATTTAACTAAAATTGAATTTGAAAAAATCAATTTTTTTTTTGTTCGGTTTCTGTTTCGGCCTAAAAAGTTTGATTTCGGTCAGACATTATACATAGGTATTGTTATTCTTTTTTTTTTTTTTTTTTTTTGTCAGTCGATAAATAAACATTCTGACATTCTGGTGGTAATCGATGCCCTCTGTGAAATTTATTTAGAAGTTATAGCATATTTAAAAGGATCAATAATTACATTTTTACTGGATTTATACTTTATCCATAGACGAAGAGATATGTATGTTTTTATTATTGATACAGAGAGCGGAGAAGACAGGGCAGAAGCCGGGTAGGGTGTAGTTATTGGGAGTATAAAAAAATCTACTGTAGAGACAAAAGGTCAGTTGGGAGGCGCCAGACATCCCGAACCCTTCCAGCCCATAGCAAGCCATTACATTTGAATAATATTCCAGTCAATACTTTATATAGCCTAATAATAGTCGCTTATATAGAAGAGAAAGATTTTATTCCACCCCTATAATCCGTCATTAATTTTATACCAGCCTCATCTAATAATGCGACTAGGAAACATTCCAGTTGAGGATTCTACTAATGGACCTAGTTTTACATAATTGGCAACGTAGAGCAGCATCCGTATTAATAAGGGCTCTCTCCGCCATGGGAGTTGCCATGAGTTACTTACCTTTCGTCTCGTTATGCCATGTTTACAGACCCCTACGAGGAAATAATTTGAATTTGAGATATTTACAAGTCAAACCTAGATTTGCACAGATAATTCCAAGATCGTCCGATTGAGTGCAGATCCGGGCCTAAGAATGCATAATGTTCGTTTGAAGAGAGTTTCACCAAGGGGGAACATATAACTCGACTACTAGGATATGCGCTTGCAGGATGGAGATGGTGTCACTGCTAGCTTACGCATATCGGGTACTGTGTGTTAGTCGTGTAGCCATGTTAGCAAACCTAATGGATATTATTCATCAATGGATTCCATCTGTTTCGGAATGAAATCCGAACGCGGCCAATAGTGCTTTAGGAGGAATAGGGTGAGAAGAGGCTTATAATGTTTTGTGAAAAACGAATAAAAAAAGAAATTCCTACATTAAGGCAATATTTTCCCTCATTTTCAAGACAAGAAAAAAAATGAAAAATTGTTTTTAGTAATGTTTACCTAAAGATATTAATTCAATAACATATTTATTTTACGCGTGAACTATTTTCAGGTTTTGTTTATATTTTCTAAAAAGGAAAAAAAAAAAAAACGAAAAAGAAAGATATATTAAAAAAAAAAATGGCTGAATAGTTTTGGCTGTAAATGACACAAAATTTATAATTTAGCTCATAAATTTGGGAATATAGTAGATAAAATACTACAAATAAATTGTTTTTAATAATGCTTACATAACGATATTAATTCAAAAACATATTTATTTTAGGCGTGAACTATTTTCAGGTTTTGTTTACATTTTCTAAAAAAAAAAATACACTTCTTGATCTAAACAAACTTTTCTTTCCGAATGGACAAAACATATTAATCAGAGTTGAAAAAATCTGGTGCGTGCGCGCAACACACAACTTTCACTTACCAACTTACTTAGATTAGAAATTGACGTGTTCTGCTAATTATCATTTCCCAAAGTCACACATTTTTCTACATTCATATCTTATTTTTGTTAATCGTTAAAGCCGTTTTTGAGTAAATAAAAAAACCCGTGAAAATGATACAAAATTTATTAAGTAAAGTCCCCCCTCCGGTTAATCAATTTTGATGAAATTTTTACAGTCATATTTCGGGCATAATATAAATAGATCAAATACTCAGTTTAATCAAAATCGTTAGAGCCGTTTTTGAGAAAATCGAAAAAAACGTAAAAAGTTATTAAATAAAGTACCCCCTCCCTTTGAGCAATTTTGATGAAATTTTTGCTGTCACATTGCGGGCATATACCTACACTAAATACCCAATTTCAGGTTCCCACGGTTTATAGTTTTTGAGCTAGTCTGTTCACATACACACACACACACACAGACACACACACAGACCATTTCGCGGGACTTGGTTATTTCGACTCAGGGGGTGCCAAAACGTGTATTTCCGTTGAAAACCGGAAGTCGAAAATTTTCACGATCGCAATACTTCCACTTACTATATATTTCATATATAGGTAAGTGAAAGTAAAAAACCCCGTGAAAATGATACAAAATTTATTAAGTAAAGTCCCCCCTCCCGTAGATCAATTTTGATGAAATTTTTACAGTCATATCTCGGGCATATAAATACATCAAATACCAAGTTTGATCAAAATCGTTAAAACCGTTTTTGAGTAAATAAAATAAACACGTGAAAATGATACAAAATTTATTAAGTAAAGTCCCCCCTACGGTTGATCAATTGTGATGAAATGTTGGTTATCACATCTTTGGCATATAAATACATCAAATACCAAGTTTGATCAAAATCGTTAAAACCGTTTTTGAGTAAATAAAAAAAACATGTGAAAATGATACAAAATTTATTAAGTAAAGTCCCCCCTCCGGTTGATCAATTTTGATGAAATTTTTACAGTCATATTTCAGGCATATAAATAGATTAAATACTCAGTTTAATCAAAATCGTTAGAGCCGTTTTTGAGAAAATCGAAAAAAACGTAAAAAGTTATTAAATAAAGTACCCCCTCCCTTTAAGTAATTTTGATGAAATTTATGCTGTCACATCGCGGGCATATACCTACACTAAATACCCAATTTCAGGATCGCACGGTTTATAGTTTTTGAGCTAGTCTGTTCACACACACACACACACACACACAGACACACACACAGACCATTTCGCGGGACTTGGTTATTTCGACTCAGGGGGTCCCAAAACGTGTATTTCCGTTGAAAACCGGAAGTCGAAAATTTTCACGATCGCAATACTTCCACTTACTATATATTTCATATATAGGTAAGTGAAAGTAAAAATAGAACGAAGAGTGGGATAATTGTAATTTTCCCAAAACGACACCGAGGATAAGAATAGGACACTCTCTGCTAAACCATCTCCTGCTGCTCGGACTTCTTAAGAAAACTTGCAAAATTTGTTATCATGCGCAACTCACAGCAGGACATCTTTCGGAATGTCATAAATACCTTGAGGAACGCCACAACATTACAACTTAGTGTTCCTACTAAATGAGCAGTGAAATCGAAAAAACTATAAAATATCTGGAGATAATTAAACTATTGCACCATATTAAAGATCAGTCGTCGTTAATGGCCTAGGCAGTCGAAGCGACGTAAAATAACATTAAACAAAATAATAATATAATACTTATATGGGTTAAAATAAATTTTATTTACAGAAAATTATAACTCACAGTAGCAGACAAGCAATAACACTCCAATAATTAACAACACTACCTCCAGTCGGTCGCTCCTTACATTTAGTCTGAATAAGAACATTCCAGATAGTTTCAGAATTGCGTAATTTTTTTATAACAATCACGAACATGTACTAGAAGAGTCACAAACATATACGAGAACAGTTTGTTCCAACTGTTCCAGTTCCAACAACAAGTTTAGAAATATTCTAAATCATTTCATCATTTTGTGTTTCAAGTTACTATAATAAGTGTGTTTTTTTAAAAATATATAAAATATTTTTTTTTATTTATTTCATATTACCTAAAGAAACCTTCTTTTATGTAGATTTCATTTGCGTCATGATATGACAAAAGGAATAGAAGTAAATCATATCCCACTGAGCAAGCACAAAGTCGACAGGATCGATCTGGAAGGCTATCGGAAAACCGAACCTTAGATCTTTGTATAATGCAATCGAGACAGGACAGGACGCATGCATATACACATGCATTATCCGAGGATTGGTCAGGTCAAAGTGGTAGAGGGGGGGGGGTGGATTTAACTTGAACAGGATATCAATAAATAACTGATAAGAGCGGACAGGGTGCAAATGCAGTGCAATATTGATAATAGATTGGCAAAAGCGTAGGAAGCGGAGAGCGCTGCTCACGGCTGTCATGTAATTGCCCTGCTGCGGGCTTCGATTCCCTAGATTGACAGATCGCCCTCACTCAGCCCCTCCGCCGCCTGTTAATAATTACTGTCAGGTGAGGTTTGTATGGCGAGCCAGATCGTTGCAACCCCTGTAGCCCAGAGGGTGCATTCCTAAATGCCTTTAAGTAAATCCCTAGGGGAGGCAGCAGGGTTGCAAGTACTTCACTGATGGGTTAGCATGGAAACAAAAAGAAACCAGCTAAATTTTTGATGAAAAAAATCAAAAATCAGATTCAGAAAAAGTTCTAAATTTTATTTTAGAATAATTTAGATCATCCATGAAGTTAGAACATCCTGGACATTAAGATTGAGAGTTTCTCACAGAATATCATTGTTTTCTAGCCCAACTTGTTTTCTGAATACGCCAAGAAAATGGATCCCCATTACCCCACTCAGGTGTTATAGAAATAATTAGAATTTTTTTTCAACCAGCATTTGAAGGATTAAAGTTGCGGTTTGCTCTTGATTAATTGTTCGGTAGTAGCGTGTCTCTGTTCATTCTTTTGTGTGTCAAATCTTTCCGAAATTTAGAATGAGTTTAAGACGGTTCAATGAGTTTAATAGAACTTCAAACTTTATTACAGAAATTAGCATTTTTAAGATGATAGAAGATAAAAAAACATTTCTCCCATATTTATGGGATAAAAAGAGCAAGAAACACTGTTCTTTTTTTTTTTTTTTTTTTTTTTTTTTTGGCGACTTTAAGGCTTCCAGTGAAGCCCTATACTTCTCCTACGAAAGAAAAGCACCACCCAGGGCGGGACTCGAACCCGCAGCTCCGGCATGGGAGTACGGCGCTTTACCGCACAGCCACACCGGGCCCACACTGTTCATTTGAAGCAAGTATTAAAGAATGACTATACAATATTTTTTTTTATGATAGCCTAACATCGTCGACAGTCTCTCGGTTGAACAGTTTGACTTCTAAAAGAGGTTGCTTCATTTAAAAAAAAAAAAACTGATTAGTTCGACTTCGTTTTGGTATTATCAAAGAAGATAACTATAAAAAATCATATGATGGAAATCACCCCATGAAAAACTACGGGATATGCTACTGTAGTGATATTATAAATATATTTTAAATTAATCCAATTTACCGTCTGAATTTATTTTACCTTGCATTTTGAAACTTTACAAATATTCAATAAAAAAACGTGGGATATAAAACGCAATATATTTCAAACTATCAAAGATACACTTTCCAAAATACAATTAGTAATGGACAAATATTATACACGCATAGTTAATTATGTTAAAACTTCATCTTTTATTTTACGGCAATATATTCTTCTTTTTATTTATTTTTATTTTTTTTTTTTTTGGTGGTTGAAAAGGATGATAAGATTTTGAAATGAGAATAACCTGTGTAATTTTTGAACTCTTATTGCTTGAAGATTCTGCATCAGAATATGTCGGCGATTGAGGTGAAGCATCTCTAAAAAAATGTTTTGACCATTCGACCAAAACATCCTCTTTTTAGCCCGTTCAATTTGGACGGACTCGACGAAATTCGGAACTTACTCGTTAAGACGAAGGTATGACCAAAGGTAATTTTTTTTTCCTATACAGGCTCAATTATTTGTTATTTTTCCTGCACTGTCAGTGAATGCATCAAGATTTTTTTCGGAGTGTACTAAAACGCGCTAATTGGTTTTTAAAAATTAAATTATTAATTTTTATATAATATATAAGTGGCAATATTCAGGATTCAATGATAAAATCTTTTATGATTTATTTCTTAATATTTAAAATTTTAATACTGAATGATTTATTATTATTATTGTTTGTTCATGGATGGAATACAATAAGCAATGATTCAAGTCCTAAACAAATCTGTGTATTGTACACCTGTGATGTCGCTTTTTAGATTGAAACGGTCCCGGAGAATTTAAAGTATTCACAGAATATGTATGAGGCCGCGGAGGCCATCATTTATAAATAATGTTCAGGATTGATTTAATTTTTTTTTTTCAGTCTTATATAATCTCCAGAGGGAGGGATAGAAAGCTCCCCAAATTTATTTGAATAAATATACATAGAATTTAGGAGTTTTGGATAATTTTTTTTTCTTTGATTTTCTTGTCGTATCCGAAAAAAAATTGACCTGTTCACTGTGTGGTATTTAGTCGGTTTGGGTTTCCTGTGAGATTTTGTATCTGTTTTAAAATTCCTTTAACACAATCAACTTTTTTTTTTCTTCATATCAATTGGCTAGCCCATTTATCAACTTATCTAAAATTAGTTTCAGGGTAGAAATTTTGTATGTAAACGAAGTTGGTGGTAGAGTTGTACCTTTTAAAGTCTCAATCAACTTAATTTTTTTTTCTCTGTTTCCACATTTTGACCTTGAGTATCGGAAGTTCCCTTCTTTTGGTCCATTTGTCTCTCTAACCAAGCTTTTGCTTTCTTTGTATTGCTTTGGGAATATTTGAGAATTCATACCCCTCTATAGACTGGATTGGCTGATGGAAAATTTGTATTTCGATTGAGGTTATTGATATTAAAAATTGTCTGCTAGTGTCTGCATATTTTTTTTGTCTTCTAACCTCACGTTTCAATAAATCAAAAACAAAAACTAATTATAACATGTTCCGTTTAAAACATACATTCGAAATTCAGCTCTTCAATTTGTTTCTATATTTATATTTATAAAGTATTTCCACAGCTATTGTAACCCTTTCCAATGTCAAAGGGTAACCATTTCCAAGTTAAGGAAGACCATTTCCAAATCAATTGTAATCTTTTCGTAGTCAATCGTAAGCCTTTTTAGGTTGGAATAAATTCCTAATTATTTATTTTTTTATTTAAAAGTAATTATTTTAAATGGTATAATATCTTTTAAAATCGCTTCGCCATACTTATTTAATATTTTTTTCGTTTTTCGAATAAATGATATATATATCTGCTAGGAAATGTAGCCCCTAGGTTTTTAAAAAAACGCGGAATTTGATTCATTAACTGAAAATATTATTCCAAGAGTAGCATTTTGTAATGTACACAGTATTTAAGAAATATGTAATGTAGTGGGCGTTTTCAAACGATTTTCAGCCCATTTTCGGTATGAATTATGTGATATTTTTTATGGGATGTTTGATTAAGCTTAGTGTTGATTGAGTTGAACATCAGCGACGAGAATTAGATTCAAGATTCTGCACTGATACTGTAGTAATAGACTGATAGGAAGTAGGGAATAGACCATTCCTGAGGCGAGTGTGATGTGCACTTCCCACAAGCAATTAACACTTGGAGGGAGCACTGTTGCACTATTTCGAATCACAAACAGCTGAAGAACGGGTTCCTGCTTGTTTGATTTTCACAAACAGTCGGTTCCACAGTAATTCCGTTCTGTTCCTTACAATAACCAACAGCTAACTGTTAGTTCATCAGGGTAAGGTTTGATCACCTGGCCTTCCTCAGTAATAAAGAAAACACTCTTTGAGCAATACAAACATTCTTTGAGCAATAAAAACATTAACAAAGATTTAAATGTAAGTTTTACAAACATTCTTTAAGGAATTTTTGGTCAAAAAGCCTATCTTTCGCATAGCTAAAAGAATGTTTTTTTAAAGTTACTGAATTTTTGTCAAGCCTTGATTAATTTAACAATATCAATATTCGGGTAGTTATATTGGTTATAAATACAAAAATCTGAAAACTTATCTGGACCGAGCAAATGTGGTGTAAACTCTAGATGCATAAAAAACTAAACATCGACAATACTGATTCTTGCATTCAGAAACATCACATTTAATTATTAATATAAAATAAAAAAAAAGTATTATGAAGAAATATTTGAACTATCATTATATTTATTATTTATACAATTTATCTCCTGTTTATTGAAGATAACAAAGACTAGGGCGCCTTATCGAGGCCATTGTCTATGTATATACATTTATATACGTATAAGAATATTTTTGATAATTATATGAATTAAACTTAAAGTCTTATCCAACTTATAAATAGTTCACTATTCGATTGATGAACTATCCCTTTTGATAAATACATTAGGATTTCGTGCCACCTATTGTTATTATATATAATTCAAAATGTGAAATCAGATTATAAGTAAATGAGACATAAGATGATTAAAAAATATATAAAATAATGTAAATACTTGAATGGAAATGCTATAGGTATATAGTCGGGGAGCTGAAGGCCTACAACGCGTCTGATTTGGAGGCAGTTTTTGATCTTGTAGACTGGAATTGTTCATTCCATTGACCGCAAATATGAACGACTGCCACCTCAATTCGGTTGCCTTAAAGTTTTAAAAGCATAAAAAATCGAGATTTTCTAACTTTTTAAGTTTCTTTTTTATAACTCGAAAACTATTAATCCCACAGAAAATTATACTATCTTTAAAATGTAAGAGAATAAAATTTCGGGTCTAAAGAGCTAATCAAAGTCGATAAGTCCAAATTAGCAATTAAAGGAAAAAATTATTCATTTTAGCTCAACTATGAATTACACTCATTTCCCCAGGCCTGAAATTTGAAGAGGGTTACTCAAAATGAAAAACGGTACATATGAAAGTTGTAGAAAATCAAATTATGTTCAAATATTAGTCCACTCCTGTGGAGAGAAACTGATTAAAACCTGACAGCGCCTTATGAAAAACAAATTGCAAGTTTCGACGCCAAATTTTATTCCTTTTATTATCATCCTTTCCCAAGTTATCTGAACCCGCCATCCATCATATATCTCCAGACTTCTTCAGCCCAAATCCTCGGTACGTTCCCGCAATACCCGCTCTATGTCTTCAGATCTATAAACACCGGCCCACCGAACGTCAGCTTTTGATTGATCTTTCATTATCCGGTCCTCATACATATGGAATTGTATCCCACCTTTCATCCGTAATTCCAAAACCCTCTCCACCTTTAAATCCCACCCCTTCGTAGCCATCCAGTGTTAGCCATAAACAAAAAAAAAAAATAAAAAAAAATAAAAATTGACATTTCCTATTTCATAATTTTTTAAACCGATGGAATCTCGTATTTTATTTTTTATTATCGTTTTTTTTAGAAACTAAAAATACTCCTTAGACTTACAGTAAATAAGTGTGTAAATATGTATATACTATCAGATGTGAAAACTAGTTTCTCTTCACTTAACTTTCATTTATTTTTTGTTTGTTTATTTAACGTCACTTTATGCCACTTAGGCTAATCGGACGATGCTACAGTTGGAGTCCTAAATTTTGCCTATCCAGGTATAATTATGATATGGATCTTTAACGAGTACCTAACAACCGAGGGACGGCATATCTAAGGATTGTTTACTCCCATTAAAAAATCCTAGGGCCACCACGGAACGCGAACCCGCGACCTTTAGTATTATAGGTTGCCATGCTAACCACTATACCACAGGTGAGCCCATTTATTTTTTTATTCTTTACACTAGGTTAGAGGTTCTCTAATTATTTGTAGTTTTTTTTTTTTTTTTTTTCAATTTGTTTATTTAATCTTCTAAGGCTCTAAATTTCTCTTTTTATATTATTTAATTTTGTAATTAAGGGCACTAATAAAGAAAGAATTTATTTATGGTTAATTATTATTATTATTCCTGTGATGAATAATATTCGAGTTATAAGCAAAAAAGTGAAAGATGATCGAGTATTTCCATTTTATTGGCATATAAAATTTGAAGGCAACCTATCTAAAGGTGCCTTTACATCTTACGAAATTTACCTTCGAACACCACCCTCGAACAACCTTCCTGAAGCCTTCACGTCGACTGTTCGGGTGTTCTAGGTACTTCATCTGTTTGCCTGGGTTCGGGGGTAGCGCTGGTGTCACTTTTGATTTGGGTTTTTCCCAAGTGACAGGAGTTGTTTGTGATACTAGTGTAATTTGTGAAACGTTGTAAATCGTCCCCTATTTTTTTATTTTTTAGATAATATAAAATATATTGATAATGGAGATTTTTTCTTTATCATAAGCTAGCTTTGGGTGCGTCAGCCATATTGGTTCGCTTAACGTCACGTGAAGTATAAATGGCTGTTCGCTTCACGTCGGTACGGCAAGGTTCGAAGGTGACGTTCGTAAGGTGTAAAGGCACCTTAAGGTGGCAGTCTTTTATATTTAAGGGCTATGAAATGAATACTTTCAACCTATAAGATCATATAATGTCTTCAAATCAAGCAATTTTTTTGGCACCCAGGTCCAGGACTAATATTTAATATATTTAAGTAATAACTAAATAACAAAGCTGAAAACAGGCTGGCGTTTCTATTTTACCACATTATGAATTTTAATAAATATTAATTCCATGATATTATTAAATTTATATGGTATTCCGGTATATATACCTAATAATATGATAATTGAAATTAATTACTGTATAACTTATATTTTATTAATTAAAAATTAAACTAAGACTAATTAAAAATTGAAATTGGCACGGACCAATTTAGAAGCAGATTAAGGAGGGCACTCTTTTTCTTAGCGGGCCAATTTAATTAAATATAAATGTAAATAAGGAAAAATGGAAGAATGAAGGGATTCGAACACCGCAGCTTGGACAAACAGAATATTTCAATTTGGGCCAACCAATCGCGGTTTGCCCTGTGTAAATATATCGTATTTTATTTCTATAGAAATCAATTATCAGATTCGTTTATATGTTTTCTTCTGTTCGGATAACTCACGTACAAAGTTAAACAAATATGTAGTTATCCGAACAATATAAAATTCACTCTACAAAAAGAAAATTAGTCCACAAACTCTATTAAAAAAAAAAAAAAAAGGTTGAAGACTGGGCCATTTTCCTGTAGATCAGAAGTTTTCGTTCAAGTTTTCGTTTGACATTTATTAAAAAAAGTTAGACAAAAAATATGGGCCAGAGATTTTGATACGACATATAACGGGAAATTTGTCCTTATTCAAGCAATTCAATTCCTTTCACCTTATTTGACAGTGTTAGTACACTCTACTAAACATACTTTAATGCATGTATTTAGAGCATCAGATTTTCAACCAAACTACCCTTATTTGAAACGTCGATAAACGTTTATTCATTATTATATATTGCTGCGTGCACAAGTTTCTGGCACAATTTTGAAAGGGAGTAAAAAATGCCGTCCTTAAGAAGGGGTCCTAAAAGGAGTTCCCGAGCCTGTGCGATCTCAGCTCTTAAAGCTCTATCTCATTACCCCTGGATAGGCGAGCATACCGCTGTTGCATTGTCCGATTAGCGATGGAAGTATAAAGGGATGTTAAATAAAAAAATAATTTGTCATTTCAGTTAGTTGATCTAAACAACTAGGTTGGTATCTAAACACTTCATCTTTAATTTAATTTATTAAAGCATTCACGACGTTTCGGCTAAAAAGCCATTTTTTCAGTCTCAATCTGACAATGCTTGTATTCGTCATTCTTATTTAACCAGAAAATTAAAAAATAGATTGCTTTCATTAAATTTTAAAAAGCCGTGTGGCCCAAAAATCGCCAATGTTTTAATAAATGAAATCAGAGACAAAGTGTTCCTGGTGAATGCTCCAAACTACTGGCTTAGATCAACTAAATGAAATTAAAAAAATAATTTTTTTTTTTTACATCCCTTTATGCTATATTGCTATTCGGACGATGCTACAGTGGGATACCTCCCCCTTTAGACAAGCCTAGGGCTAGAAAACGCTAAATTGTATTTTGGAGCTGGTTATGCTTAACCACTATACAACACGCGATCTCACAAAACTTCCAATATCAGTTCATGGTATTCAGAAACCTGTGCAAACGTCTGTAAATAATATTGAATAAACGTTTTTCAAGGGTAGTTTGGTTGAAGATTTTTTTACAATTTTATTGACCTAAAACAAGATATACGGAACGACTATATCTTTCCTGTAAGGTATACTCAAAAATTAATTAACTAATCAGTTAAATATCCCAGGTAAATTCAGGACCTATTTTAAATTTGAAATAATTAAAAAATATATAGCTTCTTTTTCTTAACTTCTGGTTAGTAGATTATTTTTGGGCGCTGTATTCGAATCTGACCTTATTTTTGTGAACAAGTCTTTAAGTGTAATTTAATTGCAGATTTTTTTCTTTTTTTTTATAGTTAAACCGGCCTAAAATAGAATGTATCAAATGACTGCATGTTTCTCTTGTATATTTGGCACAAGAATCTCTACATTATTATAAACTAGCTGTATATACCGGTTTTACCCGGAGAATTTCATTTTTTAAATCTATAAAGTGAGACTTTTATCGACTCAAACTGTCGATTTCGTAAAAACTAATGTAAAGCGAGATCAAAATGATTTTTATAACAATAAAGAATATACCCAGAGATTGGCTGAAGTTATGCAATTTTAATATGGACAGGTGTTCGCACCTGGTATCAAAGAATCACTGAGCGAAATATGGAGAAATTAGGACAAAAGTTATGGATTTCTATAGATAACAAACAGAATTTCATCTTTATTTACTTATATTATAGCTGTATATCCCGGTTTCACCTGGGGAATTTTATTTTTCTAATCTAACGGTCGATTTCGAAACAAAACATTGTGAAGCGATACCGGTACGATTTTTATAGAAATGAAGAATATCAGCTGAAGATTCGCTGAAGTTATGCAATTTTAATATGGACAGGTGTTCGCACCTGGTATGAAAGAACCATTGAGCGAAATTTGGAAAATTTAGGACAAACGGTATGGATTTCAATAAAGAACGAACAAACAAACAAGCAAACAGAATTTAATCTTTATTTATATAGATTTGGAATATAAAATAATGTAACACTTCTGTGGGCTAACAAATATTTACTAAACGAAAATTCTAGATATCAATGCTGAACGAATTATCTCAACATAAATATTCGATCAGGTTACAAAAATGATAACTTTATAGCACACAAATCTTATGACTTGAGCTTCACAGTCAAGACACAGACTAGGACTAATTGGCCCAGTCACTCGCTCCTTATATATAGTCGTAAAATGATCCATCTGAAAAGTTCGAGGTCTTCGTCGAAATTGGTGGAACGCAGTAGATGGAGCTCAAACAATCTAGAACTAAAAATTCATTCCAACCGCTTAGTTTGTTCCAACAAACGGTCTGGGATATCAAACAATATGTTTTTATATTAGACGATTTAGCGTTACAATAAGGTAGTTGAATGTTTTTATTTTTATTTTTTTTCTCTCGGCTTTTAGGGCCCATTTGGTAATCTTTTTCGAGTAGGAACCTCGGAAAGGTCTTTCATCAAGATATGTGAGAGCTGACCATGTCTTCCAATATTTAATAAAATCGGAATAGTGGATTATAGACATAGAATGGTGATATCCGAATACTGAATGCATTGAGACACGAATGTATAATAGTCAAAAGACGAGAGGTATAGCTAATGAATGAAGGGGGTTTGGAAGGGTAGAGGAGGTATGTAGCTGGTAGTTGGTAGCTGGTAGGCAGACTCGGCGGTATTTGCCAGGGAGCCTGGAGGACATATTATTATATTAGTCGACTCATAGCGGGGCCACGGGAAAGGGGGGTGGCTTGGAAGGGGGGGCACAACACTCAGCCAGCCTTCCTATCGAATTAGCTCGTAATGAAATTCGATAACATAAAGTAGGCTCTAGCATCCCTCCTCTCTCCTACCTCTTGTCATCTCAATATAACTAACTACCTCCTTCTCATAATATCTTCTCTCACAACCTATATTGCTAATTTCTAAGAGAATAAATAATATTGTAACGTTAAAAAAGGAAAAAAAAAAAAAAAAGAAATATGGTGTAGAAATCCTAGACCTTTTGTTGGAACGAACTGTCATAGCACATGTTTGTGACTACGATGTTCGAGTACCATCTAAGCCGTTCTACGAGGTTCTAGACTCTTCTTACGACTATATATAAGGAGCGATGGACTAGACAGTTAGTCTTGTTCTGAAGCTAAAGCCATATGAAGATAATTTTTGAAACGTTCTTAATTCTTCGTTTCAATATTTGTGTTCTAATAATTTGAGTGGCATTGAATATTGTTATTGTTATTTATTTAAATAAAAATTGTTGACCCACATTAGTGTTATAAACAATATTTTTTATAAGGGACGCTTAAATATTTTCTGCATTGAGCTAATTTGAGCTTATCCGTCCAAGTATTTACATTACTCTGTTGCTGTATCTAGGACATGCCACTAATTGCGTTAATTAATTTATCCTAGTTTATATAATCGCTATTATAGCTCGACCATATAAAAAGTTTACCTCAGGGCGGAGCTTAAATAAGCCACGCTTAATACTGCTTTGGCGCTAAATTTGAAGTGAGTCAGGTTATGTTATCAATTATGACAAACTCATCAAGTGGACTTCAATCATTGGTTGAAATAGGCAAGATTCAAATATAAGGTGTGACAATGTTCCATCAATCAAGGACTTCAATCAAGGAGGCTATATTTCATGAAATAATTATTAATTGCAATATAATAAAACAAACCATAAAAATATATATATATATATTTTCTTTAGTAATAAAAATTACCAAAGAAAATATTTATTTTTTATTTTTTTTTTAGTTCGAAATACTATATTTTAATCAGATTAGAAGTTATTTTTGTAAATGTATTTCCGAGATTTACTAAAAATTAATACCATCAAATCCTTACTGGACTGCCAAGAAGAAAAGCAGTCACTCAAAAATCGTGAGGTAATGGTATCGTTTGATACATTGTGAAATTTGGGATTTAATCGAATATTCCAAAGAACAGTAGTAAACAGCTGTTTTTAGTTTACAATTTTTTACCTTACAAAAAAAATCATACATACATATCGTAAACTCGTGCTAAGTGGTCAAATAATAGTATAGAGAAAAAAGAAAACACTACATAACAATATAAGCGAGAAGGTAAATTTTTATCGAGTTTTCAAAAATTTGAGAAATTCATCGTTTGTTAGGAGTGAGAAAGAACAGGTAAAATCAAACTTCGAACTTATATTTAAGTATAAAAAGACGTATGTGTTAAATATCTATATTGTAAAAGATCTATTTAAAAAAGGAAAACCAATAATTAAAAAAAAACTCTACACACATTTTTAAAATCTACAATGATGCGCTAGGTTAACAAAATAGGAAGAATCATCACCAAATTGATGTGGACCTGCCTTACTTTGGCCTTTAAACCTTCCAGTGTGGAATGTGCTGACTGTAGATATTAACCCTTACAACTAGAATTCTAGAATCTCATCTCACTCCCTAGAAAATTTATTTTTTCCATTATCTGTAAGGAATAAAGTTGTAGGGAGTGAGGTTTTGAACGTTTTCATTCTTTGCGTTGGAGAGGGTACAGATTTTCTCATCTTAAAAATAACTCGCGCAATGTTCACCTTTACGTTCTCCTGAACTGACTGTCATTAATGGGTTAAAGACTTTGATTGATTAACAAAAGTATTGTAGGGGATAAGAAAGTATAAAAATACTCCAAGAACTTCCACCGAAAATAATTATCTTGAAGTAATACGTGTTGTCTGAGGGAAACAAAATTTAGTCAGGCAGCTTTGTTGCAGCTGTATTCCATAATTTTTTTCAAAAAGTGAAATACACCGTTTCCCGCCTTTGGAAGGCTATTTAAGAAATTTTGTAGGGAGTGAGAAAAAACTGTGTGACAGGAATAAAACCTATCAGATGTATAGTTACAGGATTTTATTTTCATATTCCATCCAGGTATTATCGAAAAGCGGAGTACCCTGGAGGCAAAAATATTTTTTTTTAATGACAAATCCATTCAGATAGTGTAAAATAAATATTCGAGATGTTCGAACTTAGTCCGTGTGACAAGTGTGGTAGTGAGAATTGACGCGGGTAAAAAAATATAGTGAATATTATCAATTTTTTGACGTCAGATTAGTGAAGTGAGTCCATGCAGCGGCCAGATTGCTTTATCTCTCCAAAATTGTTGAACTTTTTAATAAGGACAGTTTAGGCATAGAGTCTGTGTGACACAAAATAACCCACATTTTTATAATGACCCTTATGCTAATTAATAATGTTAATATAAGATCAAATATATGTTACATTTTATTTATTTTTGTATCGCCTTTACCCTAATAGGTCATTGGGGTCTAATAATTATTTATATCATGTTATAATATTCTGTTATTTTTAGGAATTTATTCAAAATGGAGGGATGTTCCTCATTGTCCTCAAGGATTTCTTTTAGTGTTTGTTTTAGGCTATTTTCCCCTTGTTTTCGGTTTTTGTGCCATTAAGTGTCATAATTATTTGAATTCAATATATTTATCATAATTTTTGGCTTTATGTTCAGTTTATATTTATATTTAATGATTTAGTCTGATTCCAGTCTGAAAATAAATAAAATGTTCAATTTTTTAGGTACTTATTTAAATATTGAAATCGATATTTCTCCGAATGATCGCATTTAATCGATCAAATTCCATTTTGGTATTTTAGCCCCTTTTACCACTGTGAAAAAATCAGAGCCAATTATAGCCAAATAAAAGAATTTATATTAATTTAAATACTTTTCTTTGGTAAATTACATAGTTAACTTGGATGATATTAATACGCATTTTATCCAATAATTTTATAGCCATTTTTGGTATAGTAATTATTTATACAATGTTATAGTATTCTGTTATTTTTAGGAATTTATTCAAAATTGAGGAATGTTCCTCATTTTCCTCAATTTCTTTTAGTGTTTGTTTTATGCTATTCCCCCCCCCCCACCCCTTGTTTTCGGTATTTGGGGCATTAAGTGTCATAATTATTTTGTTTTTCTCTTCATAATTTAATTCGAACCTGTCCCAGCTAAGCGACAATCAGCAAAATTGAGATAATTATTTGAATTCAATATATTTATCATAATTATTGGCTTTATATTATTTATATTATTTATAAATTTCTGGTAATAAAGCATCATAAATAATTTGTTGCATCTCTGATTTTTCTACATCATCTACTTTTCTTCAAATATTAATATGAATCATAATTGAATCGAGCGTTTGAAAAATAACTGAAAGTATAAATACGTAAGTTTGAAATGGGCTAAATTCAAATGTATGGTTCTTCATTTAAATCTTCTATAAGTTCTTTGACAGTGACAGAAAAATTTTTACGCCAAAACGTACTAGCTTTACAGAAAGATATTTTCCAATGTCCTGGATTTTTCGAGTTTCTCCTCACAACCATTATTTGAACGGTCCGATAGGACAGCTGGGCTTGTCAGGTAACTCTTGAATTAGATGTCTCGGCATGCAATGTGTTCAAAAACATAATAAAACAAAAATATATTTTTTGAACATGTTGGGTATCTCAAACGACTGATTAAATTATATTGAAATCTAAACGATAGAGAAATGTTAAAAACATGTGTATCTTTAATTTGTATTTATTACGTGATTATCCTAGTGGTTTCAAACATTAACACCAACCATACAAAGTAATAAATATGTCATATAAGGAGTATACCAAGGTTTAGTATACGACGGTAGCGAAGATCACCTAAAGCTGTTCCACCTTAGTTATAAGATTAAATACTTAATGGTTCAATATTGTACAATTAGCCTAATGCTAGCTTAATAGCCCTTATAATTTAATAATACTCTTCCAATGGAAACATCCCCCCGACGAATCAACAAAAATCAACTCTAATGAACAATTAAAGCAATTTAGTTATTAAGATTAGTAGACAACATTAAAATAAACTGTTTTCCTTAATTGAGTTACATTTACATATTCAGAGAATAATAGAGGTCATGAGTTTGGGGCGGTCCTTTATCTAAAGGGTTTATTTTACTATTTAGGAAACAATTAGTCTAAATTGGCTAAATTTGTTTATATTTAATTTAATAATTGTTCGGGTCCTTTATTTTTCTTTCCATCCTTCCGTCAACACACGTGTTTTGAATGTCCCACCGATTTCCTGAAATTTGTTGAATAACTACCTTAACTGTGTCAGTTCTTAAGTGTGCTCTTAATAAGATTTGCTTAAGCTCATCTGAATCAGAATATATTTGGGACTTATGTGTTTTGTATTTATTTTTTGATAATGTCTTTTTCGGTCTTGATTTCACTTGAATCAGTAAAACGTCAAATAATCGGTGATTAGTAACTGATCTCTTATATCTCGATAATATTAGATAATATCTCTAATATTAGATCTCTTATGATAAAAATTTTGAGATTTTTTTTTTACTTTATGAGAAAGAAAAAAAAAGAAGGGATAGTTGTTATTTTGACTAACCTGAAGTCACCACTTCGATTGGAGTTAGTTCAATTTAAAAATATTAAACCCATAGGTTTTGTTAGGCGTTCATACCAATGGGTTTTCGTTGCCGAGGAAAATTTGAAAAGAATGTTTTAATTTTCATATTTTTTTTTTTTTAAACTCGTATTATATCGCTTCTTCAGAAAATGTGTACACATTTTTTCACAATAAGGATTTTTTTTTTCTGGAAGAATAAAAAAAAAAAAATCGTTCGAGAGATTTCTATTAACAAGTAACGTACAAAACATAGAAAACACTCAAAATAAGCAGGTAAAAAATGTTTTTAGAATATGAAACACAATGAAAAATTTACATTTTTTATTAAACTTCAAAAATCACTATTCAAGAAAATTATAAAGATTTATTCTGAAATTCCATCTATAGATTTCCTCATAAAAAATTAAATCGTTTTATTAATGCACATTAAAACAACAAAATAAAACCTCACTTAGGCCTATATGTCTGATCCCAACTGGAGGCAAAGTCTTGGAGAAAATAATCCACAACAGGTTGTCACATTTTATCCACAGCAAAAAACTGTTGAGTGAAAACCAATTCGGGTTCACTCAGCAAAAAAGTACTACCCATGCACTTTACAAAGCTAATCAAATTATTCGTCATTCCTTAGATAAAAAACAGCACAGTGTACTAATATCATTAGATATCAGTGGAGCATTTGACAGTGCATGGTGGCCGTCAATATGGAGTTCTCTTAAACGATTTCAATGTCCAAAAAACATATACAGGATTCTGAGAGATTATCTGAGCGATAGATCTGTTTGTCTAGTTTCAAACAACTATACTATGATACGGAATCAATCAATTGGAATACCCCAGGGCTCCTGCTGTTCTCCGCTCCTATGGAACTTACTCGTTGACTCACTACTGAAAGAAAGATTACCACCTAATGTTACTCTCTTGGCTTTTGCAGATGACATACTCATCATAATAACTTCGGAACATTTTCAACATTTACAAACAGTAATCGAAATAGTATCAAACAAAATAAACCATTGGGCACACTCACACAAACTGACATTTAACACACAAAAATCTAATTACATGGTCATTACAAGGAAAAGACAAATTCCAGAACTTCAAATAACGATACAAAATACCCATCTTCGCAAAGTATCTACCTTAAAATATCTAGGGATAACAATTGACGGAAAATTAACATGGAACACTCATATAAACATACTACAAAACAAGCTCATTAAATTAATAAATTCCCTTTCCATAGCGGCCAGAACAACCTGGGGGTTAAGAACAGAGGCTCTGGATATTCTGTATAGGGGCGCGATTTTACCTATCCTCGCCTATGGTATAGAAATTTGGTATCCTGCATTAAAAAAATTGTATAATATAAAAAAGTTGGAGAGGGTCCAGAGGCTGATGGCACTTAAAATTGCCAAAGGTTTCCGAACCCTCTCCGATGAAGCAGCCTTTGTCTTAGCCAAAATGATTCCAATAAGTATATTAGCCGACTTTTATGTAAGTAAATTCCATTTATTATCCATTAAAACAGATATTGAAAATTTCAAATCTGATGACGTGGAACATATTACAGACTACAAAGACTGGCCACATCCTACAGAACATCCAAGTATTATACTGAACTCTAACCACACCACAGATTTTGAAATATACACAGACGGTAGTAAGGATGGCGAATATGTAGGCTGCGCTAGTTTAATATTTGAAAATCGAATATTACAGAAAATTATAAAGTGTAGACTTGGCGCGGATTGTACGAATAACCAAGCCGAACAATTCGCCATTCTTAAGTCCTTAGAACATTTAATAGACTTAAAAATCACAAATAAAACTATTAACGTACTAACCGACAGCCAATGTTCATTACACATGATTGCAAACACACACTGCCATACACCAATCATCGAGGAAATTCACAAACAATTAAGAAACCTGCAAACTGATGGAAATAATTGGATTTCATTTACTTGGATAAAAGGGCACTCAGATATACCTGAGAATGATTTTGCAGACAAGGCTGCAAAAGCTGCTTCCAAAGACACTTCCCTGCCTATATCATACACAAAGATATCAAAACAACACTTAATACACATGCTACACCAACAAGCAGTACAACGATGGCAAACACGTTGGGACTCTACACACAAAGCTCGACATTTATATTCATTCATCCCACATTTACAGACCTACCTCAATAAAGCTAACACATGGACAGACTTCTACACAACACAGGGAGTCACAGGGCACGCGGCAGTGAACAGCTACCTTCACAGGTTTAAAATAAGGGACTCGCCATTGTGTCCCTGTGACTTCACACAAGAACAAACTATACACCACATAATACATGAGTGCAGATTACTGACAGACTACAGATATTCGTTAATAAATAAAACTAAACAGAAACTGGGACAATGGCCGGTGGATAGTCCTGTGTTAATTGATAAAATGTTCTTAGACCTTAAATTATTCTTTAAAGATGCCCTAAAAAAAATAAAAGATATCAACGAAATTTATTTTTGATTCAAAACTGTAGGCAAACATTTTGTTAATTGATTGTTGCTGAATGCTGTTTCAATTATAATTTCTTTTATGTTCTATGCTTTAAGAGAACCATTTAGGTAACTCTTATTATTTGTTTTATATTAGTTTGTTTTATATCTAATGTACTTTAAAAATGTATTAAAAAGGAAAATCATTATGAATGTTAGTAATAAATAGTGTCGTTGTTGATGCTGCAGAGGTATTACTCCGTGCTGGGATCCTGCCCTGCCTGTAGCGCTGCTGGACCATCGGACGACCTCTTTCATAATGCAGTTATGACATTGGTCATTACCGGGGCGCTGGCACCTGCTGCAAGTTCGGTACGGTGGGGTACGGGTACGGTGCTGGAGGTGGGCCTCTGCGGTACCACCGGCGAGATATCAATCATGTACATTGTATACTGTATAGTATGTTATGTACAGAATAACAAATAAACTCCCTTCTAGCAGGGTTACTGTTGGAAGGAAAAAAAAAAAAAAAAAGCATTGAAAATTAAACTAAAATAAAATTCTATGTTTATTCAGATTTAGTAAACCTACAAACTAAGAAATTTACAATTAAAAATTAGACGGGTTTGAAAGATTTTTGTGATAGTTGGAAAAAGCTTGATAGTTAAGTAAAATTTTCGGTCTGGTATGTTTTTTTCTTGAAAAATATATTTTTTAAAAATTAATTCATATTATTATTTTGAAAACGGAAGAACTTATTACTTTTTGTTGATATTTAACATTTTTATTTGACCTAATTATACCAAAGCAATTTTATCGTTTTGATTGTTTTTTTTAACGTCACTTTATGCCAGTGAGGCTAATCGGACGATGCTACAGTGGGAATTCTAATTTTTGTCTAACCAAGTTATTACTAGGATAGGGTTCTTAAACGAATACCTGACATCGTACAGGTTCGGGAACTCCATTTTACATCCTATCCGAGAGACGGCATAGCGAATGATTTTTTACTCCCTTTAAAAAATCCTAGGGACGCGAACCTGCGACTATAAAATATATTTCTCTATAAAATATTTATAGAAATAAAATATATAATAATATTTTATATATATAATAATATATAATAATATAATAATATATAATAATATATTTACATAATATATAAAATATATATATAAAATATTTATTTATAAAAAAGTATAAACTATTACCTTTGCCCATATAAGTTAGACTTAGCTTTCTTTCAACTGCAATGTTCATATTAGACATTTTAACACTGTTTTTGACATTCCTTTATTATTTATCCAGGATATATTGTTATTTAAATGGACTTGGGATATTGTTTTTCCATAAGATACTTCTTAATCGAAGATAAATTAATTAGTATTTCATGTAGTAGTTTATAGGATAAATGTTATAGATATTTATGAATTCTGTAACAAAGAGAATAAGGACTAAAATTAGTTAATTTACGCTATAGCTAGATTTATTTCGAAGTAAATTAGTTTAGATAGGGTGAATATCGATTTTCATTGCGTGATCTCGGAAGCAGTTGGGAATTAGGCTTTAAGGTAATTAAGAGCAGCTTGCCTCACCAATCTCTTCGGCAACTAGTCAACTTCTCTTAGCAAAAGAGATATGTACAAGCATATCTGGTAAAATAAATTAAATATTTATTAATTAAATGTTAAACTAATTAAAAATTAAAAGGCTAATTATTTATAATGAAATATCTAATCATTTAAATATAACCACATTCATTTTAGCCCTATTACAGTCAGTAAAATTCCTAATTATCATATGTTCAACCATCAAATAATGGTCCGACTATAATTTAAGTTTTTGAGATAAAGCCGGTTGTTTTTTTACCTTTTTTCCCAGGAAAGAATTTAAAAATTCTTTTACAAATTATTTTAAAAAAATGTCTAAAAGTGTCTAAGGTTTTAATAGACCTTTTTAATTTTCAATTGGAAATTCAACATTAAGAGTTTAAAGATATTTGGCTGCTAATCTTGATTATCTAACTTATTTTCTTTTTTTTATTATAAAAAAAAATATTACTTATTTCTTCTAGTTTAGTGATTACATCAACTTTTGATCACTTCACACGGACGGATAAAGGATTCATACTACATTCTTTCATCTAATTTTTTTATTTTTTTTTTAAATGTTTTCCATTATTCTAAAGTCCAATATATATTAAATTATATCAAAATCATTTTTTTTCTAACGATTACATTTTACCTAAAAAAATTACAAAAGAAAAACTTTTTTTTTTCTAAAAATGAATGTTATCAGTCAGGCTTGACGTTTCCACAAGTTAATTTTTTCAATCACCAGGAGGTAGAGAGCTCATTACGAAAAAAAAAAAAAAGAAAGTAATAAAAATAGAATTAAATATTTATAATTTTATAACTATTTAATGGTAATTTGGGATTTGTGTGGGATTTTAATGGGATAATATGCAGGAATCAAGAAACATTTTTTTTTAATAATTTTAACACCCTACATTTTTACCTAAAAATGTGGGTCGTCTTGAGTGGTTAAAGGGAGGCTGTACTTATTTTGGTCTAACCTAAAAAGTTTTTTGACTGAAATCTCTGACTGCTAATCTTACCAGATTAGTTTATTAACATTTACATCTGGTATTTTCCGCGTTTCCCCCTCTTTCATTCCTAACATTGCCTATTTTCAATTTACAACCCCACAAGAATATGTCCATCCCTCTAAAAAGCACATGACCCAGTAAAAATGTGGCCATAGAAAATTTTCGATAGCGCAACCCCCTTATTAGGACCCTCTGGTTTTAGTTTAAACAGATGTACTTAAAAGGTTAATTGTCAGCTATGATTAATACAATTTAATTAATACGTAAGCGCGAAAAATGTAAGGTGGAAGCTATTGCAAATTTCGTATCCCTGAAATGAAGGTAAGCAAACATATGTATGTTTTGTTAAGTCAAATATCTGTTAGGATGTCCTCAATTGATGTTATTTTTTTTGTAATGAATTTTTTTTTTTACTGATGAAAGATTCTGTTTTGTCCTGATGATGCCACAATCGTTTTTCGCTTACATGTTTACTAGCTACTAGTTAATTTTAAGGATATGAAATGATGATGAAACGTTGGCTTATAGGTCTCAAAAATAAGGTATTACATATTTACACTTTAATAATAAAAGTGACTCTACTCGCATATCATTGGCTCTAAATCCCTTTAAAATGTTTAGATTTTTTTCTTTTTCATAGACCCTGTTAACAACTACCTATTACAGCAGGACCCCCATTATCCGGTCCTCTATTAACCGGAGTTCCAATTAACAAGGGTTTCGAGGAGCCAATTTTTTTTTTTTTTTTTTTAATAAGCTGTTTTTGATTTCTATGGCATTTATTATGTATGTATAATATTTATTTGAATAATATGAATACATACATGTTTTAACGATTACAAAATGTTTAATTATCTCTTGCTCTTAGAAATTATGAAATAAAATAATAAATGGAAAAACACGGCATGCTGGTATCGTATGATGAGATGTTTCCGGTAACTATTACTCCAATTCATATTCTAAGAACGATATTGTTTTCAAGTCTTTCTATGAAACTCCCTACTCTGGCCTGTTTGAATACAAAACAAAATACTTTACTTAATAAATTTTGTCCAATTTTTACCTTTTTGATCGATTATCTCAAAAACGGCTTTAACGATTTTTATCAAATTCGTTATGTTTAATGAAAAGTAGTTGTTATTTAATATCAGGTAAGCTTTATCATTATTAAAATGTTCTGAGGGGGCTTAAATGGGGAAGGGGTTTTTTTTTGTTTTTCTATAAAGTACCTTTGTTTTAGTTTATATTGAGAAATTAACTGTCTCTCATTACGCTTAAAAATAAGAAATGGCTAAATATCATATATGAAGAAAATCAAGTAAACATATACAGGAGAAAAAAAGAAAAATATTCCGTCAACTCATAAAACACCTTGAACTCACGCATGCGCCGTACGCCTTTAATGACAAACCAATGCGTTATAATTAAACTGTTCTGTTCATTTGAGAAGTGGCAATTAACAAAACGCATTAATTTCTAATCTAAGTATGTTGGTAAGTGAAAGTTGTGTGTTGCGCGCACGCACCAGATTTTTTTATTTTAGTATTTTAGAATTAAAATAAAATAAATCACATGTTTATTTTCATTTTAATTCTAAAATACTTAAATAAAAAAAAGTATTTTCGTTTTAATACTAAAATAAAAAAAAAAAGTATTTTCATTTGTATTTAAATAATAAAATTAAATAAAAGTAGGTTGTTTGAAGTTAAACAATTTTCGTAATAGTATAGTGTAGTCCTTTGCACTAGAGCTCTCACTCCTAAATATTGAGCAAGTATATTTATTTCAGTTTGATGTTTTTTTTGGAAAATTATTCACAAGGCCAATTCCTCATAATTTTTATAATAAATAGGTTTTTTATGGGGGGGGGGTTATTTATAGACTTTTTACCGGTTTATTCGAAAGTAAAAAAATCAAAAATTAAGTTAGAGCCGTACACGGAGTCATAAAAAGGATCCCGATTCAGAGACAATAAATACCAAAAGAGTTAAAATGTGTATCACTGATACATTCAATAAAGTTATAATCGATCATTATTTTTCCGAGAGGTTGACGTTTGTTCGAAATTGGAGAGGAAATTCAGGCAAGATTGGAGGTAAGAAATGCATAACCATTAACGAAATTACTTAGCTTCTTCCTTAAAACTTAAGAATTCGAGTTTATAAAAATATTATTCCTCCTGCGGTTCTTTAAGAATGCAAAACATACAGTAAGCAAAAATGCACGCTAACATTGAATGATGAGCAAGTGAGGTGAAAGCAGACAGAGGAATAAAATTGGAGTGTGAAATTGCTTAACAGTGGAGAACGAATTCCATAGAAATTAATAAGCCCGGTGACGAATGAAAGACGTCTGAGGGAAGTTAGGGCTGAGAAGTAGGTGGGAGGATTGCGTTTGGGCTGATTTGCCAAAATTCCTATTGGACGGAGGTCGTTGGATGGTAGCGAATAGTCTAATGGGTAGCCCAATTAGTTTAAACAGGTTCCGAATCAGATTGGATCTGTAGGAAAAGAAATTTAATTTAATAATTTCAACAAAATGAAAGCGAAGATGATCTGAGTATCAGATACATTACACCAAGCAAAGACAACCGAAAAAAAAATTAAATAAAAACTGTTGATTTATTAATTAATTGCAATTTAAAAAAAAATTATTAATCAATTGCAATGCTCAAACTAATAGGTTTTAAAAGTATTTTGTATTTTCATTTTAATTTTTTTTATTTAAAATACAATATACTTTTTTTATTTTGCATTTAAAATAATTTTATCGTTAAGTATTTTAAATGATTTGAGGTTAAAATGCATTTTATTCAAATTTATTTTAAATACTTGCTATTTAAAATAAAGTATTTTAAAATAAAAATTAAAATACTTTTTGCCCAGGTGTGAACAGAAATTAACCATTATAAACCGAGTAGAAAAAGGTGAAAGTGTTAAAACATTGTCCGCTGAATTAGGAATCGGAGAGCAAACTGTTCGTGATATTTTTAAGAAGAAAAAAGACATTTCCGACTTCGTATCTTCTTCGGCCCTAACATCGTGTTCTCGGAAAACAATGAAGACCTCTGCATAAAGACGTAGATGTAGCTGTCTATCAGTGGTTGATCAAAGTGATTTTCTGCAGTTTATTTTGTGTAACTTATCTTTTTTTCTATCACATTAAGTCAATAAAATGTTGTAATTCGATTATCCGTGGACCCCCCCCCCCCTACCCATCATTACTCTGGATAAAGGGGGTTCTACTGTAGGTACTATTTTAGTCTTTACTATCCTCGTTGCAATAAATAAATATAGAACGAGAACTATATGTGCCAACATTTACAATTAAATTTATATAAATTGCATGTTCTCAAGAGTTTTCCAATTAAATCTTTATTAATTGTTTTTTATCTTATATATTTTTTTTTCTTCCATTCCACAAGTGCCAAACCATTTTTCAAGTACGTTCAGTACGAATTTATATATCAATTTAGTCTTTTAACATATGTACATATCTCTCGACAACATAAACCACAAATAAAATGCTGAGGGCATAAATGCAGAAGGGACAGAAGCAGAGCGCAATGCAGGATCGACTACAGAGAGGACTGTAGGACTACGCCCGCCCATAAATTTGATAAAAAACAGTTATTAATACCGAGCGAGCTGTAGCAAAGTCCGAATAAACATGGCTCCTCTATCAGCCCTTATCTCTTCCCCCGCTGCCCCGGTTATTATAATTGTACCTGCCAGCAATATTTATCCCCCCCCCCCCCCCCAACTGGTTCACCCCCGTCTCTAAATCAGTCAGTCTCCCTCTTCCCTGTCAACTTTCCAATCAAATGAAACTCCAATACATATTGAACTGGGTCAGATCTGCGGTTTCGAAATTCGTCGTCCTACAATGTTGCAATTTTCCTTATCAGAAAAACGAGATACTAAATTTATCGGAAATCGCTTGTTTGTTACAAGGGATCCTTCCGGAACAAAAGTGGACAAAATAAAAAATCTGATCCATATCTCTTACTCTGACTATAAAACTACGAGGGGTGTACAGAATGTTCTAACCACTTATGATAGCTTTCAGATCAAACAGATAACCTGAGTTGGGTTAAAGGTCATTGTTTACTTATAATAAGTTCTTATCTCCCTAATTCTACCTTTCAATTCAGGTCAGTTTCTTTCAGACTGTTGTGTTACAGGTCGATTTAAAAATTTCTAATTTTGAGCCCCTTGCAGTGATAAAATATTTGGGTCTTTTTCATTTTAGGCAACCTGTTACTAAGTTATGATAACGGTTATTTAAATAATAACCAAAGTTACATCATTATTGAAAAACACATGATTTATTTACTATGTAACTTATTAACAAGAAATATTGCAAAAAAAAAGGGATTGTTCTGGAGGTCAATAGGCTTTCATTGGCTCGAAAATTCCTATGAATAAATCCTTGCCTTCGTTACGACGCCTCCATGCTTACTCACACAAGTAGGAGTATAGCATTCTTCTTCGATGCTTTTTTGTGATGGTAGCAGCTGACATGCCTAAATCTTTATTACAAAAAGATGTCGTGAAACCATTAGCCAATGTATATATAAATAGTATGGATTTATCAGCCGAAACCCTGCAGTTTTAGAACCATGTACCTTTATATACACTTCTGCATTGGTTACATCCCTGTCTTCGGCATCTCCAAATCGGAACGTGGTCTTTCTCTGCATTTCATTTTTCCATGTAGAACACCGATTCTTTGTAAAAATTTTATAGCTATTTTAACTGACTTTAAAACTGAATATAATTCTAACAGATTCATTTTTAAAATACAGAGCACAGATTAACTTTATACACCAACTCACACAGCGATAATAACCTTTAGAGAATTTCAAATATGAAGTCATATAATTTTATCTGATATAGATAAATCACTGTTTAAATTCATAAAATAACCGTTATCATAACTTAGTAACAGGTTGCCTAAAATGAAAAGTACACATAATAAGCTCTTATCTTTCAAATTCCACCTTTCAATTCAGGTCAGTTTCTTTCAGACTGTTATGAGTTACAGGTTGATTTAAAAATGTCTAATTTTGAGCACCATGCAGCGATAAAATATTTTGTAAAAGAAGGGATGAGGGATGATGATATTCTGCCCCATCGTATGCCACTGCCAAAAAGTGGGCCGCACTCTTCAAAGCTGGCCAATAAAATTTTTAAGATGATGACCGATCAGAGCGGCCTTCATAATCAGTCTCCGAAGACACCATATCCAAAGCTGAAAATTTGGTGATGGCGGATCGTCGTCTTATTGTCAGGTACTTAGCAGCAAAGGTGGGCATTAGCGCTACTGCAGGACAACGCTCCCATCCACAAATCAAGAGATGCAACGAAGTCTTTGGGCTTTGAGCTACTTCCGCACCCACCCTACTCGCCAGACCTGGCCACCTCAGACTTCTACCTCTTCCCTAATATAAAAAAAAACACCTTTTCGTCAGACGATGGGGTGATCTCAGCTCTCAAAGTTGTTTTAGAAATTTCGACCAAAAATTGTTTTTGACCGGATTACAGATGTTGAAGCGCGTTGAAGTGCGTTTCCAAATTGGGTGACTGTATTGAAAAAGAAAAGTATGTAAGTTGAAAATATATTTACTATCTCACGTTTTTCCGAACGTGAGCCGATGTGTTCCTGTTCATATTTATAAACTCACCCTGACAACTCTTTTCTTATACTTTCTTTCCTAAAACATGACCTAGATATTGCAGCCACAGAATATTTATTTAAGGGAACGACAGTCCCTTTAATAGCCGATGGAGGTCACTGCTATTTTTTACCCGACCCTTTCCCTTATTACACAATTACCTTGGAGATGTGCTCAAAATAATTCCTTTCGACCTATTTTTTTTCTTTCTTTTTTTGGACTCCTCACGTGGCTATACGTATTAAAATGGTTTTGACCATTGTGAACTTGGCTATCAAGCTGGAAGGTAAAATAAAACTGTCAGAAATTATTTTTATTCCCACATTTTCATACTTTTTGATTTCCTCGCTGATCAATGAGTAAAAAAAAAAAAAAATCTGAAATCGGTACTCTATATGTACCTTTCAGCATATAGGTCTTGAAGACGGTTCGAACACAGGGACAATCATAGTTGTTTTCATTTTCATTGAAACCTAATTTCTTCTAAGAAAAATATTTAATAATTATATATAGTAAAAATATCGACAGATATAATTAATATATTACTAATTTGTTCCCCAATAATTTAAATGAGAGATTATACAAAAAGATGATCTATAAAATAGGTATTTCTGTTATATAAATAAATGTAGTCATTTACTAACTCCTCGTAAGAGGAATGTTACAATATAGGTCAGACTAACCAATGAACAGAAACAGGGTAGTCGATGGTCGTCCCATGATTTGAATTTGGTGTGTTTAAGATGTGCAGGTCATGCAGTTGAAATAAAATCAAGAAGCCCATGATCACCATTGAATAATTTCAATAGTGGTTAAATGAACCCGCAGTAAGGCGAAAACTAGATAAATAAATGCATAGAAAAACCATAGATGCCGCTGAGTTGCAAAAGGCTCACTAGAAAACTGGCCAAAGATTTAATATGCCTGAGAATATAACCGAAAATAACATATATCGGTCGCTGCTTCCAACAAAGTCATATTACAAACGTTAGAAGTTGAATAAATTATTTTCAGAATAGATGGTTAGTCCCAACATTTTATTAATAAGCGGATCGCTTTAGGTAAAAATTTACTTTTCTTTTTTTTTTTAAATACTGAATTACTTAGGTTCTAAACAGTTCCTTTCGTTTTTAGACGTTCTTATTTAGAATGTTATTAATGACGCTTGGATTGTTTTAAAAATTTGTGAGTATATGCTAACATAGGAATGCTCGTTAAGAGCATTAAAAAAACAGTGACTAAATGACTAAAAAAAAACGATTTTTGAGGGATAGGAATGAACTATATGTTCTTATTGATAAAATAAAAGATCACCATTATGTCCTCATGTATTACCCCTATTGTTGTTTCTTTGCCTAACGACCCTACATGCTACTAAGGAATCGGACAATGATACGGTGGGAGTCCTAAATTTTGACAATCCAGATATAATTGGAATACTTTAACGAATACCTGAGATCGTACAAGCTCGAGACCTCCATTTTACGTCCTGGCCGATGGACGGCATAGCCAAGGATTTTTTACTCTTAGACCTTTAGTATTGTAGGTGTAGGTGCCATTAAGTATATTATATATATATATATATATATATATATATATATATATATATATATATATATACATATATATATAATATATATTATATATATGTGCTATATAGTATTACATGTGCTAACCACTACACCACAGGTGACCCCTACTCATTTCTTTTTTTTTCTATGATAATATCGGATTCCCCTGTAAATAGCCGTCAATGTAAACAATTGTTGAAACGAAATTTATATATAAATAAGGAAATACAAGTATAGTAGAAGAAATGGTGGTGTCTTGGAAATCCATATTATTTTTACTTTCACATTATATGAAATGTAGAGTAAGGGAAAGTATTGCGATCGTGAAAAATTTCGACTTCCGGTTTTCAACGGAAATACACGTCTTGGGGTCCTCTGATTTCAATTAACCTAGCTCAAGAACTATAAACCGTAAGAACCTGAAATTGGATATTTGGTGTATGTAAATGCGCACGATGTGAAAGCAAAAATTTCATCATATTGGTTAAAGGAAGGGAGCAAATTCCGTTTACTTTATCTATTGAATTTTCTATAATGTTTACCTTTTTTTCGATTTTCTCAAAAACGGCTCAAAAGATTTCGAATTAACTCGGTATTTGATGCATGCGGGGAAGGGTAAGTTGTCGTAGCCTTCTGATCGGACGCCGGGAACCTGCAACAAGCAACAGTCAACTACACCCGGCGACAGCAATGGTGAACACTAGACGACATCACATTGATATTTGTATATAAACACGCTCCACCAGAAAGGATCTAGTATGTTAATTTTGTGATGAATACACATCATTTAACAATGAAGATGGCTTCAATTTATTCTAACAAATAAATGTTCCGTTTGGCACATTAAACAGTTTCTAGGATTGATGTAGCGTTGAGCGGTCCAGGGCAACATATGGACTCGATCCATCAGGGCGGGCCTCTACACCTGCTCGCCGCTTCCTATTAAAGGCAGATGTTCCCCGGTACCTCTCATCTCCTCCAATCACATCCTTATAATCATACACAACGGGATACAACAGGGTACAAACAACATCTCGCTACAATAAATAGATCTCGGGGTAGGACACAGTTTCCATAGATCATCGGAGGTGGAGATACACGGACAGGAGCAGCCGCTATGGAAATGAGGGTAACCATCTCGCCGGTTTTACGAGCTTCCAATGGAGCAGTGCATTAAGATAGTGTGCACCTTAACCAGCCGTCAGTCCTCGCCTATCTCCAATCCCTCCTATCTCCACCGCCATTATACAACTCCTATAATTCACGCTTCGTTTCAACACTTCCCTCCACCGGGGCGCTATTCCGTCCTCCCTGACCTCACAGATCCATCTCTAAGTGATTTTACATGACCAGGCACCCGCTAAAGGGAAGGCAGTTTTCATCGGCCATCGTTTATTGATTATTTATGTTAAACGTTGAGGAAATATTCTCCATGCCTTGTAGCACTGAGCGCCGATCTGTATCGAATGCATTTTCACGTCAAAGGGAAAACATAAATCTGTTTCAACAGAAAATAAATCAGATCTTATTTATTTCTTTATTCAGTGTTTCTTCTTTTTTAACTCAAAGAATCCGGTAACTGATATATCACGCCTCATTCAAATTAAATTACATTTATTTCTTTTTCTATGATAATATCGGATTCCACTGTAAACTGCCGTCAATGTAAAAAATCATTGAAACGAATTTTATATTTAAATAAGGAAATACACGTATAGTAGAAGTAAGGGTGGTGTCATGGATATCCATATTTTTTTTACTTTCACTTACCTATATGTGAAATATAAAGTGGAAGTATTGCGATCGTGAAAAAATTCGACTTCCGGTTTTCAACGGAAATACACGTTTTGGGGTACCCTGAGTCGAAATGACCAAGTCCTGCGAAATGGTGTGTGTGTGTGTGTGTGTGTGTGTGTGTGTGTGTGTGTGTGTGTGTGTCTGTGTGTGTGTGTGTGTGAACAGACTAGCTCAAAAACTATTAACCGTGCGATCCTGAAATTGGGTATTTAGTGTAGGTATATGCCCGCGATGTGACAGCATAAATTTCATCAAAATTACTTAAAGGGAGGGGGGACTTTACTTAATAAATTTTGTATCATTTTCACGGGTTTTTTTTATTTACTCAAAAACGGCTTTAACGATTAACAAAAATAAGATATGAATGTAGAAAAATGTGTGACTTTGGGAAATGATATTTAGCAAAACACGTCAATTTCTAATGTAAGTAAGTTGGTAAGTGAAAGTTGTGTGTTGCGCGCACGCACCAGATTTTTTTACTTTCACTTACCTATATATGAAATATACAGTTAGGGAAAGTACTGCGATCGCGACAAATTTCCACTTCCGGTTTTCAACGGACATACGCGTTTTGGGGTCCTCTGAGTCCAAATAACCAAGTCCTGCGAAATGGTCTGTGTGTGTGAACAGACTAGCTCAAATACTATAAACCGTACGAACCTGAAATTGGGTATTTGGTGTATGTATAGGCCCGCGATGTGACATAACAAATTTCATCAAGCTTAGTCAAACGGAGGGGGCACTTTATTTAGCAAATTTTGTCTCATTTTCAGTTTTTTTTTTATTCACTCAAAAGCGAATGTAACTATTTTGATCGAACTGGATATTTGATGTATGTATATGCCCGCGATGTGACATCCATAATTTCATATCCCGTATTATCACTGATGAATTGGGTCCCTTAAAAAAAGAAATAAGCAATAATGAATCGAAAAGTACTGAGAACTTTCAAGTTTTGCAATACAAATACTCCATAACTTATGGAGGTATATAAATGCAAGCATATACTTAAATGTGGAACAATGTGTCAATTTGAGAATTAGCTTTTACATATTATCGAAATATGTCAATATCTAATGTAAGTAAGTTCGTAAGTGAAAGTTATGTGTTGCGCGCATCGCACCAGATTCTTTTTTACCTTGACGTATAAACAATGTTTTTAATATTATGTAGCTTTTAGAAAATTTCCAATTGGTACTGTTAATATGGACATCACGATGAAAACAAAATTAAATAAAATTTTATGTTATAAAACAATGGTTTTGTCGTGAAAACAGAAAACTTAAGGTAAATTAAATACAATTATTTTGAGAAAAAATAAATGTATGCAAAAAAAAATAGTGCTGACGTAGTTTTTTGTAGTGATCTGTAAAAAACAGAAAAATTAAATTTTAAGTGTTGTAATAGGGGTATCCTAAAAAGGGTGCCCATAATACAACCACAAAGTATGTCCAAATTACCACCCTCATCATGCTGAACGAAAAAGTACTTAAATTACGGCCAAGTTTGTGTCCAAAAACCAGATAGTTTTTGAAAATATTTTGAGTCCCACTGAAAAGGGGTTTAAAAGTCCTCCTACTCGCCCTAGATGTTTTCAATGAAGGATCCAGGGGGCTGTGAGAGCTACTGCGCCCCCCCCCCCAATATTTATAATTAGAATATCGATAAACGTTCTTTAGCTGAAGCAATGAAAAGGGTTATCATGATAAAAAAAAATTCAAGACAACTCTGTAGCAAACGAGGTACCAATATATTTTATCAAATACGCGTATAAGTCCCTGGAATTAAGCCTACAAAAGTGATCAGCGATTAGAAATAACTTCTTATTTAAATCTAAAAATGGGAGATGGAAGTATCGCATTGAGAATTTTTAATATTATTCCTTAATAAATAATGTGAATATTAATTCTTAGTACATAAACACGTAACGTGAGGATCCTATTTATTTATTGTTGACCAATTCAACTCATTTAACTTTAAATAAAAAGCTTAGGCAGCCCTTGAATATTTTACATCATATAATCGATTATAACCTTAACCTTCTTAGTGCTATATAATCGCGAGAAGGAATTAAGTAAGGATTTTCTAGGTCACAGTTGTTAAAAAAAAAAATAATAATAAAAAAATTTACATAATACTTCTATTGCTTCAATTTGAAATTTTTTTAATAAACAGTTTTTATCAGATATAAGACAGATTTAGGCAGTAGCAGAAAGATTGATGATATATTTGGTCAAATTATTGATTTAATTATAAAACAAATCTCCAGAATTGCTAACTTGAACGTTAAATACTGGTACGATTATTAATTTCTAAAGGTAATCATATATATTTGTACTAAAATTTCTCCTTTGTATATTTAAGTAATGTATCATAGAAGAAATTCATCTTTATTTTTGTCTTCCTAAATGATTTTTAATTATTATGTGGGTATTTAGATTGGAATTCAAGCTGTGGAGAAAATATAAATAAATTACAAAATATATTGAAAGCTATGAGTCTAGTACATCAAAGAAATACAAACTCATATAAGCAGTAAAATTTTTAAATGTGTACAGAAAGATAAACAACTAGCTATGAATGTTTTGGTGCTAAAATTCCTGATGACGTTACAGGGCTTCACAAAGCATATGAAAGCGTTTTATTTTTATTTTAAAATGGATTATTTAAAATAGTAAGTATTTTTTTAAAAATAAAATACATTTTAACCTCAAATAATTTTTTTTTTTTTTTTTTCTCTTCATACATTGATTCGCACCTGTCAGCGATCGGCGACAATCAGCGAATTCGTGGTCCGCAGCAACGCATTAAAACGTATGGCATTAAGACATGAGGAAAGGAAGGTGCTCAGCAGCACCTCTTTCCGGGCTTGATACTAATTCAGGTGAGGAGGTCTCTCATCCAGCTTCTCTTTAGCCGCCTCCTAACAGGCATGTCAGCCGTGGCCATGCGGTTAATCAATCTGTTGTTGTGTCCTTCCAATTTAACAAAAAAGCGTGAGTAAAGAGTTCGTATGTGTTGTTGGATAGTCGGTTGTTGTAAGTCTGTATGTAGAGTTTGGTTACTTACGTATCTGGGAGCGTCCGTAATTAGTCTCAAAATTTTTGATTGGAAAGTTTGCAATTTTTGTAAGTGCGTCTTTTTAGCTGAGCCGAAAATTTGTGAGGCGTATGTCCAAATGGGTTTAAGTAAGTAGGTGTATGTATTCAGTTTTTGTCTGATTTTCAATTTAGAAGATTTACAAAAGTGAGTAAAGTATTTTTAAACGTATGTTAAGTGTCTTTTTCTTCATTTTGACATGTGGGCCCCAAGTCATCCTTCTGTCGAACATAAGTCCAAGGTAACGTACAGTGTCTGTCTGTGGAATTTGGTCGTCGCCGATGAAAACTGGGGGGCAAGTATCTCGTCTGAGTGTGAAAGTTATGTGTTGTGATTTATCGTGATTTAATTTCATTTTCCAGAGTGAGTACCATGTTTGTAATTGAAGTAAGTGGTTCTGTATATTCAATGAGGCAAGTCTAGGGTTATGATGTCTTGATAAAATTGCTGTATCGTCAGCGTAAGTTGCAGTCAAAATTTTAGCGTTGGTAGGTATATCGTGAGTATATATAATGTAAAGTAACGGAGCCAGTATTGATCCCTGCGGAACTCCTGCTAAGATTGGTCGGATTGAAGAAATCTCTGACCCTTGCCGGATAGAGAAGAATCTGTCGGAGAGGTAGGATTGGAGTATAAGATAGTATGTGTGGGGTAGTATGATTTTAAGTTTGAAGAGAAGCCCCTGGTGCCAGACTTTATCAAATGCTTGGGCGACGTCCAGAAATACACCAGTTGCGTATTGTTTTTGCTCTAGTGCTCCAGCAATGTAGTCAGTAACTCTGTGTAATTGTTGTATTGTAGAATGGGAAGAACGAAAACCGAATTGATGGTCTGGTATTATATTGTTTTCTGTCAGTATGTCAACTAATCTTTTGTATATTAATTTTTCGAACAGTTTAGAACAAATGGGAAGAAGACTGATTGGTCGGTATGATGATGAATTGTATAAGTCTTTTTCTTTTTTGTGAATCATTTTGATGAGAGAATATTTCCATTGAATGGGGAATTTAGTAGTCCTGAGTATACAGTTGTATATTGTAGTAAGGAACACTAGAGCTTTCCTAGGCATTTGTTGGAGCGCCTCGGCTGTTATTAAGTCATAAACGGGGGCTTTTCTTTTGGGGAGGTGTCTGATGTGGTGAGCTACTTGTGAAGGAGTAAAAGAAGGAGGGGGTGGTGTCAATTGTAAAGAGATTTCCAGAGTGTCAAGTACAATAGATTCTTGTTCTCTGTTTGTGAAGTCAGTGAGTGGAGTAAATACTGTGGAAAGGTGATCAGCAAACAGTTCAGACTTTTCCCTATCCGACACTGCCCACGAACCATCTTCTTTTCGCAGGGGTACTGACACCTCTCGATGCTTTAACAAATTCTTAGTATGCTTCCACAAACTCCCATCGTCCATCGATTAGTTTGTTAAGTAAGTATCATAGTTTGTCTTGTTTATTTTTTTGATTTGTCGTTTGAGTTCATTATTCAGTTTGTTAAAAATTTTTCTGTCTGATGGTAGTCTGTTAGTCTGCCACACCTTACGAGCTCTTCTCCTTGCTCTGATCAAGTCCCTTACATATTGTGGGTACTTGGGTAGGTGATTTTCACTTGATGCCCTTGATATTGTTGACGACCAAGCGGCCTTTTGGACACTTTTAATGAATGTTTCCACAGCCTCTTCTAATTCCTCTGCAGTTTTAATAGAGCCTGGAAATTTAAAATACTTTTCGATACAAGTATTTAAAAAATAAATAAAAAAAATTATTTTGTATTTTAAATAAAAAAATGAAAATGAAAATACAAAGTACTTACTAGCTGGTGCAGTGCCATCGATTAATAAATCGATAATTTTTATTTAATTCTTTTACCTTTTTTATGTACAGTTGATCGACTTGTAAGTCTTTTTGAAATAGAGAAATAGATAGATAAATATGATTATCGTTATGATCTAAATTTTTCTGTAATATTTGACGGAGAGAAAATATTTGATCGGCGATTCTTCGGTTCCGCCTAAGGGTCTGGCCACACATGTCCCCACCGGATCCGCACCGCAGCATTAATATAGGTTATGTTCAGAATATTTTTAATTTAACTTACTTATTACCTTTAGTTATGCCTAAAGTGGCCTTTGTCTGACATGTGTGGCCTGACTTTTAGGCATAACTAAAGGTAATATGTAAGTTAAATTAAAAATATTCTGAACATAACCTATATTAATGCTACGGTGCGGACATGTGTGGCCAGACACTAATGCGTCATTGATAGTCTGATAATTTCCTCGGCGTCTTCAGTTATTTGACTAGTCAAAATTAACGTAAATATTTTATAACAAACCGGAAGGAGTGAGATCCCGCGATAGTGATAGCAATCGATCTTTGATCGCTTTTTGTGAATCGGAAGAAGAATAGATCATTTTCACTCTTCGGGTATTTTCTCCTGTTCCCGGACATTTTTTGCTAAAAGATGTATTTTAGACATCCCACCTTTTCCAAATACCTTGATTATTTCACTGGGAATATTATATTACTCTCGCCGATTCACGCGATTTTAATTTTCCATTGGCTAATTCCAACTTTTTACTAATTCCAACTTACTTGGTTCCGCTATCGGAGCTGCAGTTAAGCACTCTGGTATTCGGAAGCAGCGAGACTATTATTTAAAAATTTAAAATATTATAGGATTAATCCTTAGAGCTACTTCATATGTCTACCGGCATGGCGATGATATTATTTCCATCCCTAATTCCAATCGAAACAGATCCTGACCATGTACGGATCATGTGTATGCCTTCGTGTAAGCCTCCAACATAATTTTCGATTTCGTTACTTTCGAATAAACCGGTAAAAATTCAATAATTATCTCCACCCCGCCCCCCCCCCCCCAAAAAAAAAGACCTACTCATTATGTGATTGAACATGTTATTTATTTTATTTTAATTTTAAAATACTAAAATAAAATAAAAGATATTTTAATTTGTATTTTTTCTCCTGCTCCTAGAGAAATACAGTGAATTTAAAGCTGTATACACTGACGCCTCCAAATCAGAAAACAGTGTAGGCTGCGCAGTTTACACTCCCCAAAATCAATTCTTGTATAACCTACCAGGGGCACGCTCTATCTTCACCGGAGAGGCTACAGCAATTATGAAAGCCCTGAATTGGATTGCAGAATCAGGAATAAACAGATCAGCTATCATTACGGACTCCCTAAGCGTCTTAGAGGCGATCGGCAATCAGAACCCCTGTAATTCTCTTATACGAGAAATAATAAACATATGGTGGGAACTGGAGTCGATGGCAAAAAAAGTTATTTTCATTTGGGTGCCATCCCACAGAGGAATAAAGGGGAATGAGGCAGCCGATCAAGCAGCAAATATAGCTAGACTGGGAGAATCAGAGAATGTTATAACATTGAAAGAAGTCGCAAAAGAGGATTGGCTGCACCAACTGAAGAAAAACCAAAGCAAAATTTGGGAATTAAGGTGGAGGAACGAACAGTCCAAACTATCGGAAGTTAAAGTAGATTGCAAAAAGTGGGCCACAAGCACGAGAATCTCAAGAAGGGAAGAAGTCATAATATGTCGAGTCAGAATTGGGCATTGCCAATTCACGCACGAATATCTTCTCCAAGGACTTGAGGCACCCACATGCCAGGAATGTGATAACGTGCCCCAAACGGTGAAACACCTTCTAATAAACTGTGCAAAATACAAACATGTCCGGAAAAAACTAAAAATAGGAAAAACACTAAACGAATTGTTAAAGGACGACGAGGAAAATATTGAAACTTTGTTAAAATACTTAAAAGAAATCACGTATTACAACAAAATATGAGTGAACATACCGCCAATGACCCTACAGGGTAGAGGCGAAGATAACAGAAAAAAAAAAAAAAAAAAAATTTGTATTTAAAATATTTTTATTTTAAATAATGCCCAGGTGTTTCACAAAATTCACTACAATTTATTAATAACCTTACTTTAATAATTTTTTAATATAATATAATAATGAGGTGGAATAGATTTATATACTTTTATTAATTCACTGTTAGTGCAAATCCCAAACTGTTATGAATCTATGAAACACCTAAAAAAAATTTTTTGAATCACTTAATAGATCATCCGAATGACCAAGTGAATAGCATAAGGATCAAATTAGATTGAGTCACCCTGCACATGGTGTTAGATTATTGAGGTATATCGTCATTCAGTAATCCTAAATTATAAATTGCATAAAATTCCGATAAGAAGGCGTGGAAAAAAATTTAGACATTCTCAACCTTCTTTAAACGAAATAACTGATGCAAGCCAATTCGACTTTAATCACCCTAGAGGTCTAATGTTCATTGATCGCTTTAAATTTTTTATCATAATCGGCCCTTGTGGAAAATTATAGCGCCTGATACGATACATTTGTAAAATCTTTCTAAATATTCACTGACTGAAAATTATGCTGAATATAAAAAAAAGTAGATACTTATACACTATATATTACATAATCTCTATTAATTTATATTACTATTTTGTTTATTCTCAATATTATAAAAATAAATATTGTTTATCATAACATGTTAATAATTAGGGGGAAAAAATGTAGACTTTCTTATGGGGTTACAGAGTATGAAAGGTTAGTGCAGCTTGGGTATTAGAGGAATAAAATAGAAAAAACACCTTCAACTATTCTATTGTTGCTCGAAATAACTTAATATGGCATGAATACGTTTCTTTCAAAAACCATAAATTTGTTTTATTTTTTTATCTCTTGGATGGAGACTGAATTAATAAATTCAAGCAATAAAAATAAAAATGTTAACCTTGTTTTCATTCTGATGTTTTGATATATAATATATCAATTATATCTATGACAACTATAAAATCCGTGATATCTATGTATTTAACAGTCTCTGCAGTTGATAATGGGGGTTCTATAATTGTGGCTGATGTGTTCAATACTTCAGGCATGTACAGTCAGAGTTTTAATATTGATTTTTTATTTTCATGTGAACTTAACTTTGTCATTTTTAAGTTTTGTTTTATATAAAATAAACACATTTATATATATAAATTTGTTTATATATTTTCAGACAGAGGTGTTTATTTTGTTTATGTATATGAATATTATTTAATTAATGTACGATAATTAGAAGAGTGCGTTAATAATGGTTCGATAATCATGATTTTCTTTTTTATCGGGAACCGCAAAATATTTAAACTTTATATTTACCAAATTGGCAATTCCGATTAAATAATTCCGAGCAACTTTTAAAATTCTCGTTTCATACTGACCATACTAGGACCATTACGAACATTTTAAAAGACTACAAAACAAATAAAATTCAGCAATAGTGAATCTCCATAAATCTACTGTAAAATGTTCACATCCAGTCAAAATCCAGTTGTTGTTCGGAAAAAAGTTCAAATGAAAAATAAAATTATATGTCATAAGTGACCAGGTAATCATATCTCAAATATGAGCAACTATCTAATTAATCCATATATATTGAAACATATTTTTCCTATTATTCTTTTAAAATTTGCATTCATATTTTAGGACAAAATAATTAAAAGAGCTCCAAAGGGGGAACTCCGAAACGTAAAAACTAAAGTTGTAATAAATACTCGGTGGGAGTTGCACAATTGTACGAAAACGCTACCCACAGAGATAAATTTGAGTAGTGCCCTATATGCTAGGAAATAAGGTGAAAATAATCAATGATCTTGTAAATTGGTGATGAGGGGTGGGACTGCCTTCTCGATAGTTAGCCACGCCTAATCGCCTATTCTTCGACCTCTATTAAATACTGATGGTTTAATAGTCTAGCGCCCTACTACCAATCACATGACGTCTCCTCAAATATTTATATACACATGAGGAAACTTTCACATATCCGGCTTCACTAAACTTTTTCCCTATAACTGATTGTATAATTTTTGGATAATACTCCACCCCCTGAGAAAAAATTCATGTAGGTTACATGGCCCTTTGTCAGCTAACTGTTCCGAGAGGTATCAGAAAGTAGTTCACACTCAAGAGCCTCTTATAATTCGATTTGATGTAATAAAAAGTATCCTATAGACACATATTTGCATTTATAATTATTATAATTGAGATCTAATAAAGAGTGAAATAATATCATTTGAAATAGTTTTTTATTTTTTATTTTTTGGTTCGTCAACGTATGCACCCAGCCAGCAAAGTATGTTCGGTTTCAGGTAGGTCTGCCGTGTAAACATTAAATAGCAACGGACGAAGTATACCCTCCTGTGGAACTCCAGCTACAATACGTTTTATGCTGTAAAATTCCTCCCGCACTTTAAGTCTGTCAAGTAAGAGAGTTATACCTATTAGCTAAATGTTTGGAGATAGCAAAATTATGATCTTGAAAAGAAATCGTTCGTGCCACAGCTTATCTTAGGCTTGACTAATATTAAAAAAAAAACGCCTGGACTATATTTTTTTATTCTAAAGCGTGAGAAATGTAGTCCACCAAACGATGGTGGGATGATATTTTCAAAATTCGAAATGATGATTTTTTTTATAGAGTCGGATATTTCAAGGAAAAAATTTCAATAGTGAATATTTATATTTCTTGAAGTTAAATGAGAACATTTCTCTTTTTTTCATTAAATTAACCCTCTTACGAGTAAATTTATTTCTACGCGTACCATTCTACGACAAACGCGTATGTTATTATATATATATACAATCTACTAACCGAACAGTTGATCATGTAACATACATGTATAGAAATTGAAGAATGAAAAAAATTTATTTCTAATAAACTAGCTAGGATGCCCGGCTTCGCTCCGGTAGTTGTGTGGTAGTTTTAATACCAGAAAAACTTTAAAATTAAAGGAAATATAGAACAAAATTAGCACCTTCTTGAAAATTCGGTTTTAACTTGGTATCAATATTCTGCAAACTTGAGATCTGCAGAGTCCGCCCAAATAAGGAACCCTGTATAATTTACAGGGGGTTGAAAGTTGTAAATGAACAATTAATTGCAACTTTGTCGAGTTATGCATCGTTTTGATGATTTCTGTGATTCTGAATCCTATAAGCCCATTCCAAGTAGTCAGAAGATGATAAGTTATTAGATTATTGTTGGAAAATCTGGTATCTCAGTTAAAAAAATTATATCTCGAGTAAAACTTAAGCACTGACTACTATGATGGTCCTATTTGGTCCAGAAGTATAGAAACTACCGAAGATTCATAGAAACTTTTTTCCATTTTAACCTCCCTTAAGATATCCACCCGTAATTTGAACGGTTTCTGCATATCTCGAATCTTACTACTATTACAAAGTGAAAACCAAAATTTCTTGAAGGCACAATTTTTTCATCATATTTCTTTTTATCTTGAACTATGAGATGATAAAATCTTGAATGCTGTTATTGGAGTTAGTCGTTTTGTCAACTGTAATGCTCATCATACGTAGTAACCAAACCAACTTCTTTTTCATAAATACAATAAGAACACTTTTTATTTTCGATTTATATTCAGTCAATTCATCTCTTTTTTATGTCTGATTTCATTCGCTCACTGTACTCCTAAGAAATTTTTAATTTACTTAAGTTTATGATATATATAGATTAAATGTAATGTGCTGATCATATATTATTAGCCTTCTTATGAGAAAACTAATTTTTTAAGGAATCCAGTTGGTTTTCTAATTGATTGCAGAGATGTTGTATCATTATTTTATTTTGAAAGCAAAGGATAAACTAATTATTATCGCTTAATTTTTTAGTAATTTAAAAAGAACAGCTGAAAAAATATATAACCTTTACAACCTCCCTGGATGAATGAACAATAAACATAGAGTGAAACGCACCCTAGCGCTTTCTGGTAGCCTGAAGCTCGAACTAAATCTTTCATTCATAAACTCGTATCTCAATCTAAGAGAGGCTAATTAAATGGTGCGAGAGCCTTAAAATTCCAGTCCTTTTCTCTTCAATTTTACACCCTTAAGAGAAAAACGGAAACCTTCTTCTCCGTTAGGGGACATACAGTTAAACGCTGACATAAATCTCTTAATCGTATGTGGAGTCGTTTCTGAGCCTTATCGGCACGCACATTGTACACTTTGCTTTATAATATATATTGATTATAAAGAAAGTAAAATAAGAAAAAGTAAATGAATTAAAGAAATGTAAAATAAGGGAAATGATGAGTATATGTAAAAAGGAAATATAAAAAATGAAAAAGAATGTAAAATTTCATACAGAACAATTGTAAATAGAATATGAACACTGCTTAAAAATCGTACATATTGGTTAAAAGAATTCGGTTAACCGCAATATATGGTATTTTAATTTTAAAAATAAATTATCTATGTTAAGTTAAAAGCCAAATTATTAAATAATAAATGAAAAACATGAAGTTGAATAAAATATGCATAGAACATCCATAGACCCATTTAAAAATATAAATACACATATGTATGCTACACATCGTACACATGCATATGATAACATTAACATTATGTGGGTTAAGCATTTTTTATTGAACGAAAATAATAATTTCAAATATCACACAATCAATGAAAATACAAATTGTTTGTTCGTTTAATGTCACTTTATGCCACTAAGGCTAATCGGATGATGTTACAGTAGGAGTCCTAAATTTTGAACATCCAGGTATAATTAGGATGGGGATCTTTAACGAGTAACTGACATCGTACAGGCTCGGGAACTACATTTTACGCCCTATCCGAGGGACGGAATTTACTCCCATCAAAAAAACTTCGGGACGTGAACCAATGACCTTTAGTATTGTAAGTTTCTATGCTAACCACTACATCTCACGTGACCCTAAAATACTACTAATATTTAGAAGGTATTGCAAAAATTATCACTTTGTAATACAGAAATAACGATAAGACTTGAGCTTCAGAACAAGACTAACTCTCCAGTCCATCGCTCATTATATTTAGTCGCAAGAAGACCATCCTCGAATCTACTTGGCCAGCGTAGATGTTACTAGTACTTCTTAGTCACAAACATATAGTATGTCAGTCTGTTCCAACTGTTAAATCATTTCCAACAACAAGTCTAGAACTATTCTCAGCCATATTTTGTGTTTCACATTACGATATATACACACAGCATACAATGCATATGTGTATATGTATGCTTGCACGTGTCATAGTTCGGAGAAGAACTCATAATGTGAACACTAAGTTATAGAAATTACTTATCTATCAAAACATAGTGAACATTCTTAAGGGATTCTGATATATGTAGATTGATTTCTTTTTTTTATTTTAAGAGGGAATTTTTGAACTTTTCTTCTCTACCGATGTATACCAGAGTTGTCGGAAAGAGATTATAGGGAGACAAGACGTCGGCGAGGATTGGATAAGAAGGAGTAATCGACGTGCGAGGGGAGCGAGATCGATAAGCGCTGAGTAATATGAGGGCTCTGTTTACCTGCCTTTAATAGTAGGCCATTTCAATGAGTCAATATTCGTAGAGTGGCTCGGCTAAGTTGCAGTAAGGGAGGCTGGTTATAAATATACTTGAGTTATCGGCCGTGAGGGGGCGCCCCGGAGCGAGGGGATTATATTGAAGTTATATAAAGTTAGCGGTGTTTGGTTAAGGCGTTGAAGTATGGGCCTTGTTAGGAAGCCAACGGGAGCTCCGTTTACATATTAGCAAGAACAGCCAGACCACATTACATTTACATTAAAGATACATTTGCTAAAGTGTCTAGTTTTAGACCGGCTCTCCTAATTAACGGAGGAGACACACATTGGCCGAGGAGCTAGGACTAAATCATCTCAAGTTAGCCCGGCGGAGACAACTTGCGGCGATATTTCAGAAAGTTCTCACCCGGGGAGGACGGATAGACACATACTTTAGTCGTTATTTGTGCCGAGCTACATATTAATGTCCCATGCTACATCACATTACAGTTTCTCCACTTCCCGGATCGTTTGTTCACCCAACTCGTATCCTCCTCCTGCTCCCCTCCGCCCTGTGTGTTATACCTTCCGGGGGTGTAGCCTCCGCTATAGGGCGCCTTGATGGAATGCTCTCAAGTAAATCTTAACTAAATGGAAGCAGGGATCGGACGAAATAGAGGAGGATGAATCATATATGCTTAAACCTTAGTTACCTTAGGTAAGGATAATAAACATTATTGAACTCTAAAGGTGCCTTTACACTGTGCGAGCGCCACCATCCGAACAGCCTGTTCGGAACAGTGTTCGGCTAATCTAAATAAGACACGAACTTTAACAGGTACTTTATCTGTTCGCCTGCGTATACGGGGATAACTCTAGTGTCGATTTTGAATTAGCCAATATGAGCTTTTGCAGTACCAGTCAAAAGTTAATACTCACTAGTTTTTAATTCACAATCTTCAAGTTTAATAAAATAATTGAAATTCAAGAGATAATATTTCAAACATTATACTGGATGTCCCAGACCTAGTGTAAAAAAAAAAAAATTGGGTAATACTATATAGTATATGGTAGTAATATGCATGGATAGATATATGCTATAAATAAGATTATTTTTATTTTATTTTGGGGGGGGTAGGGGTCGGGAGGGCTTTCCAACTTCACAACCCTTTACCTCTCATCCATATCGACAAGAATATAACATAACTAATACTTTTATTCAATCAAGTAGTTTTTCTAATAAGTATGTGAAGCAATGAACTATTTATTCTCTAGCGTGTTTTTCATCAGAAAAACTCCTTTTTAGATTCAAAAGGTGAAGTGCAATTGTATCATGGATTACACCATTAAAAAGCTAACTAAATTCCGCAGTTTTTAGGAAATTTGACAGTTTCTAGGGTGCTCCATTGAGGAGCGAGGAATTTTCAAAAACTATTAATAATTTAAGTTTTAATAAATGTTTTGCGCGTTAAAAGGCCCACTGAAAGTGGATTTAAAATAACTGGACCTACCTCATCTTTTAGAAAATTTAATACCGAATAAGAAAATATTATTTCAGAAAAAAATAAGATTTTAAAAACAAAAAGAAAAATCTCAACAGATTGAGATAGGAAACTCGTTTATGCGCCATTCTACCCCGTTTAGCATGCAGTATTACCCAATTTCTTTTTTTTAGACTACGTATGTGACACCCTGTATATTTCATTCACAAGTTTTACACAAAAATTAAGCTATTGGTGAAAGAATCAGTCAACCTGGTTATTTTGATTAACTAAACATCCCTGGTAAATTGAGGACCAATTGTAAATTAGAAATAATTAAAAATATAAAGCTTTTTTTACTTTCACTTACCTATATATGAAATATATAGTAAGTGGAAGTATTGCGATCGTGAAAAAAATCGACTTCCGGTTTTCAACGGAAATACAAGTTTTGGGGTCCCCTGAGTCGAAATGACCAAGTCCCGCAAAATGGTCTGTGTGTGTGTGGGTGTCTGTGTGTGTGTGTGTGTGTGTGAACAGACTAGCTTAAAAACTATAAACCGTGCGATTCTGAAATTGGGTATTTAGTGTAGGTATATGCCCGCGATGTGACAGCATAAATTTCATTAAAATTACTCAAAGGGAGGGGGTACTTTACTTAATAACTTTTTAGGTTTTTTTTCAATTTTCTCAAAAACTGCTCTAACGATTTTGATTAAACTGAGTATTTCATCTATTTATATGCCCGAGATATGACTGTAAAAATTTCATCAAAATTGATTAACCGGAGGGGGGACTCTACTTAATAAATTTTGTAACATTTTCAGGTGTTTTTTTAATTTACTCTAAATCGGCTTTAACGATTTTGATCAAACTGGGTATTTGATGTATTTATATGCCCGAGATATGACTGTAAAAATTTCATCAAAATTGATTAACCGGAGGGGGGACTTTACTTAATAAGTTTTGTAACATTTTCAGGTGTTTTTTTAATTTTCTCAAAAACGGCTCCAACGATTTTGATTAAACTTAGTATTTGATCTATTTATATGCCCGAGATATGTCTGTAAAAAATTCATCAAAATTGATTAACCGGAGGGGGGACTTTACTTAATAAATTTTGTATCATTTTCACGTGTTTTTTTAATTTTCTCAAAAACGGCTCCAACGATTTTGATTAAACTTAGTATTTGATCTATTTATATGCCCGAGATATGTCTGTAAAAAAATCATCAAAATTGACCAACCGCAGGGGGCACTTTACTTAATAAATTTTGTATCATTTTCACGTGTTTTTTTAATTTTCTCAAAAACGGCTCCAACGATTTTGATTAAACTTAGTATTTGATCTATTTATATGCCCGAGATATGTCTGTAAAAAATTCATCAAAATTGACCAACCGCAGGGGGCACTTTACTTAATAAATTTTGTATCATTTTTACGTGCTTTTTTTATTTACTCAAAAACGGCTTTCACGATTGTGACCAAACTGGGTATTTGATGTATGTATATGCCAAATATGTGATAGCCAACATTTCATCAAAATTGATCAACCGAAGGGGGGACTTTACTTAATAAATTTTGTATCATTTTCACGGGGTTTTTTATTTACTCAAAAACGGCTTTAACGATTAATAAAAATAAGATATGAATGTAGAAAAATGTGTGACTTTGGGAAATGGTATTTAACAAAACACGTCAATTCCTTATCTAAGTAAGTTGGTAAGTGAAAGTTGTGTGTTGCGCGCACGCACCAGATTTTTTTTCGTTACTCCTGGATAGTAGATTATTTTTTGGCGCTATATTCGAATCTGACTTTATTTTTGTGTGAAAAAGTCTTGAAGAATAATTTTATTGCAGATTTATTATTTATTTCTTCACAGTTAAACCGACCTAAAATAGAATGTATCAAAAGCCTGCATGTTCTCTTGTATATGTTGGTGCAAGAATCTCCCATATACCCAGTAATAGCATCAAAAATAACAGATATATGGAAATTAAATTGAACTATGACTAGGGAAAATAACCTACGAGAAATCAAACACTCAATACGACCATGGAAATCATCAATTCGGAACAACAGACGAGAAGAAATTATATTACCAAAGGCCACGAATTGGGCATACACTACTCACACATCATCTTTTACCGATTGGAAAACCAAGACCAACCTGTACACAGTGTAGCATACCTTTGACACTGACTGACTGCAGAAAGTTGCTAAGTACGGATCTTCCCTATCATTTAGTGACACTAGGTCTGGGACTATTATAATTATTAATCATAATTATAATTATTAAAATTATTTCGAATACAATCTATATAAATAGGGTGGCGGGATGGCCGAGTGGCTAAACGCGTTAGAAAATACGCGTTGCCACTTATAACCGGACAGATGATCAGACCGGCATTAATCCGTATAGCCTAAACGGGGAGAAAGTGGTGGACCCCCCCCCACAAAAAAAAAAAAAAAAAAAAAAAAAAAAAAAAAAAAAAAAAAATCTATATAAATAAAGATGAAATTCTGTTTGTTTGTTTGATCTTTATAGAAATCCATACCGTTTGTCCAAAATACTCCAAATTTCGCTCAGTAGTTCTTTGATACCAAGTGCGCACACCTGTCCATATTAGAATTCATAATTTCAGCCAATCTCTGTGTATATTCTTTATTGTTATAACAATCCTTTTGATCTCGCTTTACATTGGTTTTTACGAAATCGAACGTTTGAGTCGATAAGAGATTTTATAGATTTAAAAAATGAAATTCTCCGGATGAAACCGGTATATACAGCTAGTTATAAATAAATTAAAAATAAAATTATATTTTTTATGTTGATCAATAAATAAAATGTTGTTATTTATTTATTTTACAATATCTAAGGTGAGTCTGGTACTAACTACTTTTGAGTGGTACTGTAGATCTTCTCATAGCATTTTTCTGACGTTTCTTTTATTCATAATAAGTTAGAGCAAAAGTCACAATTCTTTGTAATGAAAATTAATGTATGAAGGTGCATAAGTGCGGTCACACTTCATTGTTCGCTCGACTTTTAATTTAAGTGTAAATGGGTGTTCGTGGTTCGCCGGTACGGCAAGGTTAGGGGTATTACCTGTTCGAGGGTGAGATTCGCACAGTGTAAAGGCACATTAAAAGAAATAGAATTGTAGCTTGACAACGCAAGAATTTTAGTATTGTAGGTTGCTATGCTGACCACTAAACCACAGGTAACACCTTACCTTTATTTATGGTTTTTTTCCATGTGTTTGTTGTTGATATAATTGTTTTGTTTTTTAATTTAACTGAAACAAAAAAAGTTCTTGTGACCTAACAGCAGAAAATGACACCTACACGCAGTTACGAGACTCCTTAGAAGAAAGTGCCCGCAAAATGCAAGTGATCAGAAGTCAAGCTAGAGAATTGTTTTCTCTAGCTTCACGATTGTCTAAAACGAAACAAAGAGGTACATATATTAGATTATAATGTTTTAGATGGTGTTAGTGAAATATCATAGTGATTCCATTCATTTCATGTTATTAAAATTGTATCTTACTGTACGTTTGTATTGAATATTTATATGTGTGTCATTTAGACCAATTTTCTTCTAAGGATCCCACATAAATTAGATTTAAAAAACATAGTTATAATGTATATGGGTAGGAGATATTTTACTAATTTATCCTTCGAACAAACAGAATAAGATGGAAGCTTGGAAACAAGGAGAGATGAAAACAGAGTTAGATATTGTCGCTTTCTTTCAATGAAAGGCAGCCGATCGCTGCTGTTAACGTCCATAAACTACCTTTTTATGTCGGTTTTACGATTCCCCCTCCCTTCGCACTTGCTCAATGCACCCCTAGTTCCAGCTCCAGTCTGGAGATTTCTCCAGCTACCGCAGTGGTGTTACAGAGTAAAACTACTTTACAAAACGGATCACTTCATTTCAGTTCAATTTAGGCATCATTTCAGTGAGTTTTCATTCGATTTCAGGAAGATAAAAGAGAATTTAGTGTAAGGGGTGCCTAAAATTATAAACTTTACTAGATTTAAATTATCATCTATGGGTTAATAATGAGCATCCATTAATATTTTTATATATATTTTTAAAATTAAAATCAAAGTTAAGAAGCTTTTATATAAAATATTCTGGTTGAAGAATGGCGATCCAATCTTTTTTATTAATATTTGCCAATAACAGTTTTACAAATATATATTACCACAGTCTTTCATCTCTAAGAATATATAGAGATTCAAAATAGATAATATGTAAAATGTAAAGAAATTCGTATTCCAAGTCATTTTAAATACAATGGCGAAATATTAAATAAATACAAAATTATAGAATAAAACCAGAAACATTTGATGAATGTAGAAATATAAAACAAATCTGCCTTTGTAATTATAAATAATCACAAATTTAATTTCAGTAGTGTAATTTGTAATAATCTAAGATATTAAGAAGAAAATTAAGTATTAAGAAGAAAATGTCTAATAAAGAAAATTAACAGGCTCTGTAATTATAGAAAACAAAAGAAGTGAAAATGGACTGTTTTTTTTTAATTATAAAATATTTACATTCGATCCAGTTGTACATATTTATTTTTACGGACAATTTTTGATTTATTTATTCAGTTAGTGCTTTAAGATTCTTGACAATACTATAATAATTCTTAATAATACTGCTTTGCATAATTGTTGTAAATAAGATAATACTGGTTCTAGAATTGATATTGCTAATATTACTGTAGGATTGATCAGAGGCTATACAAATCGCTTAGCTGGAACACAATGCGCGTCATAGTTGTGGATTGTTATCGAGATGTCCGACCTGATTCCCTGATAATTACTTGATAATGTCATACGCAAGTTTAATCAAAGCGTCTTAGCTAAAATAATTAGCTGGAATCAATAGTTTACCTAGGGGGTTGGGAGTCAATTGTACGAGTTATGGAATGCAAGTTAATACCTGTTTTAACAAGAAATACTTAAAATTTAACCAGTAAAACTGATGATAGTTTTTTTTTTTAGTTAATTTTTTTAGAGATAATTTTAATAGTTTCGGTCTGAAACTTGGTTGTTATATTAGAAGTAGCAGATACAGTGACCAGTTTTAAGCATAATGTAAAGGTACCGTTTGTATTCTACTATATAATAATATATTTGTATATATTATAAACCTTTTTGTACTACTATTATAACTACCATACTACGAGACCATGAATATTCAAGATTCATGAATCTTCAAGTTTTTCCTCTAAAGATGATCCCAAATCTAATTTTTTTCTTAGTTTTTCAAAGACTTCGCAGTCGAAGGCGCGGAACTGTTATTTCAACTTTGCATGTTGGAGGTTCAGGCATGCGCCATATTCGTAATTCACAGTGCCATGTTCTTAACCGACAAAGGGCAGTTTGCGATTTTCTGTTGGAGGTTGTCCATTCACTCGGGTTCTTCTTTATGCCCTTTAGTTTGGAATCTTGTTGGTTTCATTTGGCCTGCCATAGTTTACGGATTTCAAGTCTTATTGTCTTCAAGAAATCATCTAAAGGAATTTTATTTATGATAGTCACCTCGTTGGCTTCTGGAATTCTCGCTTTACGTGCTGCTTGATCTTCTAGCTCATTTCCAGTGATTCCGCAGTGCTAGGGGGGACAATATACATATAGGGGGACTAAAAAATAATGAATAGGATAAGATGTTTTTCACTTATGATCTAAAATAAATCACCTTTGATAAGTATCATCAAATGATTATTAGTTTTTTAGTTTTTTAGTTATTTTTTTTTTTTTTTTTATACTATCGATCTCAATCTATATAATTAGAAAATTTGAATCAATTGACAGAATGACTAACTCTAATTTTAAGATTTTTCAATGAAGCACTTTTAATAATATTTTTCTTGGAAAATTTGTATCCTTATATTTCATTGGCATATTTTAGTATAAACTTATGTTCTCCAACACGTTTACGAAACATGAAGGTACAAAGTTTCCAAACAGAAGTATTATTGAAAGTGCTTTCCTGAAAAATTTGTTAATAATTGAAAGAATAGTTTAGTTAGCAGTATATAGTTAATCATAAACTTCTTAATTGTAATTAGTCAACAGTGATCTTATATTTGTTTATTTTAACTTTATTGATTTCAACCTCAATTGTAATTGTATTATTAACTAGTAATAAAAAAACGAAACAATTTCTATTAAGTAATAGTGAGAATGAAATCCCTCAAACTTAATTTTTTTTTACCTATTACCTATTACCCTGTAATATTTTTTAATTGTTTCACTTTAGGTTATTTTTCATTGTTCCCGCAATAGTCTTTATGCGACTTTGAAAACAATATTCGTACACTCTAACTTTTATTGCTAAATATTGTGATATAAAGCGAAAATGACGCAGGTGGTCGAAATGCCATAAAGTTTTATATAAATAAAAATCAATAATTAAGACAAAACGACTGCAACGTACACAGAAAAATATAAAAAATATACTAGATGAAAATTATTGAGTACTAGTCGGCTAATTACTCAGAACTAGTTAAAAACTACACGAAAAGACGTAATTTACCTTAAAAGATCTGCCTTGTTTCATATTAAATGAGAAAGGGAGTGGAAAGAGATGAGTTAGAGATACATGTATGAAACAATATAAGGAGATAAATTAATACACTTTAACAAGGTTGGAAGAAGATAGAGAGAGCAGATGTAGAGGAAAGGAATGATGGAACGTGGCACATCTATCACAGTTCCCTCCGCTCGCTTCTTATCAAATGATGATTAACTGACTTTATTATTATAATTAACTACACCTTCCTCATTATATAATATATATCGATCGCTACCTTCGTATGGTGGAAACCCTTCTACATCCTTTTGGCACTGAACTAGCTAAAGATCAGAAAAATGTATATTGGCAACTTCAGAAAGGAATGCTCCGAATTATTTTATTTTTTCTAGACGACAGATATCGGAAAAAGATAAATTTATTAAGAAAAAATTGAATCCATTCTGTTACTATATTCTTTTTAACATTTTGCAGGATTAGAATTAATAGATATTTCTTTACGAAATATATTTTTGGACTTTGAAAGACAAGAGGTCTTAGTCACATTTTTCCTAATTTGAGTTGGGGAGACCGGGGTAGGTTTTCCAAGTTTTGTTTTCTTGAATTTTTGCATGTTTTTTATTTTATTTTTCGAAGTGAACATGATATGAATATATTTCATATACGTTTATTTATGTATTGAAATATGTATTTTTCAAAAAACAAAATATTCATTGATAAAAAAAATAGTTAAGGTGGTATCTTTAGGAAAGTTTGCTTTTTTTTAAGATAACACAGGTAATAAACATTGCACGCTTTTTAGTTATAACTAATTTTTTTTTAAATAAATAGAGAAAAGATAATTGATCCTTAGAAAAGAATAAGTGTGCCCCGGTCTCACCATAGTTAAAATTAGAAAGAAAAGAAAATTATATATTTATACTCTTGAAGGTTCTCGAAAACCATAGAAGATTCTAGAACAATCAAGAAGAGGTACCAGACCAATTGGAAACTGTTCCGACAAATAGTCAAGAACTCTTTTCAATATAACAAACCAAAATCATATGATTACGTTTTACGTCATAATACATTAGTACTACTGGAAAAATAGACCAAAATTAAGAGTGATTAGGACATATATAGTACTTTCTTGAAACTTCAGTTTTAAACTTAATATTAGAAGCAAGATTTGATATTTGCAGAGACAGGCAAAATAAGGGACCTTATACCATTAAGGGGTGGTTGAAAAGAGGGATAGAAAATTATTTTTTTTTTTGCAAATATGTCGACTTATGTATCGTTTTTGATGGTTTCTGTGATTCTGTATTCAATGACTCCGGTTGATAAAAATGCAATCTAAAAATAAATAGTTATAACAGATTGTAGTTGAGAAAATGTGTTTTGCTGCAATCTGATGTCACATTGATCGAGCGAAAATCACTTTCCAAAACACGTGAAAGACAGTCTGGTTATTAATTTTAAATTGATCATTTCATCAATAATGAATTACTGTATTTATTCATTGAATATGTATAAACAAGCATGAATGAAATTTTTTACAAAATATACTCCTACCCATTAAATTGTAATTATTATTTGTGATTATTTTATTAGATATTACTCATAATTAGACATACATTTTTGATACAATGACGTAAATATTAGAGCCGCTTTTTAATCGACTTCGAACGAAAGAGGAGGTTACTCAATTCGATAGGTATGTGACTGTTTTTTTTTTTTTTTTTTTTTTTCTATCTATGTTCACCGATTACTCAGAGATGGGTGGACCAATTGGAACGAAACCTTTTGCATCTTGTAGAGTATTTTCCCAAGGTGGCTATTTAAACCTTTTTGGGGTTCCTAATTTATTTAAGAAGTTATCGGAAAAAAACATGAAAATAATTATTTAATTATCGCTCAAATTGTTTACTTATTGGAAAAACATATGGCATATATAACATAAGGTATGCTCCAACAAGCTATTAAAACTAATTGATAACTAATAAATCCAAATATTGTATTACTGCTGGATGAATCAAATGGGAAAACCAACTAATCAAATTCAGAATCAAAAAAGTGGGGGGAGAACATGATCAGTCTGTCAGTTATCGATGTGTTTTACGTGCTTGTTGGAACAAACCTATACATAACCTTAACTAATTTTTCAACATTAGATTTAAATGAAGATATAAATATCAGCAGAATATAATATCGCTGTCGTTTTCTGTACCGATATTAGCATAAATATTAGATAGATATATATTCACCGATAACAGGAAACCTTCTTAATTTAGATCTAATCGACGGTTGGACACCATAATCATAAGACAACAAAATTCGTGTAATTCCAAGAAAGACTGAGGGCCGTATTTATGAACGTTCCTAAGGAAGCAGTTGAGGTTACCTTAACTGGTTCCTATGTTAAACTAACCTTTAAGCTTAAGTGTTCCTTTAGATAATTCTCGTTTTACGAACCTTCCTTAACAATTCCTTTCCTTAACTAATATGCATTTATTAAGATACAAATTTAAGGCCACCTTAAATAAACAACCAATCAGAGAACCTTTTTTTTTTTTCTTTTTTTTTTTTTGGGGGGGTCTTTAAAGCTTCCACTGAAGCCTACGAAAGAAAAGCACCACCCAGGGCGGGACTCGAACCCGCAGCTCCGGCATGGGAGTACGGAGCTTTACCGCACAGCCACACCGGGCCCCAATCAGAGAACATTGATAAGAGTACTTTGCCGCTAGGTGTAACCTCCCTAAACTGACATCAGTGTTAACTTCACTCTTGTTTACTGTGTTGTTTAGAGTGTTTTAAGTAGTTAATGTGGCAATTACAGCTCTAGAACTATAAGAAAATGATAATTGGAGTAGAAATCACTCAAAGTTGAATAGTGTGCAAACATTGTTAGTGTAAATAACAAACAAATGTATACAATGTTTCATCTAACCGATTACAAAACAACTTAATGGATACTTCAGGATCACAATCCAAAATATCTTTACTGTAAGATGAAGATGCAAATGAGAGTGAAAAAGTGTGATAAAACAATGTTAAGTAGTATTAGTCTCAAACTTTATTTCTCTTGAGGTTAGCTTGGGGGACGAGAGACTGCAATATTCTTCTAATTAAGATGTTAGTGATTTAATATTGTATATCAATTAAATATTTCTTAATATTCTTCAATATATTCTTGGATGGGTAGTTCCAACCTTCTTCATGAGAAGGGGGCGTAAATGTTAGATATGTGTAAATTAGTAACCAACTTATTTTTAAAAAAATGTGTATTGGAAATGTGAAATATTAAAGCTTCAGTTTCCTTAAAAATAAGGTGAAATTTATTTTCAAGAACATCATATTCTTATATGAATTATTAAAAACTGATTGTTTACTTTATAATGTTATTACTTTGTATTAGCATATTAATTATTGGAAAATCTTCTTGGATGTACATTGTGTTTTGACATTTTATAAAGAATTGGTTTATTAGTGTGTATTATGATTCTGTTATTTATTTTTCATTTTTATGTAATAATAAATAAAAGTTGTCTATCAATTTATTTGTGTTCTTTTTACATTTCTCTTACCACTCTTCCAAAAACTTGTTATACCAAACTTATCTAATTTCAGCAAATTCCATGAAAGCCTTTTATTTAAAATAGGCATAGATAAATAAATAAACTTTAAAAATGTTAAATTCGTACTGTTAAAATTACATTTAATTTTCTCCTATTGGATTCAGTCTATATTTCATATCAAAATTTTGTTTTGTCAATGAGTATCTGAGTGAAACTATCTTTACTATCGATAATTAAGATTATACTGCTCATTACAGTACTACTTGCAGAAGAAAAAAATGAATTCACTTATATTCTTTCAGATGTTTATATCACCACCTAATCAAATATTTACAATTACATCTCTAATACTGGCTACTGAAACATAATTAATGTTTGAAGTGTAGTAATGGAAAAGATTCAAAAGCATCTGCATCAAAATGTTTGTGATTAAAGTTGTACACTTAAGTAATACTATCAATATACTAAATAAGTATGTAGTAATTGAACATAATACATCTTTTGTTTTGATTTTACATATATGAAGAAATTGTCTGTCTCTCATTGTGCCTAGTAATAAGAATGGCTAAATATGAAAATATTTGATAAGTATATATAGGAGAAAAAAAGAAAATAATTCACCAAGATTAAAATTTGTAATTTCCTTAAAAAGTACAATAATATCACCGCTTTTGTTGTTTATACCTCATATAAATAAAGTAAAAATTCCAAAAAGTCGTTTCGTTCTTAATAAACGGTTCTTTTTAATAAATATTTAAGTTCTGTTATTTGTTTTCTGTTTTTATTTATATTATTAAATAGTTAAGGAGGAGCTAAAAGTAGCTAATCACCTACCTTAGCACTAAGGAAGGAAAACAGCTCAAATTTATTGGAACATCTTAGGCTTCCTTAAGATAGGAAAGCGTAAAGGAACGTTTATAAAATGAAAATTGTGTTAAGGTTAGCTAAAGTTGTGCATTTTAAGGAAGCCTTTAGTAAGGCGTTCCTTAAGAACGTTCATAAATACGACCCTTAGTCTTGTTCTGATGCGCAAGTCATATGACTATCTCTGTATTACGAAGTGATCATTTTTGTAACCTTCTTAATTGTTTGTTTCAATATTTGTGTTCTCATAATTCGAATGGCATTCAATATTGTTATTTTCGTTAAATAAAAATTGTTAACCCAAATAAGTGTTACAATATCGATTTATTGTATTTATTGATTATTCGATTTATAATTTCTATAAATAAATTCAGGAAAACAATTATATGCTGCTAAACGAACGGGGAAATACGTTATAAAAGGAAAAATTGAATAAATTAGATGATATTTGATTTGAGCGGGAGATTAAACATGTTCCTCTTTTAATCTCATTACCGCACTCGTTATATTATATTAACATATTAATTTGCTTATTAGATATAATTACGACCCCTCCCCACACACAACACCCCTTGCGATAAATTATCACTAATGACAATTAAAGAAATTAGCGGGAACCATTTTGAATTATTATATGCCTCAGGCCCTTATTAAATATTTTTTACAAAAATTTTGAATAGAATTTATTTTGTAGTTATTTCGTAAATTGAAAAAATTTTATGACATAAAAAAAAAATAAAAAATAGAAATTTCTTTTACATAATAGAAACCGTAATTTTGAAAACAAGTGAAATAGCTTTATGTTATTGACTTGCCAAAATAAATGCGATATGAAGCTATACTTATTTTTCGATATCAATAAATACCTACCTTTTTTTTATTTACATATGTTAGCTTGAGACATTTTTATTAAATTTGCCATCTACTTGCGTAATAAGCAAATATGCTGACATGAGTAATAATATGAAAGAATGAAAAACACTAAACACAAAAAAAATAAACACAAAACAACACACACAAAAGAAAGAAATTAACAAACAAATGAAGCAACCTTATTTATCTTTAGCTACCTTATTTATCTTTTTTGTATTTTTTTTTTTTTTAATATGGAGACATATTCAGCATCAATTAATAAATAAATTTGTTTTAACCTATTGAGTACCACCTTTTTCTTTTCTTATAATAAGTAATAAATATAGAAAAAATAATGATAAATAAAAAATGTGATATAAAACTGTAAGTATATTTTCCAAAAAATGTATCGGTCTGTGTGATGAAATTAAGAAATCCAATCAAATCATGCAATTAAAAACAAGTACCTATTTGTACATACGATATTTGTAGATATTGTACTTTTTTCTTTTATAACTTTTATCTATTTCAAATAACCAAAGAATATGACCTATTATAATAACCATAATAAGTTTTTACTTATCATGGGAATTGTCAAATTTTAGATACAAAAACATAAAAAATATTAAAAACGATACATGACCCATCTAGTTTCACCAAAATCAATTAACACGCTCATCACTTTATAAAGGGGGTTGTTCTCGATAAATTCGGTTTGATCTGAAAATCTCGATTCATTTTATCCATACATGACTCATGTAACATAAAAAGTTTAGTCTATATTTCGACGATTTAGTTCAGTTTTTTTCGGCACTATACGAGATTGAATCAACGGTATGCCATTGTTTGTGGTTCCCAAACCAAATATAAGCTATAGTTGAAATCTTTTTTGGTTTTTTGGCTAAAATAAGTAGACCTGAGCCTTTTTTCGCAGCCTCATACACAAGCTACAATATAATGGTTTATAGCTCTTCATTTTTTAGTACCATTTTCTGTTCTGTTCAAATGAAACTTTTAAGCTATCGTTAATGTCTTATTTAATTTACTGTTAACTAATTTCAATATATTTATAAGTTATCGTATAGTTCCTATAGCTGACTGTAGAAAAAAAAAATGGATGATTGAACGAATCGTAGTGATCCCTCCTTTGTGACCGAGGGCGATGGAGGATGTGTGGGCACTCAATGGCTACAACCGGAAGGGTAATTAGCCGCAAGAGTAATGAACTCGTACATTTCTTATTAGTTGTGTTTTATTATTTGTATTGAGGTATGTGAGGGCGAGGGAGCGGATGACAATGGCCGTGGATATAGTTTACCATTATACACGAGACAATAAGAGGCCTCCCTATTAAATAATCTCATGGAGGCATTGTAGCCGAGAGCGTCCTATTTCTCATTATGGCCACAGCTAAACTATAAAGGTTTCTAAAATTAGTCTCGCCCTGCCTCGGTCTCCCTTCACTTGCAAATACAATGCGAACCGTCGTGAGGCGGACGTGAGATACGGAGGTGGGGGTGACTACAATAAAATTGATTCCGACCAATCACAAAGCCCCATTCCAAGGCCGCCTGCCTATTTTCCCGCTCGTAGTATTTTTCATCGTATCATTTCTGTTGATGCATAATGGCCGGGAAATCAGTGGCGCCGCCTTGACACCCACGTCAGAATGTGTAACTTGGTTATTCCGCTCCACCGTCTATGGTATATTTTTCACCGATCTAGTGCTAAAATAGTATATATTTTCACAATTTTCAAGAAAAATTACTTTGCTTCGGATTAAATTTATTTTCCAGTATTTTTTCCCTATAAAATTCCTAAAAACATTATGAATAGCTATAATTGGATTTTTTATGGTGTTGATAAATTATTTTTTTTAAGTCAAACAGAAATGAAGAAGGCGGTGTATCGGGAAACCCCGGTAAGTTCGCAAACGGAGCAGGCTGTTCTAATTTCCATGGGTATACCAGAACAGAAACAAGAGGGAAATTGAAGCGTGGATATACAGAAAGGTATATAAGTGCCTTAGGAAATTTTTACAGAAATATGTGAGCCTTACCCTCAAGGGTGAACTACGAGTAATTTCAGTGCTTGCACCCATGCCATCTTTCACTCGTTCAATAAACTCTTTTCTAAAAACAAAACATTACTTACACCTATTTCTGAAGAATGGCTTTGGCACACATAGCAATTTGACAAAAACCTTTTTTATGTTTTTTTGGGACTTCGACCCATATGCGTTTCCACGCCTCAATTATCTCATAACACGTGGTTCATTTAAACAGATTAAACGCCTCAAATATACAAGGTGTGGCAATTATATGCCCTGAGAAATATTTTAGTTCGTATGGAAGAGAATAGTCCAGAATAACCAGAGTGTCTTATCCATCCGTTTGAAAGCTTAACCCCTTCTCCAAGATCCCTTAAGGAGAGGAGCCAACAAAAAAAAAATTGATGTTTCTTTTTAATGACTAAATTTTTTTTTTTTAGTCGTTTTATAAAAAATAAATATTTTATTGAAAATATTTTAATTTTCTATAATTTCCGAATAAGATAATTCGAAGGAGGTTTCAGTGCCAGAAGAAGGAGCAGCATAATGTATATAAAAGCTATATGTTCATACTGTAAGATATACAGATCGGTTTCATTGCAGCAATGGGTTATTAGGCAAACTTAAACTGCTCACTGCTTCTAACACCCGTATTCCCTCAAAATTAGGGCTGCTTTGAAATAAATATATAAAATAAAATTTTGTGATTCTTCAAGACCCTATGGTATAAGCCATGATTAATATAATGTGGGGATTTTTGGAACTGTGGAACTTACATCAAACCTGATTGATGAGTTAGTTGTGGGCAACTGTTCCCTACCATCAAAAACGACTCATTACTGAGAGTGTCTTCATCCAATCAGATCCAAAACCCGTTAACCTCAAGACCGACAAACAAAACTTATCCCAAACATATTTCCAAATACTCAGTTTATTAAAACATCTATAACTCACCCACCCATTTTCCATTTTTTTCCTTCCATATAATCTCTAACCGTTACCCCCCCCCCCCAAAAAAAAGAGGAGAGTTTCTTGAGATGTTTCGTGGATTTTGTTGAATTTAATTATTAGGAGCTAATAATGCCATTGATAACTAATAAGGAATTAATGCCAACCATCTAGCTATTTTTATACACATTTTCATTCACCCAGTTTTTAGTAATAATAAATATATTCATTCAAATATTTTTCTAAATCGGCTATCCTCATTACCATATCGTATGTTATCTTTTTAACCTTCTACTTATCTCCTAAATTCATTACAACTACGTAATTCCCATAACTTAGAATTTTGAAAAATACCGTTGGATAGCCCTTCGATCAGGTAAACCAACCCCGTTCCTCACCTCCAACCGTCTTGTCACTCAGCTCCCAACAGCACTGAGAAAAGGTCAGTGACAATTTTTCTATTTTCTATATCTTTTTTCCCATACTCATCATAAGTTTCCATCACCCATTGTCATATTGTCAAACAATGTATACCATAGTAATAGTAGCATATAATATAGAATCTTTAATTTATATCACTTTAAATACTTTTAGTCCCACACCCTACTACATAGCTGTCATATTCAGTTTAATAATCATCCATCCTTCTAGTGTAATACACTTTCAATACATAAATCTTATAATTATGCTTTAATCATAATGCATCCAAGGATCTCTTACCATACATTCAGTGACTTATTTTGTATCATTATATTTTTATATTATCCATCTTGTTTATCTTTTTTAAATTTTCGATTTACACACCGCTTTGTATTTTGTGTACTACATTTCATCTTATTTACTTAGGCTTCGTTACTACAGACCATTGCAACCTCATTATATGTTCACCTATGTTTTTTATTTATTTCTCTACATTACCTCAGATATCCCATTTTAAGTTTTGTCTCGTTTTCATTTATTATTTTCATCATGGCCTTACTTTAAGATCTTTTTTTAAATTCTACTAAAATATGTTTATGTTTTTTTTATCTAACTTGTTTAATGTTTCACACACATTTTTATCTATTTATATAAATTATCTGATTGGTCGTTTTTTTGGTTTTTTTCTCATTTAGCCATGATGACCTAAAATTTGGGTCGAAACGTTGGCTAGAATAAAATATGTAAATATCACATATTTGTACGTATTACTTTGACCAAACCCCCAACCAATTCCCGTTCATTATATCTAAGGTTCTATCTTCCACCATTATTGATGAGTTAATTAAAGACACTGCGAAACTTTTGAAAATTAATGTTTATCGTTATTTTAAATCATAAATCATAAAAAGTCGATTTATATCCCATTTCGTTATTTGCTCTAACTTAGAGATCAAATTCAAACACATCCATATTTATGAAACTGTTACACTTTTTCTTTTTCAAACCTTGTTTCCTACCCAATTCATCAGTTTCATTGGAGGTTTTGTGAAAGATCCTACTGAATTTGTTAATAAAGTTCCAATGAATAAAGTTGAAGCTGCTGATTTTGTTAATGTTTAGTTTTAAACCATCAACTTGACTTGGTCTGGAATAAACCATATTGAATATTGGTTGGTTGGACTTTAAAGTGGACTGTATCTAGGTAAATGATGATTTTCAATTAAAATAATATAAATTCATTCTTCTAAAGACAATTTGGTTAGGGTATGGGTCTGAAATATGTACATTATTGTTAATGGTTAGTTAAAATTTTGAAAATTTGGAATAATATAAAAAATTGAATGCAGATAAGATGGTTGACGGGTTGCATGTAGAAAAGGTTGAAATTAATTGGGCTCGCTGTAATGAGTTTGATGAAATAAATTCCTCTTATTGATTAAATTGAATTACTCACAGCTGGCCAGCTCATGCACCATGTTCTCCCTCTTCCTGTGCTCACTGTAAAGCTCTACTCCGTGGTTTTGGGTTTAGTTGGAAACAAGAAAAAGATTTTCGCATGCATGTTTCTAAGTTTGATTTAATGTCTCTTTTTCCTGCTTAATTTAATTTAAGTTGGCGTAGTTCCGTTGCATGCCGCAGGTCGCAGTATGGGTGTACCTAATCGCGACCGGGGCGAGCTTGAATTGGGTTATACAATTTCGTAAAATTGTTTTGATGTAAACAAACAAATGGTATATATCTGTGTGTGTACAAATGAACATGTATGTATATAAATATATTCAGCATACCAGAACAGTTAATTTATTTAAATTAATAAACGGAGGTAAATAAATGCATTTACACAAGAAAGCAAGAGTATAGAGTTGTGGGAAGATTGAGGGTTTGAACTATAATCCAGGCTGTGACTTCATTCTGACACCACCAGAGGACAACTGCGACATTGGTCACAGCTAAACGAGAGAATATATGATCTTGCATCTTTTTCCAACTCTAGTGGCCTTAGAACATTGAATCTTTTTAGAGAAAAAAATGTTGTTGTTTTTTTTGCAATTTTGGCACTTTTGGCTAACGGATACTGCATTAAATATTGACAAAAGGTAATGATATTAATTATTTATTAAGATTCGTCACCAATAGTCCTTCTTCCAAATGACATTACATAAATCTCAAAATTAATTAGGTGTATAATTGACACCGACATAAACGAATACCAACGATTATCGATATGACTACTGCCCTTATCGGTGAAAATTTTATGCAATAGCGAAAACCATAATTACCACGAACAACAATACTCTTGGAAGTCGGGATCTGTAAAGATAAGGAGGAAAAAAGGTTACTTTATCGACGGCGCGAATCTTAACAACGGGCTAAACACCTGATGGGAAGCGGCTTGGCCCGGCCATAGATCATTATCAACAATAAGAGAAACAAAAGATGATTCAAAAGGTGGAAATGTAAATTAGGCATAACAACGAAGAAGGGGGAACAGGGAGATGGTGGACGGATTAGGAGCAAGAAAATGTTTATGTTATCAGGAGCAAGGAGTTCTGGAAAATTATTATTAATGATATACGATAATAAATCATCTGCTTTGCTTGCGGCTTCCACGTGCGAAACTATCGCTCCTATAACAGAGTCAAAGCATACGTTTGCGCTAGTTGCTGCATTAACCCAACGCTGCAGCGTTAATCGTTAACCTCTCTTATTATAGCATATTGTAGTCGCTATTTCCGTACCTAGCAAGCACAACAGCCGGAGTTTGGACACCAAAATAGCCGAATTAAACTACCCAATTTTTTGAATTTCGGGTTTTTATCTTTTATTTTGTAGGCAAGTTTTAAGGATCGATTATGAGGTGAACTTTTTTAGATTGATTGCTTTTATTACATCATCTGCCTACTGTGGTATGAAATTCGAACTACATATTTTTTAACTTTAATCGACTATAGCACTAGGACGTTTGAATCGAGTAAGGTAATCGCACTTCTTGATTTAGGTTTCGGGTGAAGCTGAAGAAGATTAATATTATCAAAGTTCATCCCCTCTGTTAGTACGTTTTATCTCATTCAAGGAGCCAAGTAATTGTACGGAGCTTTTTTCCTTTTGCACTTATACCAACAAATAATCAATTGTCTGTTATAGGTTTTAGAAGATGCTAATGAACGTAGAAATGTTAATAAAACTTCGACCTTTAATATGAGACAAGTGCGTAAATCATACTTGAAACCATTTTTTCTTCACCCTGATAGCAGTTATTAGGATATAAAAAACTCAAAAAAAGAGTTCAAAAATGCATTGATAAGCATTACCTTGCATTGAAAGCTTTTTAATTTTTTTGTTTTTTTTTTAAGGCTCGGTAGAAGTTGATGTTTTCAACCCCACTTTACCTTAATTTGATCAACCTGTTTTAAATTTAAATTTATTGAACTTCACGAGTAAATACCTAATTGTTTATAATATAATTAGAGTGTTCTGGCAGGAAAACAATAATGCTTTCCGAATTTCAATTAATTTAACTACTATTATTGGGGCGATGTATATACATTTCCACGCATATCGTAACCTTTTCCACGTGAAATGTAACCTTGTCAAAGTGAAATGTACCTAGTCTAGCCATAAATTCTGTCACAACTCATGTGATTAGTTTTATCTCTAAGAAAAGAAGGGATGTCCTTGGTCTTGCTGAATCCTACAGGGCTAAAGGTCCCTCTAGCCAGCCAGGTAAATTATGTCACTCAACTTCCAGTTATTGAGATGGAAGGGTCATGAAAAGAAAACTGTGCCAGTGTTTTAGCTCTGTTCTAGTGCGGTAAAACTCCGACTGAAATTTTCAAAATTTTAAAACCCTTAGGATTCAGTCGTCGCTTCGTTTATCGCACCATCGACAGATACAAGGAGACCGGTGATACTCAGGACCGGCCTCGAACGGGCGGTCCATGGAACGTTAGGACCACAGCTAAGATAAAAGCAGTGAGGGCACGCATTGCAAGAAATCATGTTCGAAAACAAAAAATCCTAGACCGGGAGATGAATACATCAGCAAGAACAATGTCGAGAATTATTGGTGAAGACCTTGGTCTAAGGGCCTACTGACGCGCCACTGGTCATCTTCTTACTCCTTCTCTGAAGAAGGGGAGAATAGAAAGAAGTAAAGCATTGCTCAGCAGTTACGCAGATAACCTGCACAGACAAATTCTTTTCACAGACCAAAAAATTTTTGGTTGAATAAACAGAGAAGTTGAATAAACAAAATGATAGGGTTTATGCTACCAGCTCCAAGGAACCAGCCAAAGCCGGAAAGAGGCGCCATCCTTCAAGTGTGATGGTATGGTGGGGAGTTAGCTGGGAAGGTGTAACGACCCTCCATTTTTGAGATCAAGGAGTAAAATTGAAGGCTAAAACATACCAGGAGGATGTGCTGGAGAATGTTGTACTTCCCGTGAACGATACCCTTTTAGCTCAGAAGCACTGGATATTGCAGCAGGATTCAGCTCCAGCACATAAAGCAAAAAGTACGCAAGCCTGGCTACGCAAAAATCTCCCTGAATTTATAACTGCTGAACAATGGCCCTCTGGTTTACAAACTGTGGTCTGACTTGGAGGACACTTTTTAATCAGACTTAGTGATCCTGCTCGAGCCAACCGCTGAATATATGTTTCATGTAAATAAGTAAAAAATAAAATAATTCAAAGCTGATGCTTGTTTTTCTTTACTTGAGTTGTTTATTTTTATTTTATTTTTCTAAAAAAAAAATTCAAAGGTAAACGATGTGACAGACTCATTTGAGATCATCTAGGGCCGAGATTATGGCATCGTAACGACAGTAATTGTTGATAATTTGTAAACTAATTATTAATCTAATTATACATTGATTTTACTCCATCAAAAACTGTGGTCTGACTTGGAGGACACCCTAACATAGAATCATTGAAAAGGTCCCTGGAAAATGCTGTTACAAATTTCCCCAAGAAAAAGGTGCGTGCCGCCATAGATGAGTGGCCAGGTCGTTTGAAGGCCTGTGTTCGTGCAAAAGGAGGACATTTTGAATTATAATTTTATAATAGAAGTTTGTATTCCTTGTACATTAGTATAATGTAATAAACATTTTTATAGCACTCTTGTTTTTTTAAATATTCAACTTTTTCTTTGTGACAGAATTTATGGCTAGACTAGGTAACTCTGTCCAAATCAATTGTAACCTAGCCCAAGTCAAATGTAGCTTTTTCCAAATCAATTGTAACCTAGTCCAAGTCAATTGTAACCTTTTACAGTATATTCAAGCCTGAAAAAGGTAACAGTTGACTTGGAATGGGTTACTATTGATTTGGACAAAGTTACATTTGACTTAGACAAGGTTATAATAACAACAAGGAATAGGTTACAGCCGGGGAAATGCTATATATATAGTACGAGATAATTAAGCAGATTAATTAACACATATGGCATTATCAAAATCTGGAAACAATTTTTAAGGTAGCAAACATTTTTTTTTTCACGACAGTATTAATAGAGATATAAAATTTTTAATGAATATGTTGTTTTCTCGTAACCTTCTATATAGTATTTTCGTTTGTATTTAAGTATATATTTTTGAGAACTCTATACAGAAATGAAGATCACATCTGGCATTATATCTGGAGTCTCCTTCTATGCATTCTCGCCTAAATCTTACTCCGTTCCCTTGTAACTATGAGTATTATACAATTATGAAAAAAATATCACAATTATTTTCAAAAGGGTGGAAACTTTCCGTTAGATATGTGTTCCCAAGGGTGGACTATCATTGAGATGCTACAGGTGCTACTACACATATTCTCTTGCCGACAGATGTTTCCTTACCATAAGCAAATTACACGATTTAATGTTGGTTTTCTCATCCAGATAGCAATCTCGTCTAGGAAGCAACATATAATTTCATCTTTCTCCAAGTATTATCCAGCTATTGGTTAGATACTAAAAAAAAAAAGGAATTAGGCTACAAAAAAAAAAAAAATCAATTGTATTAGTTATTTGACAAAGATGCTTGTTCGATAAAGTGTCGAAAATTATTTATTTTTTTAATTCTTAACGGTGTTTTCTCTAATAATACTTAATTATTTATTTCATATTTTAATCATATACATATTTTATAGCTAATCAGAAAATCACCCTCAAAACATATTAAATTGATGTGATGTTAATAAAGTTTTGACAAATTTATGCGTATTTTACCAATTGTCGCGACATTTAACAAAACTTTATTGATATGTTGGTTATCGTGATTCTCTGATTACCTATTGAATTAAATTAAATACGGAAATCATTAATTATTACTAAATATTAATAATAATAATATTAAAAGAAAAATAAATTTATATATATTTATAAAGATATTAGGAAAAATAGGAAGTTTAGAAAAAAAAAAAAAGATATATAGCAGAGCGTGGTTTCGATCCACGGACCTCTGGGTTATGGGCCCAGCACGCTTCCACTGCGCCACTCTGCTCTTACCGGAAGTTACTTAATTGTCTTAACTGGGCTTAATTATTTGTATTCCTTTTTTTAAATGTTTATTTTAGAACAAATAAAATAAGAATTTATTATATAATATTTACCAAATTACATCTCCGGTTGGCAAGAATAGTGACACAACTCAAAATCATGGTTTTTGTTTTTTAAATTTAAGTACCAATATAATCGAAAATTTTAAATAAGTAATTTTCTTAGTTTACAGGAAACGACACTTAAATTTAAACAATATTACAATAAAATCAGGTTTAAATTATCAAGCGTTGAATTTTTTTAATAATTATCACAATATTGACAATTAATAAGACCAATAAACCAACTGAATAGATATTATCAATAATGAAATATTACAGTTGACTATTTGTTTATCAACCGATAAACAGATTAGACAAAAATCATAACAATTGTACTTCAAAAGAACGCCTGACTTAAATACTTATTTACTACATACCAAGAAACCGCCTTGTGCTTCTTTTAGTCACTTAATCCATTTTAGGCTAGATTCCATTTAAACACTTATGCACTGGAATGACAGAATTATATTAGCAATACCGCTTTTTCCAGTTATCTAATTATAAATGAATATTGTAGCAATGAAAATTTAAATATCTTTTTTAATCAGATTTAGTGATCCTGCTCGAGCCAACCGGTGAATATATGTTTCATGTAAATAAGTAAAAAATAAAATAATTCAAAGTTGATGCTTGTTTTTCTTTACTTGAGTTGTTTATTTTTATTTTATTTTTCTAAAAAAAAAAAAATCAAAGGTAAACGATGTGACAGACTCATTTGAGATCATCCAGGGCCGAGATTATGGCATCGTAACGACAGTAATTGTTGATAAATTGTAAACTAATTATGAATTCTAATCATACATTGACTTTACTCCAACGTAAAAGATAATTCAGTTGGAAGGAAATTAAATATCCAGAAAAGTTCGGCCTAATGTTTGAACTTTTTTTTAAAGTTTTTGTTTGTTTGTTTGTTTTAACGTCACTTTAGGCTGTCCTAAAGTGGGAGTCCTAAATTTTGCCTATCCGGGTATAATGAGGATAGGGATCTTTAACGAGTTCCTGACATCGTACAGGCTCGGGACCTCCATATTACGTCCTATCCGAGGGAAGGCATTGACAAGGATTTTTTACTCCCATTGAAAAATCCTAGGGCCACCTCGGTAAGGTAGTTTTTCTTTAAGTAGGTATTTAATTTTTACAAATTAACACACATGTAGAAATCAAATGGTTAAAAAATTAGATGGTGAAATTCATTTAAACTGATGCATATTACTTCAATACAATTGAACCAGACTTTTTAGAAACCCAACATATCCAAAGAAATTAATTTCCGTTTTAATTTATTTGTAGGTCTCATACGTACCTACATGCTAAGATAAGCAAGTTTCTATTAATTTTGTTAATTAATTTTTTTACATATCGGTTTTTTTTTTTCAAATTACCGATTCAATTCTATTAATGAAATAGTCGGTGTAAAGCCAAAGTGAATTAAGCGCCGAAGAACTCTATATTTTATATAGCAAAATAGGTTTACTACTTACATATTATCTTATTCAAACGAAGAACTATGATTTTAAAAATATTTATATCTATACATAATTTTTTTTATATTTATTAAAATGCTTTGGCACTTAGTTCTCTTTGGCATTACATCGACCAAATAAATGTCAGTTTAAAGGATTTTCACTATCTAAATCATTGTTTATTGTTTGAATGTTACATATGTGTTAACTTATAAAAATTAAATACCTAGTTATAGAATCAAAAATTAAGAAATTAACTTGAAAAATATGGCCAAACAGTTATGGATATTCAATTTTATTCCAACTTAATTATCTCAAAAAAAGGGTCGTCTACCATAAAACTTGCCTAGGGTCTTTTCTTCAGTAGCAGAAACATTTTTTTTTAATATTGACTACGAACAATCGATATTTTTGGGTTAAAAAATCGGTGCGCATATTTTGGGAGAGTAATTGAATATAATTTTATAACAAATTATTTTAATTTTTGAATTATTTTACTAATTTCTTCCTAAAAAATGCCTGAGCTATTGAGACAGATTGAACATACATTTACCCCTAAAATCGTGCTAATTTTTAATTATTTTAATCTATTTATTATCATTTATTTAATTTTATTTCTAGCAGCTCTCCTTCATCCATTCTGAAGCAAGCAAACAGCCAACTTTCCCAGACGACGGAATCAATTCCACGGACACGAGAAGACTTATCCCACAGATTTAAAAGCCATTCGAGGAAACCTGTTTGTTTCTCAGAAAATCTGGTGATCTGTGAAACTGGCCGAGGGAAAGGAATTCAATTGCCCGTCCCAGTGGAATGAGACTAAATCATTCAAGAATTCACACTGAATGATGGAAATGTCCTACTGAATCCAGAATATTACCATATTTCATAATTGTTAATAGGATTTTATTTAAGGAGATATCTTATTAATTCATAAGTTAATAATAATCTACTGGTTATGATGTTCTGAATTGGCCTTAATTAGAACCGAACGAAGTCAACAACCAAAAAAAAAAAAAAAATGTGAAACGAAAAAACTAAATAGACGCGAATATTGTTAGTAAATATGACCCAGTTGTGTTCTCTCATTCCAAAGCTAATTTCCTTAATTGTCCTAACTTGTTAATTATGGCTTACATATAATATGGTTTAACTGGCTAATTGAACTATATGTGTAGATCCTATTACGTAACTACTGTTTGCCCAGGGAATTCTTCTAACATGTCACAATATAGATAATGTTATCTCAAGTTAATGATAAACTAATAAATAAATAAATATTATCTTATAACTAATTAAACAAATTATCCTTACTTATTACGAAACTCTTGTTGAATAAATACTGCTGAATGTTCTATGTCGAATGTAAATATGCATTTAAACTTGAACTTTTTTAAAAAAAAAAACTTCTTCAAAAAAAAAAAAAAACTTCTTCAAAATGATAATTGTCGTTATCTGCTGTTTTGTTATTGTTTTTTCGGAAACCAAAGTCACCAGAGATAGGAGGAAATTAGGCCTATTTCTAAATAAAGAGAGAGAGTTGGGAAGCTCAATAGTACCAGGAGCTAATGTGCTCAAGGTTCAGATTTCAAACTGGCTATTGGAAGATATCTTTAATTTTCTGTCACTATCCTCTGTGGGGGGGGGGGGGGGGTCACTTTTGGTATTTTGGTTACCATAGCGACCTACAATACTAAAGGTCGCGGGTTCGCGTCCCGCGGTGGCCTTAGAATTGTAAAAAATCCTTTAATATGCCGTCCATCTGATAGGACATAAAGTGGAAGTCCCGAGCCTGGACGTCAGGTACTCGTTAAAGACCCCTATCCTAATTATACTTGGATAGGCAAAATTTAGGACTCAATTGTAACATCGTCAAATTACCCTTATTGGCATAAAGTGACGTTAAACAAACAATCGTCTCTGGGGCCGATTCTTGTAGAAAACCCAGACTCTAAACATTGGGTACTCTAAATTGAAAAGTTTAGCTTAATCCAGTGATTAAGCTAAATCAAATCAGGTCCTTATAATTAAACGGAAATAATAATTTACAATGTCACACAAACAATAATTCTTATACGTATTTTGAAAAAGAACATTCCAGAATGTTCGCGACAAGCGTAGTAGGTACCTGAACAGTCACAAAAGTGTACTAAAACAGATTGTTCCAACAAGAAGTCTAGAATTCATTTAAAACAGTAATAATTAAAAAAAAAAAAGTTTGAATTTTTTAACTAATCGAATTTAATATTGAATAATTATGTTTCTTATTTTGTGGACAATGCACGATATAAGTATATAGTTTCAATATTATAAAAAATAGTTATTTTTGTATACACTTTAAATTGTAAACCTATATGGTTATATAATATTGAACATTACAACAAGAGTTTTTTATTCCAGGCATTTCGTTAGCTATTTTTACCGACTTTTCAAAAATATGTAGCTATCAAAGTACTCGAATATACAGGTTGAAATTTTCACAGGGGTTTTTTGTTGAATTTAAGCATAACATGTAAAAAAATGAGATTTTTCTTAAGACCCCCACCAGATATATTAACAAAAAATTTAAACAATTGAATTTGAACCAAGAAACACTACTTCTCTGCACAGAAAAGCACCAAAAACCTTTCATGGTAATGGTTTTCCTTTTTTTTCCAAATAAAAAAAAAAATGTTTTATGGGTCACCTGTGGTGTAATGGTTATCATGGCAACCTACAATACTAAAATTTGTGGGTTCGCGATCCGCGGTGGACCTTACCCATGCCGTCCCTCGAATAGGACGTAGAATGGAGGTCCCTAGCCTGTACGATCTCAGGTACTCCTTAAAGATCCCTATCCTAATTATACCTGGTTAGTCAAAATTTAGGACTCCCCCTGTAGCATCGTCCGATTTGCCTTAGATGCATAAAAGAACGTTAAAAAAACAAACAAAAACTGCTTTTCATATAATAATAGTAAATATACTACTACTACTGCACTACTGCTATTATGTACTACTATAATTCAATTTCTGAGCAAATATATAATAAACTAGTCGAAAAATATTGTTAATAAATTTAAAACTTTAATAAACATGTATTCTTGATATGAAATTCATAGTTGCTATATTTCTCCAACGCGGTTTCGACCCGTACTGAATTTTTTAATATAATCTAAATAAAAAAGAAAAAATAAATCCTCCTTTCTCCCCTCCACTGAATACTTGATATTGCCCGGAAACTGCGATTGTTACAGATTCGAGGGGAGGCGGTGGCGAAACTTTTTCTTTAAATTCTCGTACCTATTACATTTTATATTTTATGCGGGACAACTTTAAAAACGGTCGGCTTTAGAGTTTTTCATTCAATTAGGTTTTACAAGGCTCCCTCCCTCCGTCTCCCCCTCCCCGACTAGGGCTTCTTCCTAGAAACTTGCACCGGGACCGTAAAGAACTTCGAGTCGGCTAAAAGTTTGAGGAATGATTTTCTAAGGCCCACGACGCACGTTCTCTGCAAGATGTCCTACTTCCGGAAGAAGGAGGGAAAATAAAAGAATATACGAGCGTAGGAAAAAGGTTCTTGAACATTGTAGCGCCTGCTTGGAGAGGGAATTGTAAAAATCAAACTGTGCCTGTAAAGACGGCCGTAAAGGGGGAAGCAGGTATAGGCCGTAATAATTGTGCACCCTTCCCAAAAACATTCCTATAATATATAATAATTGCCTTTAATAGTCGGCTCTACATTTATATTTATTGTTTTTATTGATTTATTGCTCTAGTCATGTAGTTAGCAATCAGGTGAAAAGCCTGTTATTTGTCGGATCAACACCGAAGTACAACCCCTTTGGTATTTCTGATTTTTTACTGATTCTTCCTCAGATATTTTTTCACTCCATACGAACACATTTTAACACAAAACCTACCGACATATTATATATATCTATTTCTACCGATGGCGGTCAAATGATCGCTTTTGAAATAAACATTATAGTCTTTCCCAGTTGATTGTAATTGTAGCAGCACCTACTTCTAATAGAAACCTGCCTTTGTCAGTGTTTCCACAAATTATATAAATGTATTTATACCTGGCTACACTGCGGGTAATCAGACATATAAACTCTCTCAGAGTGTGTGTTGATTGCGTGTGTGGGGTACTGTAACTTGCTAAAAAAAACTGCATATTAACTTATATTAAATTTTCAAGTGGTTTATTTATTTTTTTCAACAGAAGTTTCTTTATTTTCATTATTCGTTTTGTTATTTTTATCTGAATACAGTGTTTTTTTTTTATTTTATCAAACGTTTTTATTATTTTCATCCCGTACTGTTACTAATAGAACTAATCACGTAGCAAATATTTATAATGCCGCTTACAGAGCCAGTAATCTAATTTGAATGATCGCCATTTTGCTTCACCTCGTGAGTTACCAGCAGTCGCTCTGTACCCATCATAAAACAAACTGTAAGCACATGGCGTTTTCCTAGAACACAATCGGATGACATTTTCTTGGAGAACTACTGTTTTTTTGTTAAGTTTCATGAAATTTAATTTATATTCTAGCGGCCAAAAGACCGCTCAGGGTAGACAACGGTAGAGTACATATTATTATCAGGAAAATCAAAAGAAGAAGAGAAATATATATTGAAAAAAAAAAAAAAAAAAAGGCACATACGTATCGAATTGAGTAACCTCCTCTTTCGTTCGAAGTCGGTTAAAAAGTTAAACAGCTATATATTATAGAAAAAGTCGTGCAGTAAGTTCAAGAAAAATAAAAACCTGGAATTTAACAATTTAGATTAAAATCTCATTTGACCGCTCTGGTAGGTTTAGTGTTAAAAAGGATGCAAACAGCAATTCCTCAACTAAAAGTCTTCGTATAATTATGAGAATCTTTTAACCAAACTCTTAGAAGAAAGAAGATGGCAGCGTTTTATGAAGACTAACAACAAACACCCACATTTTTACAGTATTTAATTAAAATATCGTATCTTAAAAAAAAAAAAAAAAAAAAAAAAAAAAAAAAAAAAAAAAAAAAAAAAAAAAAAATTTGGAACGAACTAACAGTTGGAGGAAACTGTAAGCACATGTTACTACGATGTTCGAATACCATCTACGCCGGCCCAGAAAGCAAGGGTGGTTGCTTTTATAATTTTTATAATACTGTATAATATATGTATATGTATACCTTACAGAGAGTGGCAAACAAAAATAAGTAAATAAATGTGGAGAAAGATGTTTTCTGTGTTTGTTAATTGAGTGTAGGGGAGAGCGGGGTTGGTTGGCAACAGTTTCCACTTTTTTTTATGTTGAGTCGTTCCTGTTAATATAATCCCAATGGGGCTGATACCACTGTAAACTCCAAGTATTAGAGTACTTCAAGTATTTTTTTCACAACATAATATTTAATACTAAGTCATAGAAAGAATTCGTCAATCCAGAGTACGCCAATTAACCCCCTATGTGGGGCAGGTTGGCCCAGAAGTTGGGGTTGTTTAGCCATCCCATTCAAGTACTGCCTGACACATATTATTGTTATTAAAAGCTGCACTATAACGGTATAATAATTTTGAATTGGTTTTTAACAGCTTTTAAGGGAAAATAGAATGACAATAGAAGAAGATAGAAGTTTAGACTGTCGTCACTTTTTGCATAAGAAAAATTGCTCTCATCTTCCTCGCTGGAACTAAAGACAATTGGTAGTTTCGCCTTTGATTATGTTTACCTTGCTTTTGTGAATTGCTACTGCGCCAAAAAAGAAGTTGAAGAGAGCCAACTAACCCCACAGGAGAGATCATATGAAAGATGACTGCCAGGACAGGGAGAACAATCAAACAAGAAACTGGTTAGTCGAAAGGTTAGGTTTTTCAAAGCAGTTTGTGGCTATGTGAACAGAATCGGAGTCAAATGTTTTTCCATGCCTTTAAACCAACTTTACTGAAAATATAAAGATTTACTTACATGTTGTAAAATCAATCAATGAAGCACACTCTTATCTACACTGTCAGCATCGGATTGAAAACTCAGGACAAGACTCCCGAGCTCGAGCGGGTCTCATGGTACAATGGTAGGGGTCTTCACTACAGGTGTGACGGAAACTATAAGCCAATGGCCAACCTACCCCCTATGCCAACCAACCCCGGTCTCCCCTACACATAAAAAAAAACATTGCTGTTTCTACTCCAGTTATGTCGGTAAGTGAATGTTGAATGTTGCACCAACATTTTTTTAATTATATTTCCTCCTTGCAAGGAAACATAATTCGTTAGCTAAATGTTTAGATACGCCTGTCATATTTGCATTTGTAGAAGAGTAATATTCATTTAGTTGTAATAATATTAATCCAATGCAAATATAATGTAATTAATTATAAATTAATTTTTCATTAAGTTTAATTAATCCTAAATTCATTGTGAATGTGCTATTTGTAGTGGGAATCGAAGTCATTTCACCTGGCTACTGATGATATACTATCCGGAGCTCAGGGACTGTTTTACATGTTGAGGTTCACTTAGTGGGTGAAGAGACAGGTGGAGTAGCCTAGCGTGGAGCTACCGAATTATAGATCTGTCAGGCAGATAATGTAAATAATCAAGATGCCTCGAGAAGTTCTTCTTAAAAGCTTTCTTCAGCTTTTCAATGTCGGATTGATTGCCTAGGATGAAAAAATACAAATCACGTTCTGTTTATCACGACTACTCACATAGCCACACATATATTTTCAATATCGTGTGAAAGCGCCGTATAATACCATCACATCGTCTAGTTTATTTTGATTATATATATATATATATATATATATATATATATATAAGTATAAACAATAATCAATTGTCTTATTTTTATTCTTTAATATTAGTAAATTATTTGAAGTTCAATCCAGGAATGCGATGCGCTTCATTTAAATCAGGAGATATACATATATTTGAGATGAAATAAAGTCATGCTTTGGCTACTCTCTCCCAATCAAAAAAAATAAATAAATAAACATAAATAAGATTAAAAAAATAATAGTTATAAATATTATAAAAATATACCAAAATCATTTATTTAATTAATATGTAGGAAATACCTTTACGTAAATGTTTGTTTTATTGTATCCCATGTCCCACTGTTGCTTTTTTGGGTTCGAACTTTGGACATAACGAGGTCCTGTACCCAATCGATCCCCAATCGATCCCAAACTATCCTGTACCCAAGGATGTACGGGTAGGGAGGATGGTGGTTAACAATTTTTCATTTCAAACAACTTCTGTGGGTTGACAATTTTTATTTAACTAAAATATACAATTTTCAATGCCACACGAATTATAACAACTCAAATATTGGAGCAGGTTACAAAAATGATCACTTGGTAACACACATATAAACCATATGTCTTCTTGATCTTCTCGAACTACTAGTTCGTCCCAACAATAAGTATAAAACCATTCCAAACCATTTCTTTTTTTTTTTTTTTTAATGTTTAAATACCTATTTTATATGACTGCATAGATATGGTATTTTTAACAATTTTTAATTTATAGAACAATTTAAATTATTAATTACATTCAGGTAATTTTAATGTATCTGTTGAATTCGATGTGTTGGTATATATATATCTTTATTTTAGCCAGTTGAATATTTCGTTATTTGATTTTAAAAAAAACAAAAAAACATTTTGAAGAATGCTGAAAAAAACATTGTGAGTTTGTTAATCTAAATATTTGGATATTATCTGTCCAAAACTAAAGTTCTTATAATGTCCAACCATTTGGTAAATATACATAACTGTTTTTCAAGGTTACAATCATAATTACGATTGATTTAACCCTGAGGTAGAATCTCAACACTACTTTTTACACCTTGTATTAATACTATAATACTAACTTAATATATTTTTTTTTTTTTTGTTCGGTAAGCCTACCTGGCCATTCTACAGATGGAACCAAACTATTCTAACCATAGTAGGTAGGTCGAGATTTAATCCGTGGGGCCTCCACGAAATAAAAGTCAACCCTCCCAGGGTTTTATATTAAGTGACTTTAAACAAACATACAAACTTAATCACAAACTTCATATATACATTTTGTATTAAGTGTTTGTGTATTAATATATACATACACTTAATCGATAAATAGATATTGAGTAAAAAAAAAAGGAAAAGTAAGAAATATAACCTAAAACTATGCTTATAGGGATAATTGTAGGGTTGTATTGCCCAATATAATTAGAGAACCTATGTTTCCGGGTGTTTGGTGCACAACCAAAAAAAAAAAAAAAAACTCTGGAAGGTACCTGTTCAATAATAAAAATATCGACCCACAGAAGTTGTGGAGAGTACCTCTTAAGGTGCCTTTACACTCTATGAACTTTACCCTCCAAACTCACCCTCGAACAGCCTTCACGTGGGCTGTTCGTGTATTCTAGGTACTTCCTTTGTTCGCCTGTGTTCGGGGGTAGCGCTAGTGTCACTTTTGATTTGGCTTTTTCCCAAGTGACAGGAGTTGTTTGCGATACTAGTGCGCCTTTGTAATTCGCCTCCTATTTTTTTATTTTTCAGATAAAATAAAATATATTGATAATGGAGATTTTTCTTCATCAGAAGCTAGCGTTGGGTGCGTCAGCCATATTCGTTCGCTTAACTTGTTCGTGGAACGTCGGTACGGCAAGGTTCGGGGGAGAACATATTCGAGGGTGACAATCCTCGTGTAAAAGCACCTTTAGATTTTTTATAAGACGAGTATACTGATAAATTACGAGAATATTAAAAGGTTTTCGGAAATAGAATCGCAAGTAGCCATTGGACTGATCAATTTCTGATACCATGCCGAGCATTATAAGCTGTAGAAGGAGGGGAGGAGGAGGTTGCGAGTGAAGGAAATTATTTTGTAGTATTTCGTGTCTATGCAGAGCGCAGAATCCTAATAAAGTTGACTTTGCCGAGCCTCAAACCACGTAACCGAACAGTCGAAGATGCCCGTGATCTTTCTACTATTGTTGTATTGGCCGAAGATGACAGAGACAGAATGTCCGAGAAATAGGTTCAACATAGTGTGAAGCCTCCAATAACCAGTTGTGAGCTTGTTCAACAGTTGTTGAACAGAGAAAGGCGAGTTTGTGAATGAAAGGCAGGTAAAAAGTCTAAAGTTTTGGGTACAGGTAGCACACACCTGATTTGTAATAAATCAAAGCTGCTCTCCTGATCTATTTTATTATTTTATATTACTTAAATATTACTACATGTATTTTAACTTTATGTATTCTATTTCATTACTCTTTTTGGTTCCTTTCTAATTAACGTTTCGCAAAAACTGCTCCGCTCTGCGTCGCACAGTGGGACGAATCGCTAATCTAGGTGGAAATAATTCTGGAAGCTACTTATTTCATTCTAATTTTTATAAAAATAAAATGAAATGTATGATTAAAATAGAAAAATAATAAAATGTAACTATATAAGTAAATTGTAAGTAATGGAATAATAATCCCATAAATTACATAAAACCCAAAAATAACATAAAATAAATGTAAAAATTAAATATGTTTTAAATGTAATATCATATTCTCAAAAACAAATAACCGAATATTTCATCGTTCTGATTCATTCAAATGTGAAATATATTAATCCAGGTTACATTTTCTTCACAAATCATTCAGGTAACACCGGTAGCCCCTTTTGAAAATAAAATAACTAAAGGTCTACAATATCGAGTTGACAAAGTTACAGGGTTGAAACCGTGCTAAATTTGTATTGTTCCCTAACTCGTGAAAGGCACTCACTAATGACAGATTTATGTCTGAAATAAACCGCATACCCGCATTAACAGGTAATAGCACTTCGTAAAGAAACACTTAATCTTTTATTTACTGTTGATTATACTCTATGAAAATATTTGGGTGTCGGTCAGAGTAGATTTTTAATAAATAATAAAATAAGTAGCTACTAATATTGACTACTGGAAATAAATGAGTGTACTCCTCATTTTCGAAGCCAAACACAGATATTAACTTCCTGTATAATATAACTATAAATTAGTTTCCAAAACAAAACAAAATACACTTATTTTGTGGCACACTTATAATAAGATGTGAAAATTAACTAACATCGTGACGGATTTTCGCTGTTATACTTTTTTTTTACTTTTTCGGCATTTGTTTCTTGGCATGTTTTTTGAATGTCTCAGGTAGACTGATGATTTCATGAAAACGGCATGATTTTTTCATTTTCATCTATTCTTTGTTCCTAAAAATAAAGAAAATCTCTTTCGGAAAAAAAAAATTTCCATTTGCTTTTAATTCTTGTACTCATGGCCAACGATTCGCGTTTTACTATACCTTTGGAGATTTTGATAATGTATTCTAAAAAAACTGGAACAATATATTATTATAAATTTAATTTGCACTTCAGAACTCTGTCCGAATAAGAAAATTATAGGCTCTCGAAAATGAGAGATTTACACCTTTAAAAAAACCTTACACCTTTATTAGCAGGCATTAGCATTTATTTCTACATAGTGTGGACTATATTCTGTTACAATATCTGGGTGTAATTCGGTGTAGGTTTTTAGTAATTTCATTTTTTATAATAAGAGAAAAAAAGCTTACCGTCCATTGAAAATAAAGGAGGGTACTCTGTACTATATCCACATTTAAAGAACCAAAAACTTATATAAACTTAATTTCTGAATCGTCTTCTATTGCCAAGTATACATTTTTTTCAAAAAAAGACAATCCTCTCTTCGATATTATTTATTTTGCAATATAATTTAGAAATAAACTGACTGAGCATTTTGAGGGAACTACCGTGTTCAACCCCCCATTATTCTGTTAATATTTGCTTCAGGCAATTAATAATTTGGAAATGAGCTAGCTAGATTGTTGTTTTCATGAGACCGACATGATTTTTTCATTTAGTTGATGTTAACTATTTCCACCTAGATTGGCGATTCGTCCCACTGTGCGTCGCCTGCGTCTCAATGTGCGCCTTACCTCAATGTCCCGAATTATGCGAAATTCGACCAAATTCATCAAAATCATAGGTAGAGTCCGAAATATATATTTATAAAATTCTATATCGTTATAGAATGATCCATAAATATACACCTTTAGCATATTGAATTAGTTTTATTTATAATCTGTATTATATTAAACACTATTAGTTCAAGATGATAAACTATAATATATTATTAATATTATGATATTTATTTGTTTATCTACAATTTTATTATGTACAAATACAATACAATTCGAACATAATACAAAACAATACAATTATATACAAATACAATTATAAAACAAGTTATTATAGTTTATTATAAATTAATTTTATCTATAATGTTTATCATATTTAACATTATTATGTTTAAAAAGTTAAAATAATTATATTTTTATTCGCAATTAATAAGTAGCTTAGGAACTATCTGGACGTCTATCGGCGTTCCAGGCGTTCTTTCGGTTACCAGGGATTCGTTAGGCCTTATCTCTTTTATGATGACATGGAGCCTAACAAAACAAGATTATGTTACATCCTTTACCTTAGGGCTACTGCTCAGAAATATTAATTCTCGAGATAATTCTTCGAAAAAACATGTAAATTACATAAAAGCTATAAATTACATAAAATAAATTACGTGAACACTTCTGATGCTTCGACACCCAGCCAGTCAAGTAATAAAATCTATTGCGTTCCAGTATATTTACATTTCAAGTCACATACAAAATTCTTCCTGTTAGGGCCGTTTTGGATATATTTTATAAGTTATGTTATGCGTTATGTTAGATCCATTGGCGGATCCAGGGGAGGGGCTGTGGGTCTGCAGCCCGCCCCCTTTAGAACTGCAGCCCCCCCTTTCCAATCGGCTGGATCCGCCCATGGTTAGATCACCGATTCATTGTAGTACGTGCTTCGTTTTTGGCTCGGGAAAAGATATTACGTTCCATAATTCTCTACTTTTTGTTTTCTACTGTGGTTCTTTTTTTTTTTTTTATTTAATTGTGTTTATGAATTATACAATTCTATTGACCTATTTCCTTAGTTTACATGTTGAAATTTGGAACTACATCAAACCTACATCAAAAAATTGTTAAGAATTCTGTGAGAAGCAACAATAAAATTATCAAGGTTTGGGTGTCTGTAGGTTAGGGTGTCCCTTATATTTCAAAGTTTTAAATTTCTAACGCATAGGTGTTAGTTTTGTTCATTTGCCTCTAAAACACTCGAAAATAATTTTTTATCTTATTTGGAGTACGATAACCCGTGCCGACTTTCATCGAATCATGTTCACACATGTTGCGCGGCAGTAGCGGTGCGTTTTCAAGGCATTTGTCATTTTTTCTAAATTATTCTTGCGATTAACACGTATTGTTTTACATTTAAAAGATGGCAGTGGAATTAAGAACCAATAAAAAATTTGTTGTCTTAGTTGGTGACGTAAATGATCAAATGACAGGCGCAAAGTTACCTTCTAATCGTCAAGTTCTTGCAGTACTTACGAGGAACCCTTAGCATCTACCTCTCAAATGGTAAGTTCTTAAACTACTAAAAAAGGAAGGAAAGTATTTATTGCGCTTAAGTTTTATTTATTTATTTATTTATTTATTTATTTATTTATTTATTTTACATAAGCCCACCAACAGGCATATGCCCAATTACAGGTGGTAATGTGTACAACTTGTTGATTACATCGTAAATCATAAAGAAAAGGGAAAAAAAAAAAAAAAAAATACAAAAAAACAAAAGAAACAGAAAAAAGAAAAGAAAAGAAAAAAAAAAAAGAAAACAAGTCAAAGCTCTGAACCTATTATTTGAATTCCTTCTAGAAAATATCCCTTATTCATGAAAATATCATTCATACTTAAACAATAAAAAATATAATATCAGGTAGTGCACTTATAAATGAAATGCATTAGGAATACTATAACCTAATAAAACAATATCTAAAATAAAAAATAAAAAAAAACATAGATATATATACATACACATATAAACAAAGTAATCTTTAATACTTCTTAATGTCTAGTTAGGGATATGAAGTGAAGTAAAAAATAAGAAAAAATAAAAAAATGCTTAGAAAACCTATCAATATACATATATATATATACATACATTTATAATTTATATACATACACACACAAACGCAAATATACATAATATACGCATACAATATATGCATGGATCCAACTGAAATGCATATATTTCAGTTATGTATACATTAGGCACTAATATGCGAGAAATGCTTCCACAGAATACTTTTGATCTTTCCCAATCCAAAACTGAAATCAAGTTTAAGTACCTCACATAGAGAGTTCCAGAGGTTAGTGAGTTTATTTAGTGGAGAATTGTAACAAGGCTTACACACAGGCATATAAAAGTCCTCCTTCAACCTGCTATTAATCCTACCAACTCTAAAGTCTAGTTTTCCAAGCATAGTAGGATCATCAAGACCTCCCTGGACTAGCTTAACTAAGTGAGATATTGACAAAATGGCACATCTTTCTTCCAGTTTATGGGCTACACCAAATTCATTCATTAAGTAATTATACGAAACTTCCCAACCCGGATAAGAACCATACTTTTTATAGTATAAAAATCTTAAGAATCGTTTTTGTAATTTTTCTAACAAATATAAACTTTTGGCTGTTCTAGGAAACCATATAAAACATCCATATTCAATATGAACCCTTATAAGTGAATTAAACAATATTAATAAAGTCTTTGGATTGTCAAATTGATTACATGTTCTTTTCACAAATCCAGCCAGTTTATTACATTTCATAAATACATTGTCAATGTGCGTTGAAAACGTTAGCTGTTTGTCAAATAAAATTCCTAAATCACGGATTGTTTCAACCCTACTCAACGGTTGTGACCCTGCTTGATAATTATGTTCTATTAGGTGTTTTTTTCGAGAATAGGACATTACATAGCATTTATCTATATTAAAGTGAAGGCAGTTTTCTGTACACCATCTGATCAAGCCATCTAAGTCTTTCTGTATTTTCTTACAATCTTCTGTTCCTTCAACAAACCTAAATAATTTAAGATCGTCAGCAAATAACAAACATTCAGAGAATTTTATGTGTCTGACGATATCATTAATGAAACATAAAAACAAAAGGGGCCCTAAATTACTGCCTTGAGGTACCCCAGATGGTGTCACATAGGTTTGTGACTTAACTCCATTTAGATTTATAAACTGTAACCGATTGCGCAAGTAAGATGCTAACAAGTCAATATAATCAGCTGATATGCCATACCTAGATAATTTATGAAGTAAAATATCATGGTTTACTCGGTCAAACGCCTTCTGAAAGTCAGTATAAACTGCATCAACTTGTTGGCCAGTATTGAATTTTTCGGAAATATATTCAACAAAATTAGTTAAATTTGTAATTGTAGATCGCATTGGGAAAAAACCATGTTGTTGAATTATTATGTATTTTGATATATAGTTCATTATTCGATTAAAAAGAATTTTTTCATAAACTTTGGAAAAAACTGAAATTATCGATATTGGTCTATAATTATCAATATTGGATTTATCACCTTTTTTGAATATCGGAGTAACCTTTGATTGTTTCCAAATAGATGGATACACTTTATTTTTTAAAGATAGATTTAAAATAAAATGAAGTGGCTCTAAAAGGTATATATACGAGTTAATCAAAATAAAAGGTGGAATACCATCTGGACCGATGCATTTAGATACATTTAGTTTTTTAATGGATGAAATGATATCATGCATAGTGATTGGCTGAACTGATAAGAAGTCAGAGACACCATTGACATCATCTTGAATATGGCTAACATTATACTGTGAGGGCTGATCTGTGTAAACAGAACTGAAGTATTCCCTAAATCCTTCTGCAATTTTCCTTCGACCTATAAAAGTTTTATCACCTAACTTCATTACAGAAGGGTTGCTCATACTACTTTTTTTATTAGAAACAAAGTTCCAAAAGGATTTAGGATCGTGATTGATTGCATTTTGAGATTTAGTGATGAATTCACTAAACCGAGCCCTAATTAATTTTTTAACCTCCTTACGTAAGTAAATAAACTGTTGGGAGTGAAATTCACTGTATGTACGTCGCACCCTATGAAATTCCTTCAATTTCAGTTTCTTTATAATTTCCGAATCAAACCAACAGGGATAACTAAATAATTTAGGTTTTACTTTTGGAACTATTTTTTCAAAGATAGACAGCAAAATAGAGTAAAAATATTCAACCGCTTCATCTACATTATTCATAGAATAAAGATAAGACCAGTCAACTTTGTTTAAATAAATTTCTAATATTTCCTGATTTATACGTTTGAAATTGAAGGATTTTTCTCTTAGTCTAGGAAGATTATTAATACGTCTTTTGAAATTAATTTGTATCAAAAGCGGGGGATGATGCCAATCTTCCATAACCAAACAATCATCTGCGTTAACCCTTGATACTGTAACCGAAGTTGCATTATAAGAAGTTGAAGAAAGATCACTAAGAACGAGGTCCAAAGTGCGTCCCATACCATTTAACACATAATTTAAGGACTGAAGGTTGTGCATACTACAAAAATTATTAATTTCTCTGTTTTTGGGATCCTGCTTATCATTGAAATTAGAATTAATAAATGTGGGAAGATTAAAATCACCGAAAATAATTATGTTGTTTAGATTGAATTTAAGATTTCTTTCAAGATCAAATAGAATTTTTTTATATGATTGTACTGACGAGTTAGGTCGGATATAAATAACGCAAACATCCAGAGATAAATTATTTAAGTAAAACCTGACAAACACGGCCTCAGAATCACTATTAGATAAACAACTCACTAGTTTAGACTTAATAGAAGATTTAACAGCAAGTAAAGCACCGCCGCCGGAAGATCGTGTGCTAAGTTTTAAATCTCTATCGGCTCTATAAACAATGTATCTACTGTCAAACAGTTCTGGACTAAGTATATCGTCGATCAAATTAGTTTCAGTGAAAGCTATTACATCATAATTATTGCAGATAACATTATTATACAGAGATGTTACTTTAGTTCGTAATCCATTAACATTTTGATAATAACAAGACAAAAACCTGTTATTCATAAATAATGTTATTTAAATACTAATCTTAACCTTTAAGATATTACCCAATAACAATAGTACAAAATGAAAATATATTAAAATAAATATAGAGCTACAAACTTGTGAAAGAGAAGTAAACAAGAGAGAAAAAAAAAAGATAGAAGATAAGAACTATAGCAATTAAATTCTTCAAATAAATAAAGAAAACGATAAGGGTATAATATTAACTTACGTTTAACCCACCTAAGACACATTTTAATATTTATTGTATGTTCCGTGGTTTTAGGCCATCAATATCCTCAATTTTCCGTACCGGAATGACAGGAGACGATTCGTCGGCACGTATGTAGATCCTGCCGTTTCTTGTCCACACAAACCTGTATTTTAGAAGTCTATTGGATTCCTTAACAGCCTTGAGTAATCTTCTACGTGCTGGAGTTAATGCTTCTTTAATCCAAATGGTGTGATCGTCTTGCCGGTCCATATGTCTAGTAGAGAAGTCCCTCTTGACTCGACGAGCCTTTATCAGTTTCTCCTTATCAGCCCTTCGGACAAATCTTACGTAAATACCGCGAGGTCCATCTCGCCCAGGGAATTGTCTCATTCTATGGCAAACATCAATCATTTCCTCCGTAATTTTCAAATTAAGCCCTTTTGCAACATCCTGGACCACCTGATAAATATTTTCGTTTTTATCTTCAGGCATACCATCTATCTCAACATCGTTAGTACGTGAGTACTGCTCAATGTCATCAAGGCGTGTGTTTAAGTCTATTACATCCTTTTTTAACTTCACATTTTCTATAGAAAGAGTTTCAACTTTTTTTAAAAGCCTTTCAATCACCTCATTCTTTTCAATAATAAGTGATTTTAAATCGGCTATTTCATTATCACGGGCATTACTAGCCTTATTGAGGTCATTGATTAGTTGAGTTTGTTGATCGGTCAATCGATCAATGGCCGACTTTAAATCAAGAACGTTCACATTCTCGTCTGTTCCTGCTTCCAGACGCAAACTTGCCCGTCGAGCATCATGGCATTCATTGCAATGCCAGACACGATTTTCACTTTGTAGAAATTCTATATCTTCTTTTGACATGTTTGCACAGCTCGCATGGAATAATTTTGAACAATTGTTACATTCAACGGAAATTGTCGAACGAGAAATATTTTTATTGCAATATCCGCAAGGCATTATTATAAATAATAACGTGCACCACAATAGTAACGAGAGACTTAACGTAAAAGGGATTTGTGACTCAGAGCGACTTAAACGTGTACACACTCCTCGGCATCAGAGCTAAGACTGTGAACAAAGTTAGTTGCAGCTTTACATAGATGCCAATTAAGCATAAGGGATTCAGTCTATATACTCGTATTTCAGGCTGCAGTAGTATAAACTAATCGACTATTCAACGTATTCGCACGCAGAGTCGAAAAGATCGAAATCTATAAAATCAGATTTTCAGAATAATATGCCTGAAATGGTGACCGTTCACTGGGATGGAAAATTATTACCTGGACTTGACTTCAGAAGTTCTAAAGGAGAACGCCTGCCAATTCTGATTTCATTTGGAGAAAAGGAACAACTTCTGGCTGTACCCAAACTAGAGAGCTCTTCCGGCCAGGATCAAGCTTAAGATGTGTTGAACGCACTTTATGACTGGAACCTGGATGTCAAAGTACAAATAATGTGCTGTGACACAATACAGGGCGATTGAAAGGAGCTTATATACTTTTGGAACAAAAACTAGACAGGGAATTACTACTCTTTTCTTGTCGTCATCACGTTTACGAACTGGATTTAAAATGTGTGTTCGAAACAAAAAACCACCAATACACAAGTAGCCCTGATATCCCACTATTCGAAAAGTTTAGAGACAACTGGACAACGACGTCTGTTTATTCATTGCGGTTTTATATGAAAAACCAAGGCTTGGATGTAGTCTGGCGGTGAAGGCACCAAATCAAGCTTTTTAAAGCAATAAATAGTGCTATTTTTATACTGTTTTTAATAAATTGTTAATATTACGGCCTTATTTATTGTTGCAGGAAAATCATTGATTGATTTTGTGTCTGTCACGAGCACAAATTTAGTTTTCTCGATTAAACATTGATAAGAATTTCCTCCAGAGACCCGCTTCTACATGGGATAAAGATGCTGCCTATTCAGAGGCGAAAAGGAAAATGTTTTCTTTAAGGGCAGTTAATGATACGGCTGAAAGAGCTGGAAAAGACTAATGCAAGATTTGCATGGTTTTATCATTCCAAAGGAAGACCAAACGCAATTTTTGCTACGCTGTGTTCAGGAGCACAGAAATCTGTATCCAGACTGTAAAAAAGAGAATAAAGAAAAGAAAATGTTCTGCCTGATCAGTAATTGTATCTTGTTTTAATAAATATTTCATAAAAAAATTAATATTTCAATTGATTTAGCTATATAACGGAAACGGTCAAAAACAGCAATTTTCAAAATCTTCAGAGTTCTGTCAAGACGGGTTAACGTTGGCTTAGGAAGATGAAATTTCGTATTTAAGTAAGTCTGGGTAGTTTAAAAAGAAATAGGAGGTATGCATTTCGATATCTAAAAATAAAATTTGTTCACCTATATAAGGGACACCCTACTTTTGGGGATGTTTTATGTGTTTTTTATGGCTAAAAATTAAGCATGTGGAGCACAACAATTTACCTTGAAAATATTTTAGACTTGCTAATTTATTTACAGTCACAAATCCAAGGGAAACAGAATTATATTGTAGCGTGAAACACAAAACATATGATATAAAAGAGTTCCAGACTTGTTGGAATAAACTGTCCCAGTACATGTTCCTGACTGTTCGAGTATCTTCTACGCCTGTCGGTTAAATTCTAGATTGTTCTATTTCAGACTGAATATAAGGAGCGATAGACATGAGAGATTGGAGAAAACGCAGGTAGAGGGCTGATTTTGAGTTACGGGTAATGCCAGTGGTACTAACTGTCCCAATAAAGACTGTGAGCAAAGACTATTTCAACCTTTCGCTGTTTGCTGGTATCTATTTGTAATTTCACATGTGATTACCCAAAAAAAAGGGGTCATCTGTGGTGTTGTGGTTAGCATGGCAACCTACAATACTAAAGGTCGCGGGTTCGATTCCAGCGGTGGCCCTATGATTTTTTAATAGGAGTAGAAAATCCTTAGTTATGCCGGACGTAAAATGGAGGTCCCGAGCCTGTACGATGTCCGGTACTCATTAAAGATCCCTATCCTAATTATACCTGGATAGGCGAAATTTAGGACTCCCACTGAAGGCATCGTCCGATTAGCCTTAGTAGCATAAAAAAATGGACGTTAAACAAACAGACAAACCCAAAAAAAAAGTCTTGTAGGTTGTAATGATCTTATACATATGTATATTCTTTCGCATTAGCTAAAAATCTGCAGGATGTAAGCACCTGTCTTCCAATAAGACAGAGAAAATTGACAAGACAGACTTTTTGATGTTTTTGTCATTAATTTCATTTTGTTTATCCATTATTTTTTTTCTGATTTAGTTTTATGTTTTTTGTTTATTCTTTGTGTTACACTATGTCTTTGTCTTATATTTAATCTTAGGAATATCATTTGTTCATAAATTGTCCTCTATATTTTGTATTAACTTGTTTTTGTCTTTCCTTTAATAACTAATTAATTTCATAGCAACTTATTTCACAAATTTACAATTTTAAGAATGTATAAAATCAAGTTATATAATTGCAATAATTTAATAATGTATATATGTGCTGATAAACAAATACATAGCTCTCGAACTCGTAGTACGTAAAAAAAAAACTTCTGTCAGGTTCGAATTCTTTTAACAGTACAGTAGTATAGTTCATTTCTGAATTCAACGGCGCATTTGCGAGATTTGAGTATCAAACGGAATTAGTAAAAACAATTCATATGTATATATTTTAAACTTATACCAACCAATACTATAACCTAAATAAATAAAATGAAAAAGGGCATAACATGCTGTTTTCCGTACATTGCAATACCTTTCGATTTTTTTTTATAGCTACAGCAGATCAAATATTAAATAATGAAAAAAAAAAAAATCGAAATATTAAAAAAAAAATGGTGAGGGAAAGAGGGAAACTTGAAGACAAATACAGAGTTAAATAAAAAATATCGATATCCGAGATGGAAAGGAGTAATATCGGGGAAGCAATAATTTTTTGCATAGTCGGGCGAGCTGGATGTTCACTATAAAAAAAGGACAAAAAATAAAAAAAAATAAATAAAGGAAATGATTATTGCGGAAATATCGACTTCGGGGCCCGGATCCAAGGGGGAGGTTATTAAGTACATTTTTTTGGAGTTCCCCCCTAGTGCCGTCATAGCGTCCACTGCACCCACCTGCAAATCCAATAATGAACGTTAGGAGGGAAATTGGAGCCCGTATGTCACCAGATATCCAATCAAAGCCGGCCTCGAGGCGGCACTCCGGAGCAAAAGTATTTTTTAATATAAATTATAACCCATCCAGAGCACCACCCAATTACCATACAGCCAATATTCTTTTTTCTAGGTAGCGTCCTCCCCTGTTACGTTTCCAGGTATCCCGTCTTCCCTAGGGAGATGAGCTGTTCCGATCTGCACCCCGTATTGTCATCGGCGGCCCATTCAACATATAGGATATTAGGGCTGAATTGAACTGAACACCATTCATTGTCTTTGTATATTTTGCTTCTTCAATATTTTCACTTTTGTTACAAAAACTACAGGAGGATATTATATGACTCGACATATTATATACACAAAAAAAAAAAATAAATAAAATTAAATGAACAGGTCAAATTATGATGTACAATACATCTCCTCCAATAAATTCTTTTCGCTACATCCAACTTGAGCAACTGCTATAATATACACAATAATTTTTGACACAATATTATTTTCTTAAATTACCTAGAATATTTTGTATTTTGATCTTACAGTCCTTCGATTGGAAATAAAACATTTATCAGTAACAATTATTTTAAGTATGGTATGTGTACACAGTAGAACTTTGGTAATCCGATCTTGATAGTCCGAGAGCGGAGGTGCCTGATTTGAAGAAAGTTTTTGATCACATAGGCTAAAAGTACTCATTGCATGGACTACAAATGTGAACGTCTTCCAACTCAGATCGGTTGCCATCAAATATTATAGGCAAATAAAATCGAAATTTTCGATCTTTTTTCAATTTTTCGTTAATAACTCGAAAACGATTTATCGCAAAAGAAATTGTATTTTTTCTAAAATAAAAGAGCATCAAATTTCGCGTCGAGAGTGGTCCTCACAGTTAAAATAGGGTAAGTCTTTTCGCCAAAACCGATTGTCAATTTGGCCACTTTAGCAGAAAAATGAAATACGCTCATGTTCCAAAGCCTACAATTTAACGAGGGTCACTCCAAATAAAAAATCTTACCTATATTAGTTGTAGAATATCGAATTCTATGTAAAACGATCTCATTAATTTTAAAAATATCCCACTCCTGTGGAGACAAAGTAATTACAACGTGAACGTATTTAGGGCCTTATGGTTTAAAATCCGTGAAATTTTTCGAATTTATTTTTCTCAGTTTCTGAATTTAATTCGGCAAATACAGATAAGAAAGTACTGCTTTCTTCTTACTATAAGAGGCTAGACTATTGCAAATAGTGTGATATATTTGACGTTTAAATCGGTTGTGGTTTTGTCGGGTTTGGAACATCAAAACTGTTCGATTTTTTTTATTTTGGTGGCAACCGTGTTTCTACGCCATAATTCAAAAACATCTAGTTTAAATGGAAGATGTTATATTTAAAAGTTGCAGAGCAAATTTAGCATGAAATAAGCTCCTTACACTCAACATTAGCTAAACCATGCGTGGAAATATAAATAAAAACGTGAAAGTATTCGTACTAGTTACTTCCTGCTTCTGTTTTGTCTTCTGTTTTTAAAGTATCGGGGAATTTGATAAAATATTCATAAAAATAACTACTAATAGAGGTAGTTACTTGGAAAAATTTATCTTTTATTTTAACAGATGGAAGATGGTTGTATCATTAGTTCAAGTGGTCAACCCATCACAAACCGAAGAAAGCAAGCACAACGAATACTTTCACGTTTTTATTTGTATTTCCCCTAGTATATAGCTAATGTTTTGTGACGGAGCTAAATTCCAGCTAAATTTGATGCTCAGCAACTTTTATCTAAAGTCTTGATCTATTGAACTTTTTTCATTTATACTAGGTGTTTTTTAGTTGGAGGCGTCGGAACACAGTTTCCTCCAAAATCCTAAGTAAAAATTAAATTGAACCGTTTTAAACTTTAATTATATCATTCTATATGTAATAGTATAGCCTCTTATAAGAAAGTAATATTTTGTAAGAAGATTTACTTTTAATTTGATGATTTAAGTACTTTGAGATTTATTTTTGTGTTTCCCGAATTATATTGAGAAACTGAAAAAAAAAAATCGAAAAATTTCACGGATTTTAGACCACAAGGCGCTGAATATGTTCACGTTTTAATTACTTGGTCTCCACAGAAGTGGGCTAATTTTAAAATTAATCGGATCTTTTTGCACAGAATTTAATGTTCTACAACTATTATAAGTAACATTTTTTATTTGGAGTAACCCTCTTTTAATTGCAGGCTTGGGAACATGAGCGTAATTCATTTTTCCGCTAAAGTGGCTAAATTGTCAATCGGTTTTGGCGAAAAGACTTACCCGATTTTAACTGTGAGGACCTCAGTCGACGCGAAATTTAATGCTCTTTTATTTTAGAAAGAACACAATTTCTTCAATATGATCAAAAACTTTCTTCAAATCAGGCACCTCCTTGGCCCTCAGCCCCCGGACTATGATGAAGCCAGGGGATGAGCCGGGAAAAAGGTCGGATAATTTTTTGTCCACCATAAATACCACATTTTGTATTTATAATGAAATTTGCATGTTCCATGCACAAAATTTAACGTCACCAGTTTTTGATGGGAGTCACTTATTTTCTTTTATTCTGTTTAATACATACTGTATTTTGTAAATTTTACAATTTCAGGAGGTGGCTCGACAAATTCACAAAATCAATAAATAAAATTAAATTAACATTTCAATGCATCCACAAAGTAGTTTAAGAAGGCAAAATAAAACATAATCATGGAAGAAAAAATTAAAAGAAAATAAGAGTAGGAGAAGTAAGCAATAATTTATAAAATATAAACGATAGTACAGTGATAGAAAACAGAAGGTATAAAAAAAAAAAAAACATTAAATTTAAATATATTGATATTCACGAAGGGAATACCATTAATGGTTTTTAATAGGCTCTTTTAAAACACTGTTGAGAATGAAAAGATAGTGACTATTAAAGTGTCATTAATGTATATATAAATTTATTAATTTGATTTTCAATATTTTCTGTTCAAAGGTATTTACATAAAAACGTTTGCCTTCCTGTTTCAAATATTGCATCCTATCAATCCATCCTGGTTCACAATATTTACACTGAGCTTCGGATCAAATTTAATGTTTTTTCCATTAAGGCTAATCAGTGTAACTTTTTTGCTCACCATCCGCAGTTTTGCAAGAGCTCTTAATTTATTTATGTGAGTGTAGAAAGAGAGGTATCGTGCAGAGGATCAAAAGTAACAAATACTCCTACTCCAATCTTGTGTCTTCCTCTATCCACTCATGTTTGTGCAGGGATAGGACCAAAAGTGATTTATGATAGTTGATGGTTATTCTATATATTTCTCTTAATGTTCATAAAACGCATTCTTGTCTCGTCAACTGACGACTGATTAAAATAAAATATTTAGTCAGTCACAAAAAGCTCCCAAAGATGATAATTTTTAAGAAAATGAAGAGCATCCATCAATAAAATTAAGCGGGATATTCATTTAAAGTCACTTTATGTTACTATGGCAGATCGTATTATGCTATAGTAGGAGTCTGACATCGAACATGTTCTGGACTGCCATTTTACCTACCCTACGAGGTACGGCATAACCGGGGATTATTTACTCTCTTTAAAAATCCTAGGGCCGTCTGCCGTGCTGCGAACCCGCAATCTTTGGTTATGGTTGGTCGGTCTTCGGAGCCTGCCGCCGTCCATCTTAAAGAAGCTATCTATCGTGAGTAATCTCGTGACGTGACGGCCTTCTGTGGAATTTGACCACAGTGGTGGACCATTTGGTGAGAGATTTCACCAATTTAGGTCTGTTTTTCACTCAGTGTATTCTCAAAGTGTAATGAATGCAGCCCTTTGGGCTCCTGAGGGGAGGCAAAAGAGAAAAATGGCCCTCTTCAAGAATATCCTGGAATTGTGAGTCTAACAAATTAAATGATCATCTTCTCGCAAACCAATTTCATCATATTTTTCCAAAGAGTACCTTTCACACTTAGTTTCAGTCGATCATCAATCAAATTTTCTATTATTGATTTCCACATCTAAATTTTACTCACAATACTAATGAAGAATGAAAGAATCATTCATTGTACATAGTTCAATAGACTTCATAACTAAATAAGATGCATATATATATATATTCATTTTATACACTGTCCACTATCCCAGATCACGTTAAGTATTTGTCTCACAAGCTTAAGTGAAGGCCTTACCCCACTTTAGTTTGCTTTGCTTCTCACTAAAATGCGCCCTTGTCCACATTTAAGGGTCTTCTTACCCTATCCAAAGGACCGTACTTAAAAGTATACATTATAATTTTTTTCATTCAAAGAGCAATTTAAATTAACAGTTTCCTATAAATATTTATTACTATTATTATTATTATTATATTTATAATAATTTATAATTTATAAGCTAGCCGCTTAAGGATTCGTTGCATATACCGTTCAAGTACGGATTCCCGGATTAATTAATCCCAAGGGTAAGTTCAGGGGTACAGGGCGAGCCGAGAGCTGAAGGAGGCCTTAGCTCTTTGGGAATTAATGTTGTTTAGTATTAATGAAGAGTTTCTGGAATATAATAGCCTATTAAAACTATATAGACTGATTTGTAGCTCCTATATATCATTAAAACTTGATATTACTCCCACTATACGAACGTTATTTAACTAACACTGTTCCTCGGGGACTTTCATTCTAAGAAGTGCTTTTAAAGTTGAGCGATTACATTTTAATAACTTTAATTTTAAACTAATAGCTAAATTACAAATTGCACATAAAAAAATATTAACATATTAAATTAAAAAGATCTTTTTAGCATACTCAACCTAATTTAATTATAATCAGTGGAAATCATCTATTTTTTTTAAAAATATTAATGTTTCTCATTAAAATCATGTCTTGTGATATTTCTATATCATTAAAATAAAATTATGATAATTATTTAAGTATTTTGAAAATTATTGGAAATACCTTGCTAATGACAACACCACCTAACGTCCCTACCTCAAGGTTCTCAGGGGCGGATATAGCACGAAATTGGGGGGTGGGGAGCATGACCCCTCTGTCTCATAATCACGTGGCTGACAGCACCATTTTTGTATGAGATTATGACCTTGCAATAAGAAAGACTGCGAAGTAAACAATCATAAGTGTTATTTTTAGGGCATAGTTGGAACCTAATATCATTAGTCGTTTGAGAGTACAGAAAAATAATAATAAAATATTTTAGGGATGTCGTGACCCCCCCGGATCCACCCTTGAAGGTTATACGAATAAACTCATTAAATCTTAATTAAAAGTTAATAAATTGTAAATTCACATACTGTAGGGTAAACCATACTGTTATTGACACCCTTAAGACTACGTTTCTGTTGTGAAATTAAAAAAAATTACTTTTTATGAAGGGATCAAATTGAAACTTTCTACAGCTCCTCTTTATCTATCTTTATAAAGACTCGAGAGGTTTTTTTTGGGTCAAAAGGTCAATAGTTTTATCATATGGCTATATTTATTGTTAAAAGCGCAAAAACTAGTTATTGACACCCTGGGGATTTAAATGTGAAATCTTCCATATGGTTAGTTTGCTAAAGTCTTACTTCATAGTTGACATAGAGGACCTTCAAACATTAGATACATGTATATCTTGTAATAAAATTAGGACTTGTTTACTTATTTATTTAAGTTAAGGTTAGGGTAAACCTCCTCTACCTCGCCTTTTAGACTATACAGGGTTTCGTGGGCCAGGGGAGAGGATGGGGGATTAATGTTGAGTAATATTCAATGCTCCCTGGCTGCGGGTTTCGGACTTGCTATCTTCAGGTTTTTAGTTTATTTTTATTTTTGAGTTTATTTTTATTTTTTATTTTATTTTTATTTTTTAGTTTATTTTTATTTTTTATTTTTTAGTTTATTTATATTTTTTAGTTAATACTTATTTTGTATTTTATTTTTTTTCAGTTTATTTCTATTTTTTAGTTTATTTCTATTTTTTAGTTTATTTTTATTTTTTAGTTTATTTTAATTTTTTATTTTATATTATTTTATTTTTACTTTTTATTTTTTAGTTTATTTTTATTTTTTAGTTTATTTTTATTTTTTAGTTTATTTTTATTTTTTAGTTTATTTTTATTTTTTAGTTTATTTTTATTTTTTATTTTATTTTTATTTTTTAGTTTATTTTTATTTTTTATTTTATTCTTATTTTTTACTTAATACTTATTTTTTATTTATTTTTTTCAGTTAATTTCTATTTTTTAGTTTATTTCTATTTTTAGTTTATTTTTATTTTTTAGTTTATTTTTTATGTTATTTTTTACTTTTTATTTTTTATTTTATTTTTATTTTTTAGTTTCTTTTTATTTTTCATTTTATTTTTATTTTGTGTAGGTTTTTTCTTATTTTTTCCTACTGTCTAATAATTTTTATCTTTGTTTGCATTATTACTAGATAATCATCAAATAAATATAAATTGTTGACTTTAAGGATGATATATCCGAAATCATGTACAAATTAGTAAATATCGTATCACCTTGCTAAAGTAACGAATGTGCAACTTAAAACCTGCATATCCTTAAGACTACGTTTCTGTTGTGAAATTAAAAAAAATTACTTTTTATGAAGGGATCAAATTGAAACTTTCTACAGCTCCTCTTTATCTATCTTTATAAAGACTCGAGAGGTTTTTTTTGGGTCAAAAGGTCAATAGTTTTATCATATGGCTATATTTATTGTTAAAAGCGCAAAAACTAGTTATTGACACCCTGGGGATTTAAATGTGAAATCTTCCATATGGTTAGTTTGCTAAAGTCTTACTTCATAGTTGACATAGAGGACCTTCAAACATTAGATACATGTATATCTTGTAATAAAATTAGGACTTGTTTACTTATTTATTTAAGTTAAGGTTAGGGTAAACCTCCTCTACCTCGCCTTTTAGACTATACAGGGTTTCGTGGGCCAGGGGAGAGGATGGGGGATTAATGTTGAGTAATATTCAATGCTCCCTGGCTGCGGGTTTCGGACTTGCTATCTTCAGGTTTTTAGTTTATTTTTATTTTTGAGTTTATTTTTATTTTTTATTTTATTTTTATTTTTTAGTTTATTTTTATTTTTTATTTTTTAGTTTATTTATATTTTTTAGTTAATACTTATTTTGTATTTTATTTTTTTTCAGTTTATTTCTATTTTTTAGTTTATTTCTATTTTTTAGTTTATTTTTATTTTTTAGTTTATTTTAATTTTTTATTTTATATTATTTTATTTTTACTTTTTATTTTTTAGTTTATTTTTATTTTTTAGTTTATTTTTATTTTTTAGTTTATTTTTATTTTTTAGTTTATTTTTATTTTTTAGTTTATTTTTATTTTTTATTTTATTTTTATTTTTTAGTTTATTTTTATTTTTTATTTTATTCTTATTTTTTACTTAATACTTATTTTTTATTTATTTTTTTCAGTTAATTTCTATTTTTTAGTTTATTTCTATTTTTAGTTTATTTTTATTTTTTAGTTTATTTTTTATGTTATTTTTTACTTTTTATTTTTTATTTTATTTTTATTTTTTAGTTTCTTTTTATTTTTCATTTTATTTTTATTTTGTGTAGGTTTTTTCTTATTTTTTCCTACTGTCTAATAATTTTTATCTTTGTTTGCATTATTACTAGATAATCATCAAATAAATATAAATTGTTGACTTTAAGGATGATATATCCGAAATCATGTACAAATTAGTAAATATCGTATCACCTTGCTAAAGTAACGAATATGCAGGTTTTAAGTTGCACATTCGTTACTTTAGCAAGGTGATACGATATTTACTAATTTGTACATGATTTCGGATATATCATCCTTAAAGTCAACAATTTATATTTATTTGATGATTATCTAGTAATAATGCAAACAAAGATAAAAATTATTAGACAGTAGGAAAAAATAAGAAAAAACCTACACAAAATAAAAATAAAATGAAAAATAAAAAGAAACTAAAAAATAAAAATAAAATAAAAAATAAAAAGTAAAAAATAACATAAAAAATAAACTAAAAAATAAAAATAAACTAAAAATAGAAATAAACTAAAAAATAGAAATTAACTGAAAAAAATAAATAAAAAATAAGTATTAAGTAAAAAATAAGAATAAAATAAAAAATAAAAATAAACTAAAAAATAAAAATAAAATAAAAAATAAAAATAAACTAAAAAATAAAAATAAACTAAAAAATAAAAATAAACTAAAAAATAAAAATAAACTAAAAAATAAAAATAAACTAAAAAATAAAAAGTAAAAATAAAATAATATAAAATAAAAAATTAAAATAAACTAAAAAATAAAAATAAACTAAAAAATAGAAATAAACTAAAAAATAGAAATAAACTGAAAAAAAATAAAATACAAAATAAGTATTAACTAAAAAATATAAATAAACTAAAAAATAAAAAATAAAAATAAACTAAAAAATAAAAATAAAATAAAAAATAAAAATAAACTCAAAAATAAAAATAAACTAAAAACCTGAAGATAGCAAGTCCGAAACCCGCAGCCAGGGAGCATTGAATATTACTCAACATTAATCCCCCATCCTCTCCCCTGGCCCACGAAACCCTGTATAGTCTAAAAGGCGAGGTAGAGGAGGTTTACCCTAACCTTAACTTAAATAAATAAGTAAACAAGTCCTAATTTTATTACAAGATATACATGTATCTAATGTTTGAAGGTCCTCTATGTCAACTATGAAGTAAGACTTTAGCAAACTAACCATATGGAAGATTTCACATTTAAATCCCCAGGGTGTCAATAACTAGTTTTTGCGCTTTTAACAATAAATATAGCCATATGATAAAACTATTGACCTTTTGACCCAAAAAAAACCTCTCGAGTCTTTATAAAGATAGATAAAGAGGAGCTGTAGAAAGTTTCAATTTGATCCCTTCATAAAAAGTAATTTTTTTTAATTTCACAACAGAAACGTAGTCTTAAGGGTGTCAATAACAGTATGGTTTACCCTACAGTATGTGAATTTACAATTTATTAACTTTTAATTAAGATTTAATGAGTTTATTCGTATAACCTTCAAGGGTGGATCCGGGGGGGTCACGACATCCCTAAAATATTTTATTATTATTTTTCTGTACTCTCAAACGACTAATGATATTAGGTTCCAACTATGCCCTAAAAATAACACTTATGATTGTTTACTTCGCAGTCTTTCTTATTGCAAGGTCATAATCTCATACAAAAATGGTGCTGTCAGCCACGTGATTATGAGACAGAGGGGTCATGCTCCCCACCCCCCAATTTCGTGCTATATCCGCCCCTGAGAACCTTGAGGTAGGGACGTTAGGTGGTGTTGTCATTAGCAAGGTATTTCCAATAATTTTCAAAATACTTAAATAATTATCATAATTTTATTTTAATGATATAGAAATATCACAAGACATGATTTTAATGAGAAACATTAATATTTTTAAAAAAAATAGATGATTTCCACTGATTATAATTAAATTAGGTTGAGTATGCTAAAAAGATCTTTTTAATTTAATATGTTAATATTTTTTTATGTGCAATTTGTAATTTAGCTATTAGTTTAAAATTAAAGTTATTAAAATGTAATCGCTCAACTTTAAAAGCACTTCTTAGAATGAAAGTCCCCGAGGAACAGTGTTAGTTAAATAACGTTCGTATAGTGGGAGTAATATCAAGTTTTAATGATATATAGGAGCTACAAATCAGTCTATATAGTTTTAATAGGCTATTATATTCCAGAAACTCTTCATTAATACTAAACAACATTAATTCCCAAAGAGCTAAGGCCTCCTTCAGCTCTCGGCTCGCCCTGTACCCCTGAACTTACCCTTGGGATTAATTAATCCGGGAATCCGTACTTGAACGGTATATGCAACGAATCCTTAAGCGGCTAGCTTATAAATTATAAATTATTATAAATATAATAATAATAATAATAGTAATAAATATTTATAGGAAACTGTTAATTTAAATTGCTCTTTGAATGAAAAAAATTATAATGTATACTTTTAAGTACGGTCCTTTGGATAGGGTAAGAAGACCCTTAAATGTGGACAAGGGCGCATTTTAGTGAGAAGCAAAGCAAACTAAAGTGGGGTAAGGCCTTCACTTAAGCTTGTGAGACAAATACTTAACGTGATCTGGGATAGTGGACAGTTTATAAAATGAATATATATATATGCATCTTATTTAGTTATGAAGTCTATTGAACTATGTACAATGAATGATTCTTTCATTCTTCATTAGTATTGACTTTAAGGATGATATATCCGAAATCATGTACAAATTAGTAAATATCGTATCACCTTGCTAAAGTAACGAATATGCAGGTTTTAAGTTGCACATTCGTTACTTTAGCATGGTGACGACGATATCTATTTTGTAAAATTTGATTATAAACAAAAACTTTTCTCTCTCTCTCATCGGGTTTCCGATCATACGTTGTCATGGATAACGCGAATTTCCTAACGTATTTGCCCACTCGGCTATCCAGCCACCCGTTTCGACCAGTCTGTTGTCATCTCCAAGTAATAGCCTTTGGTTTTGCTTCCATTAATCCAATTTTTATGAATTTGAATGGTTGATATCTAGGATTCTAGACATCATCATTTCACCTACTCTTGCGTTTAAGCATGAGCTAATTATTTTTCGTTGCTACGCTCATGTCTCAAAACACTTTTATCGCCTCTGGTTGTGAGGTCCTTCAGTAGTGAATGATGTATTTCTGGCGAACAAATACAGGGAAGCCTACTTTTAATTATCTAACACTAAATTAATTTAATTATAGATATGGCATACTATCAGGAAGTAAACAGTATGAAATTAATCAAAATTACAACCGCAATCGTAAAGTTCAGTTCCTACAAATTAACAGAGTGTAGGCCTATATAGACACAATTTGTCATACAGAAGGGACTTGGTGTAAGTTAGGAATCCGACCAACCGTTTACATTGTTTGTTTACTTTCCATTATGAAACTTAATGTGAAGCCGCTAATCACTTAAATAGTTATTAATATTGTTTTCTATATCATTACCTAGTTTCTTATTTTTACTTCATTATTTATACTTTACATATTTTTCTTTCCTTCAAGTTTTTTTTTTTTTTAATAATTGTAACTCACTCTTCATACAGGACTTCAATCTTATAATAAAGAAATAATCCCTGAAATCGCACATAAATATCAACTGATTAGATTCTTTAAGTATCCAATAATTAAACTATTCACTATTCCAGACGGCCTTAAACAATAAAAAAATAAGATCACATAAATGCAGATGGAATAAAGGAGATATTACATCGAAACAAAGTATTCTAACCATGTAGAGACGTCCTGTGTTACCATCAACGTGAAAACATTATATAAAAAGTAATGTGAATATGTATATATTGGGTTAATAAACATCTAATCTTATTCCCTTGCAGATAGTTAAAATCAGGGGCAGGTTAACATTAAGTTTTTCGGGCACTACTCAAGAATTTTTATATTAATGTCAAAGATGAGCCAATACTTCTTTCCAAATATTTCCACATTTTTTCTTTTTTCCTAATCTTCCTCGTTTGTCATAGTAGTTCTCCAGAGCTCAGTAATGATGAAGTCTAGAGAAATATTAAGAAGAAATAAAAAAATAAATAGAAAGAAAGAAAGAAAAAAGAAGTGGAAATGGGATAAGACGCAGAAAACCATTACTATCGGAAAAGAAGCTGATTTTTATGAAAACTCGCACATTGGAGAAAAATATGAATTCTTTATCAATATGCAAAAATCATTTTATGTAAGGGATATTCTTATAAAATATTATGACCATAAAAAATATCATATGATTTCGTCTGTAACATTGAAAAGAGTTCCAGATTTTTTGCAGGAGCAGTTAAATAACTGTTTTAATACATGTTCTGGATGTGCGATGTTCGATAATACATCGAAGCAGATGGTGCATCGAAACTGGCCCGTACAGGGGATCAAAGTCAGGTCAAGTCCATAGACCTAATTCCCCGAGAGGATTGGGTGAGGCATATAAAGTCAAAACTAATGGATCAGTGGAATGAAGCCTGGAGAAGGAGCCTGTAGCGGTTGCCCAGCCTGTAATGGTAACCTACGAGTAACCTCCCTATTGTAAAAGCTGCTAGTAGTTAGTTAGTAAAGTGTGCGATGTATGTGTATTAGTGTTAAATAAAACTATTTAAAGTATAACCAAAACACTAGTTCATTTATTTAATTGTACTAACCCAGTACAAAGTGGTGACCCCGTGTTTTGTGTTGTTACTGTTTTAAAGTTAAAAATGCCTAACAAAGACGATGGTGAACCATGTGCTCCTGAACCATGTGCTCCAGTACTAAAACCACCCACAATTGAAGCTGTGAGTATTAAACTACCCCCATTTTGGCATGAAAAGCCCGATATATGGTTTGTGCAGGCCGAGGCGCAATTCCAGTTATCAAAAATTACAAAAGAAACTACCAAATTTAATTACTTAATTGCACAACTAGACTTAAAAACTGTTGAAAATATTTGGGATCTTGTAGATTCCGAACATCCTGATAAATATTCAAGGGCTAAACAGAGACTCTTGGGTATTTATCGGGAGAGTGAAGAAAAACAAATAAAAAAATTAATTGGTGAAGTGCAACTTGGCGATTTAAAGCCCAGTCAATTACTTCGTAAAATGAGGTCATTGGCTGGGTCAGATGTTTCTGATAAATTATTACAAACACTTTGGCTCGACAAATTACCAGATAATGTAAAACCTATTTTGGCCATCTCTGAAGGAGACCTGAACAAATTGGCGGACATAGGTGATAAAATGTTAGAAATGAATTCTAACAAAGAAATATGTAGTGTTACTCGTACTTCAATTAATTCTAATAGCTTAGACGACCTATTTGCTAAAATATCAGCACTGGAGAAACAAATTGCAGCTATTAATGTACATCATAGAAATAGTTCGTCTAGCCGCAGTTCAAGTTGTAGTTCAGGCAGAAGTAGAAGGTCATCTCGAGACAGGCGGAAATTTAACCCTAATGGTAAGTACTGTTACTTCCATTTAGGTACGGGAAAAGGTGTAGACCTGAAAAATGCACACAACCATGCAGTTGGGGTGCTACCAGGCCGGAAAACTTAAATCGGCAGTAGAAGTAGCGGCATCTTCAACTGCCAATGTAGGTGCATGCCGTACATATAGACTATTTATCAAAGATAAAAAAACTGGTATGCCATTCCTTATAGACACTGGAGCTGATGCTTCAATCATACCAGCTAAAAAAACCGACAAATTCAATAATAGTTATAAACTTTATGCAGCAAACGGCACTGCCATTCCTACTTGTGGAATTAAAATTCTGAATATCGATATTGGACTTCGTAGAACTTTTCAGTTCCCATTTATTGTCGCAAAAATTAGTAAAGGTATTCTTGGGGCAGATTTTTTGAATCACTTCAACTTATTGATCGATATCCGAAATCAACAACTTATAGATGGCATGACGAAACTTAGGACTAAAGGTGAGGTCATGACCATTTCTGAAACGGAAGTTTTAAGTACTGTTGATAAAAACATAAATTTTTCGCACATTGTTCACAAATTTCCGGACATTACCAAACCAACTCTAGTACCATGTGAAACGAAACATAGTGTCATACAAAAGGACCACCTGTTTTCTCAAGAAGCAGACCCCTAAATCCTGAACGTTTAAAATGTGCAAAACGAGAATTCGAATTTATGCTCAACAATGGTATAATAAGGCCATCTAAATCTGAATGGGCCAGCCCTCTTCATATAGCGAGCAAAAAGGATGGTACGTTTCGACCATGTGGAGATTATCGTCGTTTGAATAGTCGCACGATCCCAGATCGTTACCCCATCCCACGAATTGAGGATTTCAATCACATTTTACCTGGTACAAATATATACTCTAAAATCGATTTACTAAAAGCATACTATCAAATTCCAATAGCCGAAGAAGATAAAGCCAAAACAGCTATAATAACTCCGTTTGGTCTCTACGAATTTAATGTAATGAGCTTTGGACTCCGTAATGCACCTTCAACTTTTCAAAGGCTCATCAATGAGGTACTACAAGGACTAGATTTTGTCTTCCCATACCTCGATGACATTCTTATAGCCTCAACTTCAGAAGAAGAGCATGCTCAACATCTAACAACAGTATTAGAACGTCTTTTGAAATATGGCCTCCGAATAAATTTAGCGAAATCCCGAATTGGTGTAAAAGAACTAGAATTTCTTGGTTACCTTATTACGCCCAGTGGCTCACGACCACTACCTGATAAGGTTGAAGTTATTAAAACCTATAAGTTACCTGAAACAGTCAAACAACTTCGCACCTTTTTGGGGATGTTAAATTTCTATCGACGATACATCAAAAACGCATCTCATGCTCAAGCAATATTAAATGACTATTTAAAAGGGGCAAGCAAAAAAGATAATCGTAAAATCATATGGACTCAAGAGGCTATACAACAATTCGAACAGTGCAAAACAAATTTGGCTGAAGCTGCCCTGCTAACGTTTCCAGATTCAAAATATCCTTTAGCTTTATTCACTGATGCTTCTGACCAAGCTATAGGATCAGTCTTACAACAACGTGAAATTGATGGATGGAAACCAATAGCATTCTATTCCAAAAAATTAAATAATGCACAGAAGTCTTATAGTGCTTATGATAAGGAATTATTGGGCATATATTTATCAATAAAGCATTTCCGGCATTTTCTAGAGGGAAGAAACTTCTGTATATTCACAGACCACAAACCGATTACTTTTGCATTTCTGCAGAAAAACGAGAAGGCTTCTCCCAGACAACTAAGGCAACTGCAATATATTTCTCAATTTTCCACTGATATTCGTCATATTCAAGGAAAAGATAATATTATTGCTGACACTCTCTCAAGAGTGGAAGAGGTGACTACAATCGATTATGAGGAGATTGCCAAACATCAAGCTACCGATACAGAACTCAAAAAGTTGGTTGATACTCCAAATTCCTCCCTCAAATTAATGCAACATCAGTTACCATCCGGAAAAATTCTTTGGTGTGATACTTCTACGAACACTATTCGTCCCTACATACCACAGTCTTTTCGATTCACTGTTTTTCAACATTTTCATGGTTTCGCTCATCCTGGTGTTAAAACCACCGTTAAAAGCCTTTCTCAAAAATTTGTATGGCCTGGACTAAGAAATGACGTGAGAAAATGGTCACAAAGCTGTATTAGTTGCCAAAAGAACAAAGTTAATAAGCATACAAAATCACACATTGGGCAATTCAATGCTCCAGATGGAAGATTTTCTACAGTTCACATAGATATAGTAGGACCACTACCACCCTCAAATGATCAGATTTACTGTTTAACTTGCATAGATCGATTTAGTGGTTGGATGGAAGTTATTCCTATGTCACGATGTTCAGCTGAAATAGTTGCAAAATCGTTTTTTGAAAATTGGATCTGTCGGTTCGGCACACCTCTTTGTGTGATTACTGACAAAGGAAAGCAATTTCAATCTGAACTATTTCAAAACCTAACGCGAATTTGCGGATCGAAACTTCAGAGCACAACACCTTATCACCCTCAGTCAAATGGGAAGATAGAACGTCTCCATCGTACACTAAAGGCGGCTATAAGAGCACATAACAACCCAAAGTGGACAGATGCCTTACCAACAGTACTACTCGGTATGCGTGCAGCTCTACGAGATGATGATAAATACTCAATTGCAGAATTTCTCTATGGGACACCGATAAGGCTACCTGGAGAATTTCTACAACCACCGATAACAACCTTGCCAGATTGTGACTCCTTCATCGCACAACTTCGCCAAGATATAGAGCAAATTAAACCTAAAGAGAAAAGAATTCATCGAAGCCCTCATTCTATTTTTATTCATAACGATCTTCAGACAAGTACACACGTTTTCTTAAGAACTGATCGAGTTCGTAAATCTTTGGAACCACCTTATGAAGGACCTTTTGCAGTTCTCAAACGAGACGAAAAATATTTTACCATCAATATTAAAGGCAAAGAGGTAAATGTTTCTATCGACAGATTGAAACCTGCCTATTTGCTTTCTCCTGAATTCAATCCGGAAAAGGCTGAAAACACACAAACATCTGGGCCTTCAACACCTAAACCTGAAAATCAAGAAGTCCCACCAAAGGTGCCTTTAAGAACGACATCTTCCGGAAGAAGGATACATTTTCCCAGTCGATATCTATGATTATATTTTGTAATTCAATTTTATAATATTTTATTAATGTTAATGCAGTATTTCAAATAATTTTGTTCCTTCTATTCTTTTATTCATGTTGTTATGATGATTATGATATCCCAATTCATTGTTTATTTCAGTATTATTAATTATTAATACCCCTTATTACTTAGTTAATTTCAATTGTCTTTCAATTTCTTTTATTATTTTCATTATTTTATATCTCAATATTTTACTTTAATTATTATACATACTCCACTAATTGATTTATGTGCACATAGTATAACTTATATTTTGAAAGTCTTATTACTTCTTGATCATGAGATTTTTAATTTTCACATTGATTTCGTGACTTTGTCACTGAGAGGAGAGTGATGTAGCGGTTGCCCAGCCTGTAATGGTAACCTACGAGTAACCTCCCTATTGTAAAAGCTGCTAGTAGTTAGTTAGTAAAGTGTGCGATGTATGTGTATTAGTGTTAAATAAAACTATTTAAAGTATAACCAAAACACTAGTTCATTTATTTAATTGTACTAACCCAGTACAAGCCCGTCTAAACTACTGCAAGTAAAAAAGGAATGTAAAAAATGGGCAACTAGCTGTAGAAGATCGAGGAGAGAAGAAGTAATCCTTTGTCGCCTAAGAATTGGTCACTGCGAATTCTCCCACGCATACCTTCTGCACAACTTAGTTCAGCCTACCTGCGTTAAATGTGGCGCCCCTATGACGGTTTCACACATATTAGTAGACTGTAATTATTTTCAAGAAATAAGAAGAAAATTAAAGTTGAACGAGTCAATACCTGAAATTCTGCAAGATTCGGAGGAAAGTGTGGAAAAGCTTATGCGTTTCCTTAAAGATATAGGATACTATAATAGAATATAAAAACGAACAAAAAGAACATTGCCAATGACCCCGTCGGGTAGAGGCAATTACAACAACAATAAAACAGTAACATTTTATTGTGTGGCAAGCATTCAAAAAAAAAGAAAAAAAAAAAAAAATGTAAAGCTAAAAGAGCACTGTAGTAATTTTACTGTAACATTAATGTGGGTTTAAAATAATTTTCATCTATGTGAAATTATAATTCACAATGTTAGACAATCAATAAAAGGTCAAATCATTAACAACGTTTCAAAAATACCTATAGGTGGCAATACGGTGACGCTAAAGTAACCGTAAAGGTACTTCGATGTTTAGCCATACTAAGCCCCTGGTCCATTGCTTCATATATTTAGTCAGAAATGGAACAATCCAGAAAGGCTTGGAACATTCTCATAACATCCAGAACACGTACTAAGGCAGTTATGTAACCGTTTCAACAAAAAGTCTAGAACTCATTTCAATGTACCAGACAAAATCACATGTATTAGTTTCACGTAACCATACCATACTTTAATTATTAGATATTTACATACGAAATTAGGTCGACCCGTTTAGATTTGTTACGAACAGATAGCGCTGGAGCACAAATTCCCTTCCAGGGAGAAGACAATTATAGAAAGGGATTATACCATTAAGTGAAACAATGTGGACAGAATTGGACTAGTGTTGATCTTCATTCTGAGCCCGGGAGTAGGGCGGGGGAGCTTGGCAATGGAAGGGCTGCTGTTCCAGGTAATATGTGAATGCGAACTCTTGGAGGACTCTCAAGTAGCTGCCGGATCACTGTATCATCCAAAGCTAGACCTCTCTAGGATAGCTATATTACGCTCTAGTGCTCTAATAGCGCTTGTAGAGTAGTTATCCCGCGATGTCGAAAAAAAATCTCAATTCGAATGGAGACAAGAGGAAAAACACATCAAGTGCACGGTCAAGAAGATGCAATATGAGAGATATTGACAATGAGCAAACAAGTACGAATTTTCGTGTAATGAAAAAACGCCAAATGCGCAAAAGACTATTATAAACCAAAAAAAAAAAAAAGATTTTTTTTTATATTAATATGTTCAATGTGAAATATTTATATTTCAATTATTATGTAACTAGCTGTGTATACAGGTTTCATCCGAAGATTTTAATGTATTAACGTTTTTATAATCTATAAAATCTATAAAGTGAGTCTTTTATCGACTCAAACGGTCGGTTTCGTAAAAACCAATGTAAACCGAGATAAAAACGATTTTTATAACAATAAATAATATACCCAGAGATTGGCTGAAGCTATGCAATTTTAATATGGACTGATGTTCGCACCTGGTATCAAAGAGCCACTGAGCAAAATTTGGAGAATTTAGGACAAACGGTATGGATTTCAATAAAGAACAAACAGAATTTCATTTTTATTTACATAGGTTATAGCTGTATATCCCGGTTTCTCCCGGGGAATTTCATTTTTCTAATGAAACGTTCGATTTCGTAAAAAAACATTGTAAAGCGAGATCATTACGATTTTTATAACAATGAATGAAAGAACATCAGCTGAAGATCGGCTGAAGTTATGCAATTTTAATATGGACAGGTGTTCGCACCTGAAAGAACCACCCAGCGAAATTTGGAGGATTTAGGACAAACGGTATGAATTTCTATAGAGAACAAACAAACAGAATTTCATCTTTATTTATATAGATCATATAATATATTATTTCTCGAAGCCTTTTTTTTTGTCGGTGCGCCGCAAATTCCTTAATACTTTATCAAATTTCATGAATGAGGCATAATTTTAAAGCTTTCCTTAACCGCTACACCGGAAAAATATACAAATCACTCATTTCGCCTTCAATTGTGAGTTATCCGTAACCGCAGTTTTTGTGAGAATAACAAATCGGTCGTTGAGGTTTCTAAATGGTGCCACTCTTTTTAGGTTTTAAAGAGAACATTTTCGGTCATATACATTTTTTTTATTAACCCCTGCGAGTAATTCTCAGCGAAAATTTTAAAATGGGCTATTATGATAATATTTCGTTGTCACGATTGGCATAGAATTTATGCCGGCTCAGCCAATTATTAATGATTTAGGAGTTTTATCTATGATCGCAATCTCCACTAGTTCTTTATAAGACTTAGATATGCGTCGTCATCTATGACGGAGCCATGCTTAAAGTCTTTAGGAAAGTGTTTTTCCCTTGGTCGCCTCCACGTACTGGACTTTCCCTAAAGACAACGCATTGACGTGACGAGCAAGCTTCCTCTTACTAAGATTGTCTTAATCCATTATCAAATTTAAAGTCACTCTCGTACGTCAATATTTCACATTGAACATATTAAACTTATTTGTTAATATGAAAAACTCTTTTTAGAATTAATGGCAACACACAACACGACTAAAATAGTTTATGTTAATTGCCAAATAGGGATCTTAATCTATTTATTTAACTCTAACATGTGCTAATTTCTCCTAAAACATTATTTTAAAAAAAATTTCAACTGACAAATCTTAATCAATACAATGTATGACTTGATAAAAATTAATACGATTTCTAGTTTATAAAACCTTTATTTAGTTTATGGAAACAAAATGTTTAAAAACTAGGGACTAGGCCTGACAGTTGGCCAGCCCCCAATTTACATTATCACATTAGACATCACACTGTCAGTATATCTAAGGTTTTAGGCCTTTTGAGTGTAACTGAAAAATTCCAACTTTTCTGGACACCAAGTAGAAGGTGCTTGCTTCATCTTCAATTCTTCCCTTTTAATTAACATACCATCGGTTATGTCTGTTGGTTTGTTTGTTTGTTTGTTTAACGTCCATTTTTATGCTACTAAGGCTAATCGGACGATGCTACAGTGGGAGTCCTAAATTTTGCCTATCCAGGAATAATTAGGATTATCTGACATCGTACAGACTCGGGACCTTCATTTTACATCCTATCCGAGAAACGGCGTAGCTAAGGATTTTTTACTCCCTTTAAAAAATCCTAGGACCACCACGGGGTGCGAACCCGCGACCTTTAGTATTGTAGGTTGCCATGCTAACCACTACACCACAGGTGATCCCAGTTGTCTTTTGGTGATTGAATTGATATTTATTGTTTCCAGATTGTATTGGAGCATCCACGGTTAGTGTCTTATACTTTTAGGAAAATTATATTGGATAATTGATATGTGACCGTATATTCAACGAATCCAAGAATATTCCATCAAAAAATCTTTTGCTTTAAGTATATTATTTAAAAATTCAGCTGGTTCCATGCTTCTATTCCGTATCCAAGTTTCAGACTTTTTCATGAATACATCATATCTCGCAAACGCTCAACATTATTTCCCAAGTAGCATTGGTGAAAACTTTTACGTTTTTTTCTGTCTGGGTAACAATAAAAATAATCATTATAAATAGGTGAGTAATAGTCAACTGTTTTTCTTTACGATTGGTTGATTTATAGTCAGGATTTTCAGTTCATTTTTTATTTTGAAAATCCATCATTTCGATCCCTACATGTGGATCATCATCAGGGCTAAAAGAAGACAATTTCTATTTGTATGTGAGTATATATGCTAGAAGATGACAGTTAAATATTTATCATGTAATTATTAATTATAGATAGTAACTACTAGGAGTAACGGAATTATGGAAACCAAATCCAACTGTTATGTTTACATGATGTGGATACTATACAAAACAGATAATGTTATAAAAGATGGTAAAAATTATACTTTGAGCCATGATGAAGATCCACACCACTATATAGGGATCGAAACGTTGGCTTGCCAAAATAAAAAAACATTAACTGAATATCCTTACTACCAATCAACCTATCATAATAATTATAATTTTTAATTTATTTATAACAAATAGCAAACCTTCCTATCCTAATTATTCTATCTTCCAGGACCCATTAGTGGTTGGATGGAATCCAATATGACAGGCAAAGTTGCGATTAGTTAGACTATTAGGTCCGAGCCTAGCAATTGGAGGGTTTAGTTTCATTTAAAAGACCCATTGTTTGGGCTAGTTGGGTATTAATTATTGCCAACCTGGGATTGCTAAGTTTACTACTAACCCTGTCCAAATTAGTCCAGTCTAATGCAAACAGTTCCAAATGGCATGGTCAAATCAAATCACATCAGTTACCTGCTCATTATCCCATGTCATAGTTTTTTTACAAATCCAATTTCGTCAAAGATCATTTGTATCACCATTTCATCTTACCGAAACAACTTCCATCTGACATTGAATCCAAGATCAATAGGAATAGATTGATAAATCAATAGATATATTGCGATATCTTTAAAAATTAGAATAAAGTAATTGGTACTTGTATAACCTTTAATTTACAATTAATGTAAAGAGAATGATGCTAGATCTAAACTGAGCAAAAGTAATTTAAATAACGTTTAAAATCATAATGAAAAATATATTCAATTTATTACTGCATTAAGCATTAGATAAAATAGACAGATAAATAAAATACTGTGTTCATGCACAAATGGCATCTTAGAATGAATTGGGCACAGAAATTAAACTTAAAACAAGAAGAGTAATATTTTTTTTTAAACTAGTAAGCTAAAGTATATGGTAAAGGGAGACTGAATTCGCAAGTAAATAAGGCCAAGAAACCGTCTCATGTATAACCGTATAAATATATTTATTTCCTGATAAAATTTTGAACTATTTAAAAATCTCTTGTAACTCTTTCAGATGATCTATTATACTTAGAAAAAAAACATATCCTGATGATACGTGAATAGGCGAAAATTTGATTCGCAACTGAATGTTTATACATGAGATTCTTGGCCTTCTTTTTCCTCTATATAAACTATTTATTTATTTGTTGAAATTTAACCATTTTTTTAAAATAATTAATTTATAATTTGTTAACAATCGAAGCGTGAAAATGCAAAAGGGTATTAGTGCCAAAAAAATAATAAAATATTTTTTTTGCTAAATAGTTAGGGTAAACCATACAGTTATTGGCACTCCAACTTTAACTTAAAGAAATAGGTAAACAAGTCCTAATTTTATTACAGGATATACATGAGTCTAATGTTTGAAGGGTCCTCTAAGTCATCTATGAAGTAAGACTATAAAAAACTAACCATATGGAAGATTTTACAATTAAATCCACACTGTATCAATAACTAGTTTTTGCACTTTTAACAATAAACATTGCCATATTGTAAAACTATTGAACTTTTGACCCAAAAAAAACTCTTGAGTCTTCATAAGGATAGATAAAGAGGAGTTATAGAAAGTTTCAATTAGATCCCTTCATAAAAAGTATTTTTTTCAATGCCACCACTGAAATATAGTCTTAAGGGTGCCAATAACTGTACCGTTTACCCTATATTTGCCAAAGCCGTTCTTCAGAAATTTGTATAAGTATTTTTTATTTTTTTTGTTAGAAAGTAGTTCCTTGAACGTTTGAAATATGCCATGGGTGTAATCGCCGAACGTATTTCACAATAGTGGGTATAAGTCATATCATTTCTGGAAAATTTTTATAAGGCGCGTATAGGTACCCTTTTGCATTCCAATGCTTCAATTTTATTAGAAGAGAATAATAAAATAATAATACAGAATGATGAAATATGGAGTTCAATTCAGATTTGTTTCTTTATTTCTATTCATCCCATGTCATAGTTTTCTTAAAAGAAATAAAGAAGGTAAACACGTCACCTCTGGAGAAGATCCAGTATTTATTGGTACCTATTCAATACATTAATTTCATATATCCCGATTTTGGAAACCCTCACCCGCCTGAAAAAAGCGGGCAGCCATATACCTAGGACTACAATTAAAGCGTAGACTCTGGCTATTGCCATAACTCCGATAAAACATACCACAAATAATCAACGTAGGCCTTGCCGCTTTAACTTTTGATGACGGTTGAGCAGTAAGATTAGGATGATAAGTTGTTGAACTAACGATATATTGAGGTCATGGTGTAGGATTTTTTTGGATTCACAAAAAAGAGCATTGGCTATTGTTCGGAGAATTTTGGACTACAAGGATTTCACGCGTATGATGTTAGAGGGTTTAGCTGTTTCCCACAGGGTCCGTAGGTCCACGTAGTTTTTAAAATAGTTTTGTACACGAGTAATTTGTTTTTAAACGTTTAATTGGTCCTCCAACTTTTGTAAAATCCTACTTTTAATTCTAAATAAACAGATAGAATTCCTGATAAAATTTTGGACTATTTAAAAATCTCTTGTAACTCTTTCAGATGATCTGTTATACTTAGAAATAAAACATATCCTGTTAATACGTGAATAGGCGATTGTAAAAATTGTAAAAATAAAACAATAACTATTTTTTTGTTAACTTATGATGTTGTGACACTTATGTGGGTTTAAATATTTTTCATTAGAAGAAAATAACACTTCAACAAGGTTACAAAAAGTCAACTTGTAAAAAAAAAATAACCATATGATTCGACTATCGGAGCAAGAATAACCTTCCAGTCGATCGCTCCCTGTATTTAGTCTGAATCAGAACTGTCTAGAAGGTTCCAGACAAGCATAGATTATTCTCGAACAGTCACGAACAAGTACTAGAACAGTTGTTCCAACAAAAAAGTCTAGAACTCTTTTAATTCATATGTTTTGTATTTCACGTTATCTTCTCTAATTAAAATTAGATTGTAGCTATTAAGAATAAACAATTCATTAAAGAACATAATGAGATTGATAAGAGGAGCGGTTTGTACGGGAGGGAGAGGGAGGAGGTTTGATAATGAAGAGATTAAACTAATGACACACTGAAACAGGGATTTTGTGTTAACATAAATTGTCTATACTCGACTAATTAGTATCATCACATTTATCTCTACATCAACCCGAATATATCACTACATCACAGCTCTATCACCTAGCTAATCATATCATCCCTACTTAAAGCGGCTACTCTACCACCACCATCCCTGTTGAGTTAAATCAAATCATATCGGATACAATTACGTTGAAGGTAGGAGGATAACTAAATGCAGGCAATGAGAGATTGGATTAATTCGAATTTAAAACTACAATAAAGATTTTGTGATTAGCTTAAAATCTTTTCATCGATTTGATAAAACATATTTCCTGTCATCACCTTTGTGGCGTCTGAGAAAAAAATCATTTTTTTTTATAATACGCATACATCTGTTCACATGTGGAGGGTTATAATGTTCTGTCTACACAATTTATCGATGACCATTGTAATTGCACCGGAATAACTTTGCTAAAATTAGTTTAAATATTTCAATTTGAATGGTATATTTTTAGTATTTTTGGTAATAATAATAAAAAAGAAGTAATGAGATAGCTGCTATTAACGTTTTTATCTCATCTGGATCAAAATTCAAAAGTCGAAAATTCTATTCCCAATCGCTGGTAGCAAACGGAATTAGCCCAAAAAAAAATTATTATATTAGAAATTATTTATGAAAATTATTAAATACACATTTCAGAGTGGCATCGATTCTCTTTACAAGGAAAAAATCTGGGGAGTCATGGAATCCTTTGGTATATCTAGAAAAAAATCATCAACCTTGTATAAGCTCTATAAAAGGACTCTGTGTAAAGTTGTTGGAACTGTCGGAAACCTTCAACATTAACCCTTTAAGCCCTGTAGACTGATATATCAGTTCGAGCGCTGCAGTCCCTGTGGCCTGTAGACTGATATATCAGTTCCGCCCGCTTTTGCGTTAGAAGTCTGAAATGCGGACCTTATTTTAAATAATTTCATAACTCTTTCCATTTTACTATTGCACTAGAATAAAACCCCCAGTAGTCAGCACCTTAAGGGATGTTTTTGTGGTTTCTTTTAAAAAAAAAATTAAATTTTTACTCATCGCTTTCGGATTTATTATATCATTGTTTAGGAATGCAACATTCATAAATCGTAGGTAACAACTCGTAAAAAAATATAGTATATAATTTAAAATGTTATAAAATAAACAGATATGTATAACATTTAATATAACAGTTCTTATATTAGAGGAGCATGGCGAGCAGACAAAATAGTCATCATTTTCCTATTCATAATTGGACGAGTGCAGGACATATGAAAATTATTTTTACATAATTGACATTTGCCCTATCATTGATTAATTTTTACATAATTGACGTTTCCAGTCCGGCCGGTATTTCCCACTGACGAGGTATATGGTTTCCTCAAAAATTTCAGAGGGTTGTAAACTAATTGACATGGGTTTTCGGGCTTTTCCAAATTAATTTTACCTTCACCTTATTCCTTAGTCAAACAGCGAATTTAGAAGAAAAATATGAATAAGGAGATAAAGAAGAATGAATGTGGCAAAAAGTATTCAGGCCACCGGACACGGCAGTCGGTATAAGGTCTCAGGTCCCAGCAATACTCTCGCACTGCTGAAACGCTAAAGGGTTAATAGTGGGATAAAACAGTATTCTCTCTCCAATTCCTTAGAAGATCTCTTCGGAGACCAACATTGGAGGCTCATGGAAAGACTCGAGGACCTGGATTTTGCAGATAACATATGTTACTTTGCCCAAAGTTATAGGGACATGCAAAACAAACTAGATGACCTGAGATCAGAGACTCTTTGAGCTGGATTGCAAAATCAATGTTTCAAAAACAAAAGGGATAAGGTTAAAGCCAAAGCCAGGAAAATTTGATAATAGAGTGACATGAAGCTGAAAAGGTCGACAGGCTTCTCTCACCTCTGGCTTCTCTGGAGGTCGGCACTTTTTAGCAGAGCCGATAATCTGTTAATGTATGTTCGTTTTTTTATTGTATTTTTTCTTATGCTGTTCATAGATACCCCATAGATACCTTATAGATGCTGTTCATAGATACCCCATCCCTTGTATCTAATTCCCTGCTTGACTTGGTGTCTTAAGGTGAAGATGAGGAGGTTGTGTAAATTCGACAATTGACTAAGATAAAGCGAGGCTAGAACGAGCACAGGTGGAACACACGCTATGGTATAACTATAACAGAGAATCAATACCGCTCCCAGATCTAATCTAGCCAATACGCTCTGATGAATAGGACTAGAGCCTCTATCTCCAATAACAATGCTCCACACTGTAACTAGATTAGGCCCGCCACACTCCGGATTACCGCCCCCGCCTTTTCCACCCCCCCCACCTCCACCTCGTGGACTCATCAGCCTCATCCAAGGCGGGAAATATGAATTTGTTCTCGGAGGAGTCGTTTCTTTCCCCTTTATGTACACAACCCACCGTCCGGAGGCGATTTAGGACTGCCATACTTTCAGTCCCTGTTCAAATACCGAAAGAAATAGATCGGTGTTTACAGAAAAAAAAAATCAATATCTACTCTTGTTTCCTAAACAAAAATAAAATTATGGAGGGATGATAATTTTTAAAATTCCGGTCTGACAGACATGGACTAAGTATCCATGAAAAAAAAAATCTTTTATCCGGAGTAGCTGGAACGAAAGACTATGAGGATTACAGAAAATCGGGATAATGAGGCATATGGGAAGCGAAAATAAAAAAATCCTTAATAAATATATTTTTATTTAATTTTCGTTAATTTGTATCCACGTTTACCTTAGAAGGTCATTGGCGTTATACCTTATATTGGTATAAGGTATAATATTGGAATATAACAAGATATTTATGTCATGAATCTAAGGAAGGTGACTTCGGTTTTTAATGTTTTGTCTTTGATTTCGTTGTTCTGAACTATTTCTGGAATCGTTCTACTTAAGGCGTATTAGTAACAAATTTCGCAGTTATCGGTGCATTCTTGATTTAGGCATAAAAATTGCAGTGTCTTTGCAAAGGTTGATATTATAAATTTGAATTTATTACGATAAAAACAAGTTATATCAAAATTAAATAGATTTAAATATATATATATATATATATATATATATATATATATATATATGCTTTATAAAACATAAACTTTTTTTTACATCACTTAATTTTACATGTTCACGCTACATTTTACTTGCCCGGTCTAGTTGACATTTTATCAAAATAAATTTATGGGGATGTTAATTTTTTCTTCTTCTAAGGATGCTCCAATGATGCTGCTTCCTGACTCTTGGGTCTTGGCTTCCTCATAGGCGTTGGGAAGTGGCCCGGCCATAATACCACAGTAAGCCGCGGGTCTTCCAGGTTGGGGAAACTGTACTTTATACTTTACACATACACAGTACATAATACATAATATGTGTAATAGACATTCTTTCGCGAAATTTGCCAATTTTCTTCGTTGTCCAGTATTTTGACCAGAATTTTAGTCACATTGTGAACGATAAAGTAAATGTGTCTTAATGATTAGTAGCTTTTACTTCCTCAAGTAGGTACTTCTAGTTTCTTTATGTTGCTTCCACCTCAGTATTATAATACCTATAAAATTATTACATGTGGATAGGTATAAGGCGAAAAGATTCTAAAAGAAATCAAAAAATGAAACTAAAAAAAAAAAACACCAGCTTTTCCAGAGGGTAGGCAATGGCCTACTAAATTTATAAATGATAATTATATTTCTCACAAGTAATAATTTTAAGAATATGTTTTCAAACCCCAGCGAAATGGCCTTCCTTCAACTTACTCCTCGAAAATAATGAAAAAATATATACTTATAACTTTTTATTCAATATTTATATTTGGCTAAACATAATTAACGTCAACCCGAAGAGTTGACGTTAGTAATAAAAACACACTTAACGTTTTTTTCAATTTTAATTCGCATGATCTGTTAGAAACTAATGTTGGAGAGTGAGTGGGTTTTAAATATTAATAAAAAAACAAAAAAATAGAGATGAGAAATGGTCAACTGTTCTTCAATTACGATAGGTTAATAACAATGCTTATCAATAACAATGCTAAAACTCAAAATCTCTCTAACAACTCTTCACAACCTCCGATTTCTACTTTCCAATACAGATCTATCCCATATATCCCCATTCTCTCAAACAAAATTAAAAAATCCTTCTCATCGAGTTTCCCACACATGCGCCTAGTATTAAAAAATAACAATAAATTAAAAAATCTTTATACAAAACTCAAAGACCCTGTACCTCTCCTAGACAAGTGTAATGTAGTTTATCGTATCCAGTGCTCCACGCTTAATTGCAACAGTTGCTATATAGGTGAAACCAAAAATTATTTTAAAAAACGTATTTATCAACATAAATACAGTATTTCCACGCGTGATTCGTCTACATCTAAATTAGCAGAACATGCCATTGCCCACAACCATTCCTTCGACTTTGAGAACCCCTCCATATTAGCAACTGTATCTAACCACGACAAACGTCTCCTCTCAGAATCCATTTTCATCCATCTAGAAACTAATAACCCGGTAAATCACAAAACAGATAAAGAGATAATTTCATCCACTTATTCTAACATCTTCCGCATCCTCAAATCCTAGTTTTGATTTCATAGGTACCTGCAATTATCTCTGTACCTCTTGTACTATTATTATTTTTTGTATTGTATGCTTCTTTCTGTATATTTTCCAAATTTGTATGCATTGTTACATTATGTATTATCTCATTTTTATGTTATTATTCAGTCCAGACATAACTATTTGTATACAGTACCATATATTTTGTTAGTTTTTAAATATTTTGTTCACTCAGTTGTCATGTGCCTTCACTTCAAAAGCGTTGGATTTCCCCGCCATAAACCTTTGAAGTCGGCAAACTAACCCCCTACCACTACCTCTCACCTTATTTTTACCTTTAGTCTTAGTATCCACCTGGACTCAGTAGGTAAATATCAGATTCTATTTTATCTTGTTAACCAGCCTCTTATTTTAATATTTATGTATACCATCTTTTATATTATTATCAGTTCTGTAATGTATCCATTTATTGTCACCCTCTAGCATAGATACTCATATATTTGTTTTCTTTTAGCCCTGATGAAGATCCACAAGTTGGATCGAAACGTTGGCTTACCATAATAAATATCATTGTAACTGAAAATCCTGACCATCATTTAACCTATCAAACAAAAAAATCTTCACAATTAATTATTTTTCGGGGGTGGTGATGGAGGCATATTGCATTTGTGGAAGCAATTGATCGATTGATTTTCTTGGGGGTTTATTTTGGGGAACTTGTAAACAATGGAATGAGGGAAAAACTAAACTTCAATTTTACAATTATATTTCCACTTTTTTTTTTTTAACCATTTTAAGAAGAGTGGTACAATGACATTTATTGGGATGGAGGCAAGCGCCATAGCCGTTTGGAATTGATTCTCTCGGTTTTCTCTTGGCTTACCGAACCTTTTATTTTTATTTTTCTCTACCTCTCTGCTATTAAAACGATACATGATTGATAAAAGCCACGAAGATAGAATAAGAATGTAATAATAGAGAGAAAGAGAGAGAGAGGGGGAGGGTGTTGTGTAAGCGAAGCCCCGACCAGTCATTATTCCAGCATTCCTTAGCTACGATTCAATAACTGGTAATTGTCTGCCTTGCTCTTCAATTAAATCCACAAGAGGGCATTGTGGTCGTCACAAAACCTTCTCATTCCATCTTTCTTTTATACTCCTTCAACGGCCAATACGTTTTTTCCATTTACTGCTGTATTACTTTATTCATGATATCTGACCAATGGAGGCATAGAGAAATATTTCCAATGAATGGACATCAGGAAAACACGACTCGATAACTTTTCCAAGTTACTCCAAAAATAGACCAACATGATAGTGGGATAGTATTACAATAGGGTTTTATTGATAAGGTATATGTATTAGCAGTTTTACAGTATGGAGAAAGACAAAATACACTCACGAAAACATCAATCAATCACTATATCTTATATCATTATTTATCAAATTACAACAAATAATTTATAGGTAGTTTTTAACATTTCCATTATCCATACATCTTTTGATCTTCCAGTATCAATTACATAATCATTATACAAATTATTTAGTTACCGCCATTTCATGCTGCTATGACTGCTAATCGAACGATGCAACAGCAGATATATTTCACACTCCATTTTGAGTCCCCTCCAAAGGACGGCAAAACGAAGGATTTTTACTCCGTTCAAAAGATCTAAAGGCCACCTGAATTTTTTGAAGGGGTACATTTTTTAATGTGCTTGCACTTGATTTCGCAGAGTTTAACTTCATTTATTAGTGCATTTCACGCTTAACACGGTTAACAAAATCATGAATGTTTAGATTATTAATCAAGGCGTCGCAAAGCCTACAAGATGTTATAAATATATTGTCATGTGCAAACAAATAAAAACAAATGAGCCTTATATTTTGACAGTGGCCTAGGGACTTTTCTACTTTACTCCCCCTATGATTACTTATATGGAACAGTACCTTGGAGGTTTCTTTCAAATCATAACACATGATCAATAAATATGAACTCATTGTAAAAAAAATAAAAGGTTAAGTGCATTTATTTCTCATTTATTGCTTAAAAGATAATAATGAACAGATTTGAATTGTATTCATACCTCGAATGATTCATGATACATTAATGAATTTTATACTGTTTAATTCATTTGACAAGTGCTTACAATTAGTATTTTGTTGTGTATTAATAAAATAATTTAAATATACATATGTTCGTTTATGTGAGGTTAATTAAAAAGTAACAGATATAGAAAGTAATCATAGGGGGAGTAAAGTAGAAAAGACCTGTGGCCTAAGTCCATTTATCTTCAAATCGAGATATTTGAGGGTTTGCGTTTCAATGAATTTAAAAATATACGTATACGATATTAGTGAGTCATATTGCTTAAATTAACAAGAGTATTATATGAGCCTTTCAGTCGACAGTAAGAATAAATCCAATTTCCATCCTTTTGTTGGAAAGCTCATAAATTAATATTACATTAGGGAAAAGTAATAACTTTTTACAGTGTACGTATATTGTAATACTAATTTGGGCTTATAATAACTTTTATTTACTGGGGGTTTGCGTCCCGCGGTGGCCCTAAGATTTTTTGAAGGGAATAAAAAATCCTTGGCTATGCCGTCCCTCGGATTGGACGTAAAATAGAGGTCCCGAGCCTGTACGATGTCAGGTACTCGTTAAAGATCCTATCCTAATTATACCTGGCTAGGCAAAATTTAGAACTCCCACTGCAGCATCGCACACAGGGGTATTTGGCCCTAAAAGCTGGCCAAAACCCATTTTTTGAAGTTTGGAATTTCTGGTAAATAATGACTCGAAGTTGAAGTTGAGGACCTGTGGGATCATGCAACATGATTCTTATCTCTTCCAGGCCCTTAATCCGGCGGCTATTCTAATTCAAATCTGACCTTATCCTTTAACTCGTCTGTGCTCATAAGTATTGGTCTACAAAATATATTAATTTTCTTTGTTCTTACTGAAGTATCGGCGTTATCATATGATGGATAGTTCGAGGAAAGGTTTGTACTTGTTATTCAGATAGTTATAATTTTTTTGTATTCAATACTAGTATCAATATCTTTTTGTTTTTTTGGTAGGTATATTTTAGAGCTAAAAATTAAATTTGAAGGTTAAAAAGTTATACTTCTGGGCATTTCTGGGCAACGAAATATTTTTTATGATAATGTATAATTATCGTTGATTATGTTTCTTGAAAAAAATTCTGCGAATAGCTGCGATTCGGAGACTTATAATTTTTTATTACTAAAATGTCAATTTCATTAAATAATAAAAAAAATTCCATTTTGTTATATTTTCATTTATTTATATTTTAGGATCTTCTGGAATAATAATAATAACTAGAAGAGAATTATTTGACATATTTTTAAAGTCGAAAGCATTAGCTTTAAAAAAAAAAATAAGGAATTTTCGTAGTCTTTTCTCATTGGGAAATATTGCCTAGCTAATAGCCTAGAACCTAATTTTGAGGCATGATTTCTAAGTAAGATGGAATGCTTCTTCAAGGAAAAGAAATGTTTTTGAAACAGCAACAAGAAATGGCTAAGTGGGACGATATCAATTAAAAGCTCAAGATCTGGTGGACGCTCTGAAAAATCATTTGTTACTTTAAAATTTACAACGGATTTATCAATGGTATGCTATGACACCATCTGTTCACAAAATTTTAAGAGATGGTTTTGAAGTGATAAAAAGCCCTCTACTTCATATTGGTCTTTTATCTGAGGAAGCAGCAGAAACTCGAAATAACCATTTCCGGGTTTATAGTAGAGATGCGACATCGAAGGCAAAACATAGATGTTTTGAACATCGATGTTTTTGCAATCAAAACATTGATGTCGATTAAACATCGACCACAAAACATCGATGTTCAAGAACATCGATGTTTTTTGACATCGATGTTTTTTAATTTATACAGTCTTTATACATTAACATATTAATGCCCAAACGTAATTAAATCAATGTTAAAGTGTAAAGCATTTTATAATTCATATTTAATGTATAAAAAATTCGATTTTTTCGACATGTTTTGACAATTACATCATATATGTTGTTTTAAACATCGACGCTTTTACCTAACAAATTGGTTTTGAACAAAAATAAATATTTTAAAACATCGATGTTTTGGAGAAAAACAAAGCTGTTAATAACATCGATGTTATGGACTAAAACTAATTTTTTTTAACATCGATGTTTTTATCAAAAACAAGTATACTTTAACATCTATGTTTTGACAATAACATCGATGTTTTGGATAAATGTGTATTAACATCGATGTTATGGACAAAAACAAAGCTGTTAATAACATCGATGTTATGGACTAAAACCAATTTTTTTTAACATCGATGTTTTTATCAAAAGAAGTATACTTTAACATCTATGTTTTGACAATAACATCGATGTTTTTTACAAAAACAAAGCTGTTAATAACATCGATGTTTTTAACAAAAACAAGTATCATTTAACATCGATGTTTTGACAATAACATCGATGTTTTTAACAAAAACAAGTATCATTTAACATCGATGTTTTTAACAAAAACAAAGTTGTTAATAACATCGATGTTTTTAAGAAAAACAAGTATACTTTAATATACAATAACATCGATGTTGTGGATAAATATATATTAAACTCTATGTTATGGACAAAAACAAATTTGTTTTAACATCGATGCTTTAGATAAAAACAACAATATATATACATACATATATATATATATATATATATATATATATATATATATATATATATATGTATATATGTATATATATATATATATATTCTTAACATCGATGTTTTAGTTAAAACAAAGATGCTCTAACATTAACAAACTTGTTTTCGACATCGATGCATTTACCATAGCAAATTGGTTTTGAACAAAAATAAATATTTTAAAACATCGATGTTTTGGAGAAAAACAAACTTTTTTTAACATCGATGTTTTTAACAAAAACAAATATCATTTAACATCGATGTTTTGACAATAACATCGATGTTTTGGATAAATGTGTATTAACATCGATGTTTTTAACAAAAACAAAGCTGTTAATAACATCGATGTTTTTAAGAAAAACAAGTATACTTTAATATACAATAACATCGATGTTGTGGATAAATATATATTAAACTCTATGTTATGGACAAATGTGTATTAACATCGATATTTTTAACAAAAACAAAGCTTTTGATAACATCGTTGTTTTTAACAAAAACAAAGTTGTTAATAACATCGATGTTATGGACTAAAACAAATTTTGTTTAGCATCGATGTTTTTATCGAAAACAAGTATACTTTAACATCTATGTTTTGACAATAACATCGATGTTTTGGATAAATGTGTATTAACATCGATGTTATGGACAAAAACAATTTTTTTTTAACATCAATATTTTTAACAAGAACAAGTATCATTTAACATCGATATTTTTAACAAAATCAAAGCTGTTTATAAGATCGATGTTTTTAAAAAAAACAAGTGTACTTTAACATCAATGTTTATAACAAAAACAAAGCTGTTAATAACATCGATGTTTTTAACAAAAACAAAGCTGTTTATAACATCGATGTTATGGACAAAAACAAATTTGTTTTAACATCGATAATTTTAACAAAAACAAAGCTGTTTATAACATCGATGTTATGGACAAAAACAAATTTGTTTTAACATCGATATTTTTATCGAAAACAAGAATACTTTAACATCTATGTTTTGACAATAACATCGATGTTTTGGATAAATGTGTATTAACATCGATGTTTTTATCAAAAGCAAGTATCATTTAACATCGATGCTTTGACAATAACATCGATGCTTTGACAATAACATCGAAGTTTTTAACAAAAACAAAGTTGTTAATAACATTGATGTTTTTAACAAAAACAAGTATACTTTAACATCTATGTTTTGACAATAACATCGATGTTTTGGATAAGTGTGTATTAACATCGATGTTATGGACAAAAACAATGCTGTTAATAACATCGATGTTATGGACTAAAACTAATTTTTTTTAACATCGATTTTTTTATCAAAAACAAGTATACTTTAACATCTATGTTTTGACAATAACATCGATGTTTTGGATAAATGTGTTAAAGTAAAGATGTTAAAGTATACTTGTTTTTGTTAAAAACATTGATGTTATTAACAGCTTTATTTCGCTTAAAATCGATGTTAATGTCAAAACAAAGATGTTAAAGTATACATATTTTTGTCTATAGCATCGATGTTAATACATATTTATCCAAAATATCGATGTTTTTGTCAAAACATAGATGTTAAAGTATACTTGTTTTAATTAAAAACATCGATGTTAAAAGAAATTTGTTTTTGCCCATAACATCGATGTTAATACATATTTATCCAAAACATCGATGTCGAAAACAAGTTTGTTAATGTTAAAGCATCTTTTTTTTAACTAAAACATCGATGTTAAGAATATATATATATATATATATATATATATATATATATATATAATATAATATATAATATAATATATATATAAGGATACTTTACCATCTATTTTTTGACAATAACATCGATGCTTTAGACAAAAAAACAACAATATATATATATATATATATATATATATATATATATATATATATATATATATATATATATATGTATATATTCTATAATATGTATATATATGTATAAAAATATATATATGTATATCTTCTTAACATCGATGTTAAAAGAAATTTGTTTTTGCCCATAACATCGATGTTAATACATATTTATCCAAAACATCGATGTCGAAAACAAGTTTGTTAATGTTAAAGCATCTTTGTTTTAACTAAAACATCGATGTTAAGAATATATATATATATATATTTATATATATATATATATATATATATATATATATATTTATATATATATATATATATATATATATATATATATATATATTGTTATTTTTTGTCTATAGCATCGATGTTATTGTCAAATCATCGATGTTAAAACAAATTTATTTTGTCCATAACAGTTTAATATATATTTATCCACAACATCGATGTTATTGTCAAAACATAGATGGTTAAGTATCCTTGTTTTTGTTAAAACATGTTAAAAAAAAAAATTTTTTTTGTCCATAATAACGATGTTATTGACAGATTTGTTTTTGTTAAAAACATCGATGTTATTAACAGCTTTATTTCTCTTAAAAACATCGATGTTATTGTCAAAACATAGATGTTAAAGTATACTTGTTTTTGTTGACAACATTGATGTTAAAAAAAAATTTGTTTTTGTCCATAACATCGATGTTAATACATATTTATCCAAAACATCGATGTTAATACATATTTATCCAAAACATCGATGTTAATACATATTTATCCAAAACATCGATGTTAATACATATTTATCCAAAACATCGATGTTCTTGTCAAAACATAGATGTTAAAGTATACTTGTTTTTTTTTGTTAAAAACATCGATGTTAAAATAAATTTGTTTTAGTCTATAACATCGATGTTTTCAACAGCTTTGTTTTTGTTAAAAACATCGAAGTTATTAACAGCTTTGTTTCTGTTAAAAACATGGATATTATTGTCAAAACATCGATGTCGAAATCAAGTTTATTAATGTTAAAGCATCTTTGTTTTAACTAAAACATCGATGTTAAGAATATATATATATATTGTTGTTTTTTGTCTAAAGCATCGATGTTATTGTTAAAACATGGATGTTAAAATAAATTTGTTTTTGTCCATAACATCGAGTTTAACATATATTTATCCACAAAAGCGATGTTATTGTCAAAACATAGATGTTAAAGTATACTTGTTTTTTTTAAAAACATCGATGTTAATGTCAAAACATCGATGTTATTGTCAAAACATAGATGTTAAAGTATAATCTGTTTTTGTCCATAACATCGATGTTAATACATATATATCTAAAACATCGATGTTATTGTCAAAACAAAGATGTTAAAGTATGCTTGTTTTTGTTAAAAAACATCGATGTTAAAAAAAATTAGTTTTTGTCCATAACATCGATGTTAATACATATTTATCCAAAACATCGATGTTATTGTCAAAACATAGATGTTAAAGTATACTTGTTTTTGTTAAAAACATCGATGTTAAAATAAATTTGCTTTAGTCTATAACATCGATGTTATTTTCAAAACATCGATGTTATTGTCAAAGCATAGATGTTAAAGTATACTTGTTTTTGTTAAAAACATCGATGTTAAAACAAATTTTCTTTTGTTAAAAACATAGATGTTATTAACAGCTTTGTTTCTGTTAAAAACATCGATGTTATTGTCAAAACATAGATGTTACAGTATACTTGGTTTTGTCCGAAACATCGATGTTGAAAACAAGTTTGTTAATGATAAAGTATCGATCTTAAAAGATTAGTTTTTCTCAAAAACTTCGATGTTATTGTCAAAATATCGATGTTAAAGTATATTTTTTTTTTCCTAAGCATCGATGTTAAAACATATTTTTATTTGTCGAATAAATCTAACATATTTTGTTTATATCTAAAAAAAAAAAAAAAAAAAAAAAAAAAAAAAAAAAAAAAAAAAAAAAAAAAAAAAAAAAAAGTTCAGCTATTAAAAACATCGATGATAACATCGGTCCAAAAACATCGATGGCCGGAAAACATCGGCTGCGTAACATCGATGTTAAAAACATCGATGTTTCAAAAACATCGACATCGATGTCGCATCCCTAGTTTATAGAGAAAATAAGACCAGAAAATTTTACCGGATAGAGTGCAATCTGGATGTCATTAATAGAATAATATTGACATCAGATCCAGTTATCACAGGTATGAGAAGTTCAAGAAAAAAGGTATCAGGTTTTGTAAGGAAGCTTTAGAAATGTTGTCTCCCCCAACCAACTTAACCGATAGTGGTGATTCCGAAAGTTCATTTAGTGACGAGGAAAGTGAATAATGAATAATTAAATTTAATTTGAATTTTTAAGAAAGGTTGGTGCGTTTCTTCCTAGGATATAAGTTGTGTTTCGAAGAGGTATTAAACAATTCTTAATGAATTAGGGAAATACATTTTTTTTCTTTATCACCATAACTTTTTATATTCACCTATTTTACACTATTTTCATTTTTTTAAAATAATAGTAATAGATAAATGATGATAAATCTTTAATTAGTTACAAGCATATTTCATGGGTGCAATGCATAAAGAGAAAATAATATGAACATAAATTGTAAAACCCATGGATGCCTATTTCACAGTCGGTGGATTTATGTAAAAATTTATTTTATGAAAATTTTCTCCTTAGAGTATTTTTTTTAACTGATAAAAAAGCATTTTTAATGTATATTACAAATATTGAAGCCATTTTGAGGACTTTTGAATTAATAAAATGGAAGGAAATAGTTTTGGCCAGCTTTTCGGGTCAAATACCCCTGTGTGCATCGTCCGATTAGCCATAGTAGCACAAAGTGACGTTAAACAAACAACAGGCAAACAATCTTTTATTTAAATTACAATTCACGACGTCAGACAAAATGATGGCACAAAAGTATTCATATGCTTCGATGTTGAGAGCAAGACCAAGCTTATAGTCCATTGCTTCTTAACATTCTAGAAGGCAGTTGAAAATTCTTGAAGCATCCAGAACTTGTACTAAAACGGTCATGTATTCGTTCTAAATAAAATAAACCAAGAGTATTGTATGAGCCTTTCAGTCGACAGTACGGATAATTCCAATTTCCACCCTTTTTTAGGAAAGCTTACAAATGAATATTTCTAAAAAAATCTAGAGTTGTTTAGAAAAAAAAATCTAGAATCTTTTCATATGATTTTGTTTCACGTTACAATTACAACTGTTCTATTTTAATATTTCTGTCAAACCAAAAAAAAAATGAAAAGGTCCGAATTTTCCAAACAAAAATATTATTTAAATTTATAACTGTGGATAAGGGCGACCAATTAAGTCTCAACACTGTTTTTCTTTAGAGCTTTATTATTGCAAACGTTTCGGCCAGTTCGGCCATCTTCAGTGCTGTAAGTCAACATAATACAAATTATTTTTTAAATTCACATATTTGCAAACAATTATCTATTATTCTGATAACAATTCATTTAAAAACAATAACAATTAAATTCTCTCATAACTTACTACTAAATCAACAATGAAATTAATAATGAATTAATAAATTATTAACAATTACCTAAATTTGATTAATAAAAATAGTCTTCTAAAAATCCACCATCAGTGGTTAGTCAATTAATAATTAAAATACATAGGTATCTGCTACCCTTGTCCAACTACCTGTTTTGGTAGTTGGATGGTCCAACAATTTCATTGTTGATTTAGTAGTAAGTTATGAGAGAATTTAATTGTTATTGTTTTTAAATGAATTGTTATCAGAATAATAGATAATTGTTTGCAAATATGTGAATTTAAAAAATAATTTGTATTATGTTGACTTACAGCACTGAAGATGGCCGAACTGGCCGAAACGTTTGCAATAATAAAGCTCTAAAGAAAAACAGTGTTGAGACTTAATTGGTCGCCCTTATCCACAGTAATAAATTGAATAGTCTCAAGAAGTAGGAAAAAATTAATAACTAATATTATTTAAAGTCCAGTCCCGAAAAATATTGAAATTAGAGTTAGTCATTCTTTCTACTGAAGGGCTCCTATGTATATTCAATAATAGCATTACTGACAATAAACAAAATGCTGAGGTCCTCTCTGCAACCTTTGGGGAGTTTTATTGTTAAAAGGGCTTACGCAATTAATAACAGAGACATTTATATCGTTAGCAAAAGGTCAGAGCTATTAGCGTGCTGGAGGATGTGACAGAGATCTCCCAGAGTGGAGGGGGACTACTTAGGAAAGGACATTAGCCCTTCCTTTGAAGAAGAAGAGTCCGCGGCATTAAGGAGGAGGACGGACGTCCCCAGCCCTTTGTGGAGTGGCCAAAGGGAAATCAGATGGCAAAACTCGACTGATTGGGCAAAGGCATCGCAATCAGCGGGCACAAAGCCAACGTCAGCTAAGACGTATTACATATATACACTGTCACTGGCAGGGTCACAAAGTAATTAGTGTGTCCTCACGATGGTCTCTCTGTCTATCTTGGACCCAATTGTCCGCCGTCCCCACCACCCCCGTCTCAGCTCCGACCCCACACATAATACTCCTACCAGGCCTATTATCTTCCAACTAACATATATATATATACTAGCTGGATACCCCGGTTTCACCCGAAGAATTTCAATTTTAAATCTATAAAATCTATAAACTAAGACTTTTATCGACTCAAACGGTCGATTTTGTAAAAACCAATGTAAAGCAAGATCAAAACGATTATTATAACAATAAAGAATATACCCAGAGATCGGCTGAAGTTATGCAATTTTAATATGGACAGGTGTTCGCACCTGGTCTGAAAGAACCACCGAGCGAAATTTGGAGAATTTAGGACAAACGGTATAGATTCCTATTAAGAACAAACTGAATTTCACCTTTACGTGCTTAGATTATAGCTGTATATCCCGGTTCCACACGGGGAATTTCATTTTTCTAAAGAAACGATCGATTTCGTAAAAAAAAAAATTGTAAAGTGAGATCATTATGATTTTTATAACAATAAAGAATATCAGCTGAAGATCGGCTGAAGTTATGCAATTTTAATATGAACAGGTGTTCGCATTTGGTCTGAAAAAAACCAATGAGCGAAATTTGGAGAATAAAGAATATCAGCTGAAGGTATGCAATTTTAATATGGACAGGTGTTGGCACCTGGTAACAAAGAATCACTGAGCGAAATTTGGAGAATTTAGGACAAATGGTATGGATTTCTATAAAGAACAAATAAACAAACAAACAAACAAACAGAATTTCAACTTTATTTATATAGATATATTTTTGTGTGAGTGTTTGTGGGTATTTCTAAGAAGAGAAAATATTAACCCTGGCCGGGATTTGAACCCGGATTTCCTTATCACTAGTAAAGTGCTCTCACCACTTGAGCCACCAGGCACATATACCATTCAAGCCAATCCCCTGTCTTCACTAATCTCTTACCCACCGATCTCGAAATATTTGCGAGTTAAACTCTAGTTATAGTAGACAAGCTGTCTATTATGTGAGCTCTCTTGACCATTGTAAATTTATTTAAATATAAATTTAATTATTTTACTTTTCATGATGACTTTAAACTCTTTTTTTTCTAATAAGAGAAAAAATTTTGTATTAAGAAGAGAGAGGACTGGCTTTACCGTGATATTAGCCATAGCCCCTAACTGGTAAGAAGGAAATCTGGGTTCAGATCCCGGTAAAGGCCTATTTTTTCTCTTATTAGAAAAAAATATTTCAAAAATATGTTAAGAATTTCAAAGTCATAATGTCAAGAAAAAAAATATAAAAAATCTGGTGCGTGCGCGCAACACACAACTTTCACTTACCAACTTAGATTAGAAATTAATGCGTTGTGTTAATGCCACTTCTCACTCAGTTACACATTTTACCACATTCATTTCTTATTTTTGTTTTCATTTGCTGTACAACAAACACTAATTTCTTTTATTATTAAATAAAAGTTTTTACTTGAGATAATTCGGCAATGCAAGCATAATATTCCAAGTCGACTGATTTTATAATTCTCTATGTACTTGTTAAAAATTTCATTTAGTTACCATGAAACCAACAATTTCCATTAAATGAACAATGATCTGTCATTAAAGGCGTCCTATGCATGTGTGTGCTCTACGTGTACGACTGAATATTTTTCTTTTATTCTCCTCTGTATGTTTACTTGGTTTTTATCATATCTCTTACTTAGCCATTTCTTATTTTTAGGCGTAATGAGAGACAGTCAATTTCTCCACATAAACAGAAACAAAGATACTTTATAGGAAACAAAAAAACAAACAAAAAAGGCCCCTACCACATTTAAGCCCCCTCAGAACATTTTAATAATGATAAAGCTTACCTGATATTAGAGAACACCTAATTTTCATTAAACATAACGAATTTGATGAAAATCGTTAAAGCCGTTTTTGAGATAATCGAAAAAAGGTAAAAATTGGAAAAAAAAGTTATGAAATAAAGTGCCCCCTCCGTTTGACCAATTTTGATGAAATTTCGGCTGTCGCATCGCGGTAATATATTTACATCAAATACCCAGTTTGATCAAAATCGTTAAAGCCGTTTTGAGTAAATAAAAAAAAATGTAAAAAGTTATTAAATAAAGTACCCCCTCCCTTTGAGCAATTTTGATGAAATTTTTGCTGTCACATCGCGGGCATGTACCTACACGAAATACCCAATTTCAGGTTCGCACGGTTTATAGTTTTTGAGCTAGCCTGTTCTCACACACACAGACCATTTCGCGGAACCTGGTTATTTGAACTCAGGGGGCCCCAAAATGTGTATTTCCGTTGAAAACCGGAAGTCGAAATTTTCCACGATCCCAATTCTTCCACTTACTATACATTTCATATATAGGTAAGTGAAAAAAAAAAAAAAAAAAAAAATATAGGTAAGTGAAAGTAATAACAAATAAATTTCTAACGGATGGCAGGATGGGCGAGTGGGAAAACGAATACGCGTTGCCCTTAACAACCTACATATCATCGGAAACCCGAAGACAGTTCAAAACCCGGAGCCAGGGGAGACAATACTGGGCATTAATCCTCCACCCTCTTCCCTGGTCCGGGAAACCACGCATAGCCTAAGCGACGAGGAAGGGAGGAACAAAATAAAATGTAGAAAATTTCTTATAATTTCAATTGATAATATGACAGGAAAAAAAAACCCTAAACTTTCGGATAAAACATACGCTAGAAAATCCATAGTTCTTAGCACTCGATCGAGCGATTGTAAAAATAGGGAATTGATCACCCCTATTAATCTGTAAAGGCTATCCATTAGATTTAGATGATTTAGGTAAAGACATAAGTTTGAGATATCTATGCACTGCAATGCAGATTTAATCTAAATACCTATAATTAAGTATTAATAATTAAGTTATTATGAATTAATTTTATAAATGTATGCTAGTTTAATAAAAAAATATAAAATACAAATAAAAATCAGCTTCATAAACTTTACTGAAACAATGTATTCAGTTTCAGAATGCATATATAATAATTGTACAATGGAATTTAAAAACATAACTGATGAAGACAAAGGCAAAAAAATGGTTGAGAATTAAACATTCAAGAAACAGTAATAAAAGAAACACAAAAGGTAGGCCCTATGATTGTCTGTAACAAAAGAATTTATTTTCTTGTTTTTTTTCTGTATTTTTTTTTTTTTTTTTTTTTTTTTTTTTTTTTATACGAAACCAACATAATTGAGGTGAAGCCGTTGAGGTCTTTCTTTCATTTTAGAATCCATACTTTTCTACTCTTTCGACCTGTTTTGAAATTGCTCTGTAATTTCATTTTATTCATGCAAATAGCTTATTTGTTTGTTCACTGAAATTCATTGATGGACAACAAACTTTTAATATATAGCTATTCTATATAATCATTATTTTTGCTCACAAATTTTAATTTATTCCCTAAATAATGTGGTTCTGAAGATAGAAAATAGAATATGTTGGCAGTCGTTAAATAATATTCATACCATAAAATAATATTCATAAGATAAAATAATATTATTCCGGAGTAGCCAAACAAATATTTTGGTTTGTAATAAAAATAAAATAAAATATTCTTGTTAAAATAATTTCAAGCAAAATTAGAAAAAAAATTGAAAGTCCATCGTTTCTAAATGGCGGCCATCTTGTTGCACCACGCATGCTGATTTTTGAGTTTGTAAGCTCTTGTGGATGACTCATTTTCTCAAGACTGGTAAGTCATAGACTAATAATTTGTGCCCCTCTCCGCTATTTGAATATTATTAATACCAATACTTGAAAACTGATATTGATAACGACTTTTTTTATTAATATGGAGGCTGCTTTTAAGGGTATCTCTTGACTATAAGGTGTGTGTAGATTTATTATTTTATTTTTTTTTTAAGTTTATTTTTAAAAGTTTATTTTTTGGCAAGATAATAAACATAACTAAGTAGCTTATATTAAAAGTACTTTTAATACGGATATTTGTTAATTTATTTTTTTATAAAATGTTAAACATAGAATTTTTTCATAACTTAAGGATCCAATAACTTTGGTGCGTGATTTGATAAAAATTTGTAGTTGTTTTTTTATATGTTATGCTTAAATAAAATATAAAACTCCTGTAAAAATTTCGACCTGTATATTTGAATACTTTGGTAGCTACGAATTTTTCAAAAGAAGGTGAAAGTAGCTAACGAAACAACAGAAATAAATAATGCCTGGCGTCATGTTAATTATTGTTAAATGTATATGTTTAAAATCTAATGTATATACAAAAAATTATTACACACTACTGATTGATTCCATATGTAATTGATGGTAAAAATATAGATTTTTCCTATAATGGTCAAGAGACCACCTTCCGATCACTTGATATGGACTGAACCTAAGGAACTAAATTCAGAATTTGTTTAAATTTGTTTTGTCTACATAGGACCATTCAAAGCCGGAAATATTTGTATATTTATAATTATTGTCATTGATGTTCGTATTGTTACTAAATAAAAATATTTCAAAATTTAAATAAATATTTATCATGGTATTTAAATCTAGTGTTAAATTTCATTTAATTAAAAATGGATATGTAGATGTGAGAGATAGTCAACTGTTAATCTTTAGGATAGGTTAAATCATAATCAGGATTTTCAGTTTGAAAATTGTTTTATTTTCGAAAGCCAACGTTTCGATCCAATTTGTGGATCTTCATCAGGCCTTCTGAGTCAAGGTAGATACAAAGACTGCTAAAGACTTTGAAAAGATATAAAGATTAGAGTCTTTGTATCTACATTGACTCAGAATCCCTGATGAAGATCCATAAGTTGGATCGAAACATCTGCTTTCGAAAATGAAAATTTTTTCAAACTGAAAATCCTGATCATCATTTAACCTATCGCAAAAATGGATATGGTGTTTTTTACCTTTGGGTTAAAAAGTTAAAAAAAAAAAAAAAAAAAAAAAAAAAAATTAATATGTATAGCAAAATAGAGGTTTGTTAGTACTGGATTCAGAGCCAAGGAGCTCAGCTTGGGTACCTGAAGTTTAAATTACTTGCTACGAAATCAAAGACTCCTTCTCATTACAAATGAAATAAAATGTTAAGTAAATAATGTTTGCTGAATTTAAACTGCCTACTTCTGATTCTTACGTCCAAAACTCAATAAAAGTATATAAATCCGATTTAAAACAATAAGGGTCGCTCATATTAAAAATTAATGGTCCCCCTTTAAGTTTATCGTTCTCTTATATCTACTGACTGAGGGGGGGGGGGGGGACCCGGGCCGCCATTAGGAATATTTGCAAGTTGATGAAAAATGGTGGTGTTGTGCAGGGGGTTGGTGATTTATTATTTCATTTCTCGGGCACCTGTACAGTACAACACGGACCACATTTTATGCAAACGGCAAACATTCTAAAGGACATTTATCGTTTAGCGAGCCGGACCCGAAGCAGGTATAACTTAGGGGCGTGTTCTTATCAGGAGTTAGTTGACAGTTGAAAGGCTTATTCAATCTTAGCTCGACTCCCCCCCCATTTACCCCCCTCAAAGACCCCCCCTCCTACAGTTGACATATACTATTCCTTACGCTATCAGTTAGCGGTTGTCTTTGGTCTGCTTTCACTGTCTCAAACTATTGTCTCCCTTCCCCGACAATGGTTAGTATGTTGATAATGAAACGTGTATCTTGTGATTCGAGGACTAATAATAATTATTACTGGTGTTCCACGGGATAATTATAACTACTGAGAACAAGTGCAAAATCTGGTAAATAATTTTAAATTTTGGTCAAATCTGTGAAACATCAAATCCTATCTGGTAATCATGAGTATTTTTCGTCCGAATCAAGGTTTACAACCGGGTTTAATATTGTAACATTATACTAAACACAAAACATATGATTTAAAAGAGTTCTACACATGTTGTAGGAGCAGTTGGAACAAACTGTAGTACATGTTCGAGGATAATCTGCGGTTGCCTGGAACCATCCACACAGTTCCATTTCATGCTAAACATAAGGAGCGATGGACTGAAGAGTTAGTCTTGCTCTGAAGATCGATCATATGGTTACGCTTTTTTTGAATTGTCGTTACAAGTTGATGCTTTTTGTAAACTTTTTGATTAATTGGGTTTATATTGTTTGTTTGGTTGTCTTATATGAAGATTTTAGAAACCATAAATATCATGATTTACTGGCAGGGTCAATCAGAAAAATATTTTTTTATTTTTCTCGATATGGATTAACAGTTGATGAAGGATGGGTCAAAAACCCCCTTCCGAAGTGAGATCTCTAGAAAAAACTTTGGGGCAGGTACAAAATTATTTGTTAGGCGTTCGATCTGCAATATAAAACTCCTTTGCTCCTTGCTATAATACTCTTTTAATATAAAAATGTATTTCAGCCAATAACATTTGAAACTGGAATAGGAAATGGCAACAAAATGGAGACGATGCTTTATAAATTAGTTCAGTCCACACTATTCACTAAACGTAATACATTTGAACAAAAATAATAGGTACATACCACAGCGGCGCACAAACTTCACAAATCTTTCACGTCTGTACATTCTAAAAATAAACGATAAATTAAAGTTTAGCATTGTTCTTCTAACAGAAGGGGCCACGTTTTGAAGAAATTTACTATTGTAACTACTTAAAATTTTCCAAGTAATACATCAGACATTCTAATATTCTTTTCATTTTTTTTTTTAATTTATTTATTCAATGCTATTATTGGTTTTTATTTCGTTAAACAGTTAGAAGGAAAAACTTATATCGTTCCACATCTCAGGTTCTATTTAGGAAGATGTACGTCTCAATTCACTACTCTACCTCCTTAAACGTAAAATTTTTATCGAACGATGCGCTAATTCATTTATTTTTAAATCATTCGAATTCACGAAATTCATTTCGTTTCTAAAATAGCTTATTATCATATTTCCAACTGAAAATAATAATTGGGGCGGAAACTAATCTCCAACAATCCGTTAATAGAACCAGAGCTCTTCGTTATTAATAAATTTATTTTAACTTCTGCTTCTTCTCGTTTCATAACTATTCAAATTTTTAATAAATTTTATTTTTTTAATTGATGATGTCATTGTGGCGGTCTTATCTAGGTCACTTCTAACACTATTTTTTTTGGAGATGGTACTAGTTACCATAAAATATATTACAAAACCAAAAAAAAGAAACCTGTTATCGAATAAAGTATGGATTATAAATGTAATTAGAATTACAGATGAGCAGACTCCAAAGAAACTTTTGATTAGAAAGCTCTGCACCAAGAAGGGTGAAACAAGCAGATCATGACTACGGTCGAGCGAAGGATTGGAACTGGATGGGTAGTCCGTCCTGGGAGTATGGAATTAAATATACGAATGCACCGAAGTTACAAGTTGGTCAGCTCTATTTGTTTTGTAATTCCAGGAAGAAGATGATTAGTCAAAATCAATCATCGATCAATTATCAATCATCAATCAGTCAAAATCAATCAAGGTTTTATTACTATATTAAATATTGATTTATGGTACTGTATTAAGATTTCGCCACTTTTTAATTTCACTTACCTATATATATGGTAGGTGGGAGCAAAGACACGCAGTAGGGTTTTGGAGGGAAATTTCGCAGATGTCATTTTGTCCTCTATGCACCTGGTTTTTCTTGGTATCCCACAATAGCTTCAATGTTGACCGAGAAAAGGCGGTAAGTTTATTTTTCTCTGTTCTCATGTAATATTTCTTCTTTTTTTTAAGTCAATTATTTCAAAGATGGTTCGAGGTATTTCTAAAGACAAACTTACAGTTATTATCCTGTTAGTTAAGCTTCATGTTCGTGTTTCAAAAATAACTTCTTAACAGTTGTTTACATTGTTGAAGGAGTCGTGATTTTGGAAGTGTGAAAACGGGGCAAATCCCCGCGCTCTAAAAGGGGCAAGTCCACGCAGTCCTACAAGTGCGGGGACTTGCCCCTCGTGTTCAATGGTGAATTCCTTGTTCATCAAGAGACAATAATCAGTTTAAAGATCTGTATTGATATGTATATCACTACTCGTAGTTAGTCTTCCATTGTTTAAAGTAGCTACCTACCAACCTATGGGGGTTTTGTCACGATGGTTTGGTTTACATTTAGGTTCTAACCAAGAAATGTTATTTCATTACATGGCTCGAATATTTCAAGAAGTACGCTATGCCCTGTGAATCTCATCCACTTCTACTAATTCTCGACAACCACGTGTCTCACATCAGTCTCGAGGCTATCACATTTGCCAAAGAGAACCATACTTACCTTCTCATACTGCCCCCTCCCCTCACAGGACCCATCCACTTGACTGGACTTTTTTTAGGCCATCAAAAGCACATTACGACGGTGCAGTTAATGCTTGGAATGTTTCAAACCCAGGTGAAATATGACTACTTACTACTAATATTTAATGTATACAATTTAGCAGAAACGTTCAAGGTGGCCTTCCAAAAGGCGGGTACCATTGAGAATGCATTAAATGGTTTTGAAGCGACTTGTTCCACACCAAACAAACCGAAGGTGTGCAAGAAGTAAATGAAATACAGAAACAAGCTGCGGAGAAGGTTAAACGTCTGTCACAGAGAAAATCACTTAAAACAAAAAAATATATAAAAAGAACAGGTTTAAATCTAGCTCTTCTGAGTCAGAAGGTGCAAAATCCCTACATAACAGTAGTTCGGATTTCGACTCATTTCTTTCAGATTCAGAAAAGGAAACCACAGAAGATGGGCAACTTCACTACTTGCAGTAAAGTTGTTAAAGTCGACGTTAAAACGAAAAATTCGTTCCATTATTACGTCGGTGTGCAATTGTGTTTTATAAACGACTTCGGGATAATTTAAAATTTTCTGAAAGAGGAAAAAAAAAGGAAAGAAGAAGCTTTTGTTGATAACAAAGATGTTGTAATGAAACTATCTATTAAACCGACAGAAAGCAACAGCGCTAGGTTTCACAAAGTATCTTTCTCAGAAGACCTGTCCCACTTCATTATCCACTGATATTTATATAGAATTACTCTGTAATTAGTAAAAGTATTTTTGTACTGTTATTTCATAAAATATATTTTTAATACAAAAGTTCACAGATGCTTTTCGTTGTATTTTCCCCACAAAACCTTTTATGAGGGCAAAGCCACACACTGCGGGTCTTTGCCCCATTTTTTGGGGACCCGCACTTTTTTTTTCAACAAAAAGTTGAATTTCCGGCGACGTATTGGTGCAATCTGGTTTTTATTATCATGGGCATTTAGCTAAATCCGAGATCTAACTAACCTATGCTTAAACTAAGCAAACTAACCTTTCCCCTTTCCTTGAAAAATGAAAAACTGAAAAATGCGGGTCTTTGCCTCCACCCACCCTGGTATATATATATATATATATATATATATATATATATATATATATATATATATATTTTTTTTTTTTATTTTTTTTTAGGTCCTCCCCTTCCTCGCCTTGTTGGCTAAACGGGGTTTCCCGGGCCAGGGGAGAGGGTGGGGGATTGATGCCGAGTATTATTAAATTTTCCCCTGGCCCCGGGTTTTGAACTTGCTATCTTTCGGTTCTCAATCATATGTTGCCATGGGCAACGCGTATTTTTTAACGCGTTTGCCCACTCGGCCATCCCGCCACCCTCACTTACCTATACATGAAATATATACTATGGGAAAGTATTGTGATCGTGAAAAATATCGACTTCCGGTTTCCAACGAATACTCAAGTTTTGGTGCCCCCTGAGTCCAAAATAGTCCGTGTGTGTTTGAACAGACTAGATCAAAAACTATAAACCGAACGAACCTGAAATTGGGTATTTGTTTTATTTATATGCGCACGATGTGACAGATAAAATTTCATCAAAATTGGAGGTGGTACTTTATTCAACAAATTTTGTCTTATTTTTACTTTTTTCGATTTTCCCAATAAAAGCTCTAACGATTTTGATCATATTCGTCATGTTTGTTTAGAATCAAGTATGTATTATTTAATATGAGGTAAGTTTTATCATTATAAAAATGTTCTGAGGGGGGCTTAAATGGGGAAACGGGCTTTTTTGTTTGTCCAGAAAGTACCTTTTTTTTTTTGTTTATATGAAGAAATTAATTGTATCTCGTAATTCCTAAAAGTAAGAAATAGCTAAATATGAAATACAAAAAAAAAAAAAACAAAAAAAAAACGACTAAATATGTTCGATGAAGCTTTCCTACAAGTAAATAGAGAATTATAAAATCAGACGCAATGGAGTAATGTGCTTGCATTGCCGAATTACCAAAAGTAAAAACTTTAATTGACCAAAAAAAAAAATTTAGTGTAATAAGTATAGGGAGCTAATAAAAACAAAAATACTTAAATGAATGTGGGAAAATGTCCAAATTTGAGGAATGGCGTTTACATATTTATCAAAACACGTCAAATTCTAATCTATAAAATAAGTATATTGGTAAGTGAAAGTAGTGTGTTTCGTGCATTGCACCAGATTTTTCCCTAAGATTTTTGTTTATCACTTATTTTTAAATTCGTAAAAATGCACATTTTAGTCAGAAAACCTACAATCAGAAGATGAGTGAGCAGACATAAATTGATTGAAAAAAAGAAGGAAAAATAAACAAACGAATAATAAGAATGAGTATGTATTTTTTTGAATTGCAAACGAAGCGGACACTCACTGTACATGATGAGATAAGAGAGCCCATGCTCAATGTAATAATAGTCTGTATTTCAGCTGCCTTATTCAAACTACCGTTCCTTAAAAAAAGGGCCTAATGGTGGCTTTGTCCTATGTAATTCGGATACCCTTGAAGACGTGTTCGAAGGGAAAAAATATAAGTAAATGTCCAGTGGATTACCACTCCTGCAAACCTTATAATGTCTTTATGATTAGGTTCATTATACAACAGCTGCGAGATATAAAAAATCTGGTGCGTGCACGCAACACACAACTTTCACTTACCAACTTACTTAGATAAGAAATTGACGTGTTTTGTTAAATATAATTTCCCAAAGTCACACATTTTTCTACATCCATATCTTATTTTTGTTAATCGTTAAAGCCGTTTTTGAGTAAATAAAAAAAACCGTGAAAATGATACGAAATTTATTAAGTAAAGTCCCCCCTCCGGTTAATCAATTTTAATGAAATTTTAACAGTCATCTCTCGGGCATATACATACATCAAATACCCAGTTTGATCAAAATCGTTACAGCCGATTTAGAGTAAATAAAAAAAACACGTGAAAATGTTACAAAATTTATTAAGTAAAGTCCTCCCTCCGGTTAATCAATTTTGATGAAATTTTTACAGTCATATCTCGGGCATATAAATAGATGAAATACTCAGTTTAATCAAAATCGTTAGAGCCGTTTTTGAGAAAATCGAAAAAAACCTAAAAAGTTATTAAGTAAAGTACCCCCTCCCTTTGACCAATTTTGATGAAATTTATGCTGTCACATCGCGGTCATATACCTACACTAAATACCCAATTTCAAGATCGCACGGTTTATAGTTTTTGAGCTAGTCTGTTCACACACAGACACACAGACACACAGACACACAGACACACACACAGACCATTTCGCGGGACTTGGTCATTTCGACTCAGGGGACCCCAAAACGTGTATTTCCGTTGAAAACCGGAAGTCGAATTTTTTCACGATCGCAATACTTCCACTTACTATATATTTCATATATAGTAAGTGAAAGTAAAAAGAAAATTAAATAACTATTACTGTTTTACGTATGTAAAATATTCTTAAAAAACAAAAGTAAAATCGATTATTAATTATTATATGAACTTAAACTTTTGAAATAACTATGCAGGTTTCATCTGAGTTCGAACTATAAAGGAAACGTACCTATAGTTTGTAAACAAAAAAGGAGGAAAATGAAGCCAAACTACATCATATGAAGCCAAGCTGAAGTGTAGAGAGAGAAAGAGAATTAGAGTCATGAGAATTTAACTGCCCCTTTAAATATAAAAGTATTTTTTAGAATATCTTCACTATTGCAAGTACAACCTCCGATGTAGCGCACACACTCACCTAGTACAGAGGTAATGGACCCTTCACAACACCAATTACAATTACCAATCTAGTACTCCATTCATAGCAGAGTACCTCAACTCTAACAAGCGGTATTAATTTAAATTGAACTAGGAGAGTAGGGTGCGACGTGTGGTACCATAACTGCTGACAGTTGTCGATGACCTCAATTTTATATCTAGAACTTTTTAGTATGGGTACTTATCATAGAAATACTTTAAAACATATAAATAAATCATTATCTACATATATAAGAGGCTTTGTCCTGACTGACAGAATCAACGCAGAGCAAAAACTACTAATGATAGAAACTTGAAGTTCGGAATTTAGACTTTAAACGCGATGTAGGTAACCACTAAGAAAGGAATTTAAAAAATGTAACCCCTAAAGGGCTTAAATGGCGAAATTGTCGTTTAACTCTAACGGAAATCTATTGTTGAGATTTTAAACCATATGTTTTTATTTAAATATCGGTTTAACGTTACAATAGTATTAAAACAGACATTCAGATAAAATATGGCTACTGATTATTTAAATATTAGTGGTAATCAAATTATGCATACTGTGATTCCCATGATTGGGGATGGTGCGTGTTTATTTCGATCTCTTCTCCATATATATATATACTTCTCCATACATATATACTACTACATATATATTTATATTCTTCTCCATATGTATAAGAGGCTTTGTCCTGACTGACAGAAAAAACCTACTTATGATTAGAAACATCGGATTTAGATTTTAAAAGCGATGTAGGTAACCACTAAGAAAGGAATATCAAAAATGTAACCCCTAAGAATATCTAAAATGTAAATGGCGAAATTGTCGTTTAAATCTAACGGACATCTATTTTCGAACTTCGAGAAAATATATCTAATTAGGACTCATTTTAAAGAATTTGATACGACGAGTTTAACTCGAAAGGCCCTATTGGGCGTCGAAAACCATGTTTCACAGCCGAAAAATGAAGCGTTCACGACGAGTAAGTCATTTTTTGTTTCAGCGGTTTTAGTGAACTCTCTCCATTGCGCGTCTCCGTCTCTTCTACCGAGCCGGCAGCTTCCCCCTCCAACATTCCACCTACCGGAAGCTCAAATTCTACTAAATCTCCTTAACATCAGTTAACATATTATATTAGATCAATACCAAGATAACGGTCACAGAATTGATTTTAAAGGCTCGCAGGCGAAGCCGCAATGGGGAATGCTAGTATGCCTATAAATAAAAAGTCAATTTAATTCATTTCGACATACATTTGATGGGATTGATATCTTTCAATGATTCTAATTGGTAAAATATTTGTTTCGCTGAAGAAATATTCCTAAGTAGAAATAAAAATAAATGGAGTTAAACATGTACCGATTAAAAAAAATTAACTCTGATACTTTAAAAAAAACATACGTTATTCAGATATTTCGTACAAAAGCTTATGATTATCAAATAACTTTTTTTTTCTGAGCGTTAGTGACTATGTGAATTTAAAGTACCGAAAACCAGGAAAGTTACATCCTGAGAAAAAAAAAAAAAAAAATCACGACATCGATTTTATTATGTATATTTATAAATTGGATATATAATTTTAGAAGCATATATTGTGATCCTTATTGCCATATCTCAACTCTATGGAAGACGGTATCGATAGCTCTCCAGATTTAAATATTGGGAAACCTTGAATTCTCCTCAAGGAAAAATAATGTGACTTAGTCTATTTAGTAAACAAAAACTAGACTAAAATTTGCGTATTTTGACACTCTTTTTCCTATAAAGAGCAGGTGTGCTGAGAGGTATGGGCAACCTTTGACATTTAGCGGGCCAAACTTTAGTGTGCAAATACGTTCGCGGGCCCCTTTCAAAATTAGTCCATTTTAAAGTAGTGTTCATAATTTTTATATTTTTAAGTTTCATAATTTCATAGCGATAAATATCAGACATGAAATAATACGAAAATGTTATTGTAATAAAATTTATTAAAGTAACAAAATGAAATGAAAGATCAAATGAAGCAGTACCGATGCACACCGAAGTTATGATACCCTTATTAATCAAACTACATAATGAGTAATGGTGTAATATTTCTTTTCTTTTATTGAGTTTAAAAATGTCTCGCAGGCCTGGTCAGATCTTATAGTGGGACGGTTGTTGCCCACATATGGTATAAAATGGCATTAGTGGAACCAATTTTATATTAAAATAACCATTAATAATTCAAGGTTTTTTTTTGTGTTTTTTTTTTTGGGGAAGTTTGAGGAACCAGAAAAAAATGTGTTGTATTTGGAAGATGGTCTGCCGTCAGACGTATTTACATATATCTATAATTATAAATTATGCAGAAACAAGAGAAAATAAAAAACACTGGAAAATATGAGATGCGGTTATTATTACATATAAACTTCTTATACAGGATAAAAGAACGAAAATTGAAAAAAAAGGACCAAGCGACTACACTCATTCCGTACAGGCTAAATTTAGTTTTCCATACGAATAATAGCGAAAAGAAAAAAAACCGAATACGATTCTAAAGTGGCCTCTTTGTGAGGAACATATTGGATTTCTGAATAACAATAAAACTCCATTAGGAGCCTAATATACAGGTCCCCTTTTGATGTTGGAGTTAGTATATCTGCTTTAAGGGATGGGAGGGGGGGGGAGGCGGAGAGAATTTGAATTAAGTAATAAGTTGATAAATTGAGCCCTGAAGTGGACAATCTTGGCTCCGGATTGGAAAGCTTTGTTGTTGTTGCGGTCATCAAACGGACTTAAGTCTATCAAGTCTAAGTCAATCAGGAGAGCATGCAAACATCCCGAGGGAATCCAATTCTAGATTGTAGATTGTAGATTCCGATCCTTCTGTCCCTTTATGGCGGTCGCCTTGCTTCCTCGTCCGTTCCGGATAAGAAGTGGAGGAAGGGAACTTGGTTCCAGCGCCTTCTTGTCCAGGAAGGCGAAAACACAAAATAAAGCTGAGAACTGGATTTGTAACTATTACAATACCATTACCGGTTTGATAAAAATAATAAAAACAAGCATTGAGCGATAGATTTTTTAATGCAGTTTTGAAATATACATTAATTAGGTTCGAAAAATAATGCTTGGAGATGACGCCCTTCTAGCTGGATACAAATATGGATCCTCTCCTGAAAGTTACGCACGACTCTCACCAACATATCATTCGGCACGGCTTCAATTTCCTGACGAATGAAATTATTCAGGTCGTCGATTGTGCAAGGCTTGTTAATGTAGACTCTTGATTTTAAATATCCCCACAAAAACAAGTCGCATATCGACAAATCGGGTGAGCGAGGAGGCCAGTGAACATCTCCATATTTCGAAATCACATGTCCTGGAAAAATGTGTCGAACCACTTCCATAGATGCTCTCGCCGTGTGAGCTGTGGCACCCTCCTACTGAAACCATATTTCTCTGTATCTTTTGTGAAAGTTGTGATTTAAAAAAATTATCTTCTGATAAGCAGACTTGGATAGGAATGCATGAGAAAAATATTAAAAGTTACTAGAAACTACAACAATTTTAATACTCTCACACAGAGTTGGGCAAAAAGAAGTTGAACTACAAATTACAAAACTACTGACACAGTAGTTGGGAAGTTGTTGAAACTACAACTACTTTTATAATTTGTAGTTGATGGACCACAACTACAAATACTGTAGTTTCAAAAAAGTAGTTGCATTTTTACAACTACAACTAGTAGTTGCAACTGTAATTATGGGCCTGAAACTACAACTACTTTTATTGATAACGAGTAATTATCGATATCTAGTATTATCGATAAGGAGTATATCAAATGCAATTCAGCTAATATATA